>CANNZV010000299.1:45928-566368 GCA_947561585.1 Caprella mutica | reverse complement strand
CTCCGCTTTTACACTATGGGTATTAAACATGAAGAATGTAACTATGATATTGACTTGATATTTAATTTCCCATGTTTTTATTTAATTTTTATATGTATTTTATCTTCAAAATAAATTAGACTATGCAGAAAATGTAATAATTTTGAAATTTCTATTGAATTCATCAAAAGTAACCTAATATCGGGTAATAAATTGGTATTGGTGATGACCGTTATTTTTAACGGAAAGTACACTAGTTATAGATATTACATCTATAAATAAATAATAAATCTTAAGCAATGACGAATGGTATGATGGATACAAGTAGAAATAGCTAATTTTTAATTCTACTTGAACTGTAATAATTTTATATAATTTTTTAAATAAAATATTCAAATTAATTTAAAGTTGGGTCCACTTCCTCGATATCAGATGTTTTCTACGTTTTTGATCATGTAAGAAAAATGCATATAATAATTATTATTTGACGCGTTATATTTTTATTTGTATCCATTTGAAACCTACTGAGAATCATGGATACCAATTAATTAAGTTGAAAGGTAAATAATTATTATTATATATTTCGCTTACATGAATGATAATATATAACCGTTCAATAAATCGAAAAATACTTTTACTGTCATTTTTTTATATTTTCTGTGTTTACATATATCCAAAAAAAATTCAAGATTTTTAAAATTATATATAGCTTTATTTCTCAGTTTATGCTCTATTTTACTGTTCAATTTTGTTGAGCTTGTTGTTCTTCTTGAGTAATTTTGTGGAGGTTTAGAGACAGGTTTCCTTCACTCTTAACTGCGGTCATTAAGTCGTTCACTGACCTGGAATTCGATTCAGCGGTCTTACACCAAAACTTCTGGCGGCGAGTTCTTTAAAAATACCAGTTTATTCTGGATTTCGGGAACAGCTCAAAAAGCTCCGGAAATATTTTCAAATACCAATTAAAGAACTGTTTCCTTTTTTTCCATCCCACTGTGATTGATGTCCGAATAACATTTAGTGTATTTTTTTTTCCAGAATGCTTCAGTTGAGTAAATGGATGGGTTTTGCTTTTTTTGAAAAAGAAACAAAAACATCCGCCATCATGAGGTAATTCGTCAGAAAAAGTGAAATGTGTAAATTATAATGAGTAAAAAATGTAATATATTTATGTATTTTAAATTTTTTAAATTGAAATTATTGAAAAAAATTGAATTGTGAGATCTTCATTTTATCTTTCAATTTTTAATTTCTTTTATCCCAATAAATTTTATGTGACATTTTAAACTTACTTAGAAAAGATTCATGTTTGAATCGAAACGTCAGATTGTGTAAATAATGAAAAAATTTACATCGTTTTTAGCCTTCTCATTCATGTTAAAATTATGCAGACATCCTGTAAATTTAATTCATTACTAAAACTATTTATTGATATTAAATAATTAACAATTCTACATTCACTAATATTCTCCCCAAATTACACCAATAATCTTTCAAATTTTACAAAAATGTATCCAAACTTACACCAAAACTTTTCCAAATTAAATCAATAATCTTCCAGAGTTTTTTTTTTTTAAAGACAATATTTTTTCATTAAAAAAAAAAGTTTTCTTCCAAAGTATACCAAATTTTCCCCCAAATTCCAACGAAATTCTTTCAAAACTACACCATTACTCTTATGAAATTACAGTAACGTTTTTTCAAAATTACACCAATATATTTTGAATAAATTAGCAATAAGAATATTTGTATAGTAAATTAACAATAACAATATTTCGAATGATTTACCGATAAGGATATTCCAAAACGGTTCTCGGTAAATTCCTCCGCGGAAAATACCACTAGAAAAGCACCACCGTTGGAGAATAATGAATTTCATTTATATTAGAGTAAAAATAAAAAATAAAATGAAACATTTGCTAAAATATGTTTTAATTGAATCAGTTTATTCAATCTGTATTATTTCTTATACTCTGTTTACCTAAATAATATTTATTTTATTAAGGGGATCGGTAGGTTTAAAAGTGAAATGTTTTCAATTATTTTATTCACCTTAAATACACCAACATGTGTGTAGAATACACTGTAAATATTACTTTCATAGATGGTCTGTAGCGCGTATATGTGGGAGGTGATAGGAGGAGGGGTGGCTAGGGACGCATCCTCCTTCTGAACCCCACAGGCGGTGCTGTAGTTGATTAGGAGGTTATTTAGGAAAGCTACCCTTGCATTCTAGGCAAGAATAAGAAGTGAGTACTGCACTTAATTTTGTACAAGGAGAATGTGTTGCTTGGCAAGTGACAATTCCTTCTAGAGCGAGATGTTCTGATGTTACAGGTGTTTCAGACTCTCCTGATGAAATATGTTTTGTATGATTGACGCTCTATTGTTTCTCATGTTTTTATTCCATACTATATCATTAAGTTTTTCAGTTATCTTTATTAGAAAAGGGTTATAGTTAAAAGAATTTAGAAAATCTGCAAAAAATATGGATTTCCGAATTGTTTTCATTTTTTCGAATATAACTTCTAAACAAACCGTTCAATTTCAGATATCTCTCTGTTATGTCGTGGAACAACTCTTCCTCTTTCAATTTAATCCTTTCTATCTCTCTAACTGAAAATGTGATCTTGCATGGATTAGAGCGTTGAGGTTACTCCTAAAATATTCGTTTTCTTTAATAAAACTCATTTTTTATTGGCTCTAGTGAAATTTTAGCACGAACAAAACATTTTTCAGTTCTGTTCCACATGTATACCAAGTTTCGGAACTCTCAGATCATTAATAAAAAAATGTTCGGAAACATACCAATCTCCTCACAGAAAGCGCCATCTAGTGACAAATAGCTCAAGTTTCACTAGAGTCATTGAAGTATTTCCATAAACATTGCTCAAAAAACGTTTGTACAATTTATAACTCTGTGTAACATTCCTGATTATAACTCTAGTAGAAATATTTTATTAGTTAGTATAGTGTATACTTTATGTGTATATACATCTCATATTCAATTACTTATTGCTTCTTTACTACAATATAAGCCGATAATTTGTAAACATCCATGAAGATTCAAGGTAACCCATCTCGAAGTGTTCGCATAAATTTATGTTAACTAATTAAAACCTTAGTTTCTCAACTCATTTCTTCCCCAAAATCCTAAAACTGGACCAGTAACCTATCCATATACATTTAACATTATATGTCAATAATATGACATCATACAATTCCACTGAATCTAAGATAATATATATGAGTACTTATTTTGTTTTTTAAATCTAAAATGGTAGAATCTTCCTTGTTGAATTTTCCACTTCTTGCATTTAACGTTGGTGGAAACTTGTTGGTAGAATCCTTGTTGGTGGAAACTTGTTGGTAGAATCTAGTTGGTGGAAACTTGTTGGTAGAATCCTTGTTGGTGGAAACTTGTTGGTAGAATCTTGTTGGTGGAAACTTGTTGGTAGAATCTTCATGGTAAAATCTTGTTGGTGAAATATTTCTGGTAGAATCTTGTTGGTAGAATCTTCCTGGTGGAATCTTGTTGTTGGAAACTGGTTGGCAGCATCTTGTTGGTGGAAACTGGTTGGTGGAATCTCTCTGGTAAAATCTTGTTGGTGGAAACTGGTTGGTAGAGTCTTGTTGGTTAAAACTTGTTGGTAGAATCTTTCTGGTGGAAACTTTTTGGTGGAATCTTCCTGGTTAAAAATTGTTGGTGGAATCTTCATTGTAGAATCTTATTGGTAGAATCTTTATGGTGGAAACTTGTTGGTGGAATCTTCCTGGTTGAAACTTGTTAGTGGAATCTTCCCGGTTGAAACTTGTTATAGTGGAACTTTCCGTGGAACAATTTACCGGCAAGGTCCAAAACTAATTCCAAATACTTATGCAATCTTTGATATATAGTCTCTCAACAACTACTTTCTCATGTTATGACGAAAACTTTATCAAAATTAGGATACATTTTGCAAGTTTATTATTCACTAAATAACAAGTCAGCGTGTATGATGTTAATAAATAAAACAAATTGTTTTGATGTTACTTTTAATGTACAACAATTCCACTTTTGTTTGTTGCTTGTTCTTTATTATGATTGTTATAATTACCTTGTTTTTCCTATATAATGAAGATAATTAAACTAATTACTGTGCATACATATGTCAAGTCTGTTATCATGACATTAAGCAGTATTTACGTGTATGATCATTTATTTACATATATCATATATACCTATCCCTAACACTATCTTCTATTATCATACCTCCAATAATACCACCTATACTTCTATCTTATACCTACCATCTTATACCTACCATCTTATAACTACCATACCTCCCATCTTATACCTATCATACCTCCTATCTTATACCTATCATACCTCCCATTTTATTACTATCATACCTCCCATCTTATACCTATCATACCTCCTATCATATATCTATCATACCTCCCATTTTATTACTATCATACCTTCCATCTTATATCTATCATACCTCCAATAAAAACACCTATCTCTACCATCTCAAACCTATCATGCCTCTAATAATAACACCTATTCCTACCATTTTATACCTATCATACCTACCATCTTATACCTATATCTTCCATCTGATGCCTATCATACCTCTAATAAAAACATCTATCTCTACCATCTCATACCTATAATACCTCCAATGATATCACCTATTCCTACCATTATATACCTATCATACCTCCAATGTTATATTTTAATTTCTATCTCTTCATTCTTCACTGCCTCTCATTTTTAAAACAATTAAAATGTTAAGAAACGAGAAAAACAAAGAATTTCTGGCGACTGTAAAAGGACAAGCTAATTAACCAACTTTTTAACGCGACGGGAATGTACAGGCGGACACGGAATGGGAATTGCATTAAAACACATTGTTATATCACATCTGGAATTTATCATCAGCAAAATTATAACTTTATTATCTGCCTTCATTATTTTTCAACGGCATTTTGATTTGCTTCGTCATTTCATCGTGTGAAATAAAGCCATTTCAGTCAATTTCATATACTCTTCAGTGTAAATTAATATAAATTTGGTTGTTATACTCCCTATTACCACTTTGATTAAATAGTATTATTTGTGTTATTATATTTATATTTTTGAGTATTTTAACCCATTAGGCCATGAAATAACTTGAGCATATAAAACCGATGGGATTTTAATGATATCTTTGTAATTTATAAGTAAAGAAAGCATATTAAACTGTAAAGATTAAATTGTGCGTAACTAATGTGAGCATACACATGTGTTCTAATATATAAAAGAGTACACATGTGTTCTAATATATGAAAGAGTACACATGTGTTCTAATATATGAAAGAGTACACATGTGTTCTAATATATAAAAGAGTACACATGTGTTCTAATATATGAAAGAGTACACATGTGTTCTAATATATGAAAGAGTACACATGTGTTCAATATATAAAAGAGTACACATGTGTTCTAATATATGAAAGAGTACACATGTGTTCTAATATATGAAAGAGTACACATGTGTTCTAATATATGAAAGAGTACACATGTGTTCTAATATATAAAAGAGTACACATGTGTTCTAATATATGAAAGAGTACACATGTGTTCTAATATATGAAAGAGTACACATGTGTTCAATATATAAAAGAGTACACATGTGTTGTAATATATGAAAGAGTACACATGTGTTCTAATATATGAAAGAGAACACATGTGTTCTAATATATAAAAGAGTACACATGTGTTCTAATATATGAAAGAGTACACATGTGTTCTAATATATGAAAGAGTACACATGTGTTCTAATATATGAAAGAGTACACATGTGTTCTAATATATGAAAGAGTACACATGTGTTCTAATATATGAAAGAGTACACATGTGTTCTAATATATGAAAGAGTACACATGTGTTCTAATATATGAAAGAGTACACATGTGTTCTAATATATGAAAGAGTACACATGCGTTTATCCGGATATTACGGAAAATATATCAAATAATTCTATTATTGCAATAGTGGTTCCTTCTGATTGTTAAAAAATTACATAATCCATTGGAATAATTAAACACAATTTGCTAGAAGATATTCATAAGTTTATAGTAAATTAATATATACTTTTTTTTGCTGATATCTTTATTTCAATGCAGTTCTTGGATAACAATTCATATTATAGGATACATTCCAAGTAATCGGATAGTACTATATTTTTGATTCATATAATAATTTTTTTCCTAATATTTAAACTCGTTTTTTTTTTGTAATTATATTTTTTTTTCATGATCGAAAATGTTGAACTGTCCGAAAAATCATAACTAACCTTATTTTTCCATAATATATCATTAATAATCATTTGCAAGAATCGAATTATTTTTCATTCTATTTTCCCTATTTCTTCTTTATTTTAAATTCTGACTTTAGATAATTGAAAAAAAATTCCAAATGTAAGAAATTTAGTTATTCGCGTGCCATATTAACTGTTCTCAAAGACAATATCCAAGTTTCGCATTATTTACATCATATAAATAGGGAGATATTTGCTCACATTCATCTGCTTCCTGTCTGCTTTGTTTACACTATCAGGCAAATAACCTCTAGATATGAGTGGTGAAGATATGAGTAGATATGAGTGGTGAAGATATGAGTAGATATGAGTGGTGAAGATATGAGTAGATATGAGTGGGGAAGATATGAGTAGATATGAGTGGGGAAGATATGAGTAGATATGAGTGGTGAAGATATGAGTAGATATGAGTGGGGAAGATATGAGTAGCGAAGTATTTGCCACAACCACATCTAAGATTTTATACGCTGAAATGGAACACTTATTGTGTGAATTAATCTGTCAGTTGAACTGGTGTACAATAGTGAACTAGAGCTACAATTCTAGTTCAATTGTACAGTATAATAAACTGCAACTAGTTTCATTATATAGAGCTTACTTCACTATAGAGGAGCTGTACTGGTAGAACTGCTCTATGATGAACTATAACTAGTGTCACTATACATAGAGCTTACTTCACTATAGAGGAGTTGTACTGGTAAAACTGCTCTATGATGTGCTATTAGTAGTGTCACTATACATAGAGCTTACTTCATTATAGAAGATTCAATAGATGCATAGAAAAAAGGCCATTTTATGCTAAACTATATAAAAATTTTCTTTAAAAAACGTATTCTAAACACAAGGTACTCGATTTCTCACGCCTGGCAAAATTAGGATGGTTCACTATACAGGACTACATTGTAAATGATTCAAATTGTACTGGTAAAACTCCTCTTCAAAGAACTATAACTATAGTTCACTAAATCAATATTCATAAAAATCTCATGGCCATTTTATGGTAGACTGAACAAAAGAAGGTTCATTATACAAAGTATTTCGTTAATCGTGGACTCTACTACTCAAGATGGTTCACTATAAAGGACTTCATTACAGTTCTGTAACTATACAATTTGATCATAGGTTAAATTGAATAAATAAATTTATCTGAAAAAAACCTTATTGTGTGACTTATGTGAAAATTAGTATGTCGCAATTAAATATTAGATATTTAATAACATGATTTAGTGAAAATTATTTACTATTTTCCGTTGAATGTTTAGTATATACAAGATAGTCTAAAATATATAATGTATTCGATTTATGCACTCACCGAAAATAGAACTAGCAATTCAAGTCAAAATCTAAGACGAATGGAGTGAAATAATTATTAGGCGAGTAGTCTCTCCTCGGTTGGAATAGCGAGCTGTGTAATGTATGTAAATAGCCAATACTCTGCTCTACTTTCTATCTCTGGTTCTTTGGAAGGAGCATTTTAACGTGAATGAAGCCGATTCACTTTATCTAAGAGTTAATTCAACCGAGTAAATGAAAAGATATTCTATTTTATTTATATTTTAGAGACAGGAACTATATCTATTATTTGTCAGTTAAAGGGCAGTAGATAGATAGTTAATTCAACTGTGTAATTGTACATATAAAACTTATATTCTACCTATAATTAAATAGAAAATAGAGCAATGGATGTATCTAACATATTAAGAATGCTCCATAGTCATATCGGCTGCAGCAACTTTTATTTTGATTATTTTTTTCTATAATTTTTTTCAATTTTTTTAAATAATTTTGATTTCGTAATTTTTCAGTTAAGTATCCTTGGAACTTATCAAAGGTTCCTACAGTTAAAATTTCTCATCCAAACGAAAAAGTGAATTCAATAACATGACGTTAATTAATTCTCCAGAACAATGACGAAATATCAAGTTTACTAAAAACACTTGAGGGTTGTATTATCAAACCTTTTAATGGAGAGTTCTTTTGTCCATACAAACTTCATTGGTCAAATGAGTCAACAAACAGTGGACAAAAGAAAGCGGGAGAGGAAACACTATGTTTGAAATCGTTCAAGTTACAGTCCCGGCAATTATTTTCCGCGTGAATTGTGTGCAGTGGAGCATTCTGAGAGATACAAAATGACAGCCTCATTTCGGCAACACAAAACAAACACCAAATTAGCTATAAAGACGAAATTGTTTGGGTCTTTTAGTATATGTTATACACTGATGGATATACGAGAGAGACGGAAATTTATAGCTACAGTAAATCTGTACTTGTAATTGTAGTTACTTACCTGATTAAATGGTTCAGTAGAACTCTTACATAATGAATTACTCTATTTGATTCCTCTACAGTATGGGCCACAAAAATGTTTCCGCTTTTTCAAATACTTATAAATCGTTAACCAATGGACGAAAAAACTGTATCTTGGTCTCTTTTTCTCCGCCTCTTATTGTACTATTAACAAGTAAAAACAATATTTAACTGATGGACATAATTTAAGAACAGGTAAGCAAAGAGTGAGGGTGACTATTTTGGTCATTTCGCTAAGGTTATTCTTAGAGCTAACTCTGTGATTTTACTTACTAAAAGACAGTGAATAAAAGGAAAAAAAAATATATTGGTAGACATTTTAATAACGATTGCTTACTCTTCTTACTTGGAAACTATTTTGAAATATAACAACTTCAGTGACATTTTGATCTCATTAAAGTTTTCACTCTTAATAATCGTTCTTCGCTTGTTTATTGCATGGTTAAGGCCCGATTCACACTTGCATTTTTAACACTGCGGAAAAATGCTCTTCTTAAAATGTGTTTACACTTGCGTTTATTTTATCGATGAAGGCAAAATCACACAAAATTTTAACTTCAACGTTAAAAAAATGCATGTGTGAACACATTTTAGTAATAGCTTTTTTCTGTGTTGTTAAAAATGCAAGTGTGAATCCCATGCAATGAACAAGCGAAGAACGAATATTCAAAGTGAAAACTTCGATGAGATCTAAATGTAACTGAAGTTGTTCTATTTCCAAACAGTTTCTAAGGAATAAGTGTAAGCACCCTGTATTAAAATGTCTTCTATTATAATTTTTTTCCTTTTATTCACTGCCTTTCAGTAAGTAAAATCACAGAGTTAGCTCTAAGAATAACCTTCGCGCAATGACAAAAATAATCACCTTCATTGCTTGCTTACCTGTTCTTAAACTATGTCTATCAGTTAAAAATAGTTTAAACCTGTTAATAGTACAATAAGTGGCGGAGAAAAAGAGACCAAGATACAGTTTTTTGTCCATTGGTTAACAATTTACAAGTATTTGAAAAAGAGGAAACATTTTTGTGGCCCATACTGTATAGTGAGCTCCTCTATAGTGATTTCCTCTATCGTGAATTACTCTATAGTGAAATCCACTATAGTGAACTCCTCTATAGTGAACTCCTCTATATGATCTCCTCTATAGTGAATTGATCTATATGATCTTTTCAATAGTGAAACTCTATAGTGAACTTCTCTCTAGGAACTCCTCTATAGTGAACTCCTCTATAGTTAACACCTTTATATTTAACTCCTCTATAGTGAACTCCTCTATAGTGCATGAGTGAGGATGATGTAGTCTCACCAGTGAACAAATTTTTTTAAGTCTGCAATGAGTTGCCATCAGTTTAAGAAAACCGATGGCAATTTTATGGCAAACATAAAAAAAATTGGTTCACTATAGAGGAGTTTTACTATACCTTGTACCTATTTTAGACTATAATATGCTCAACATAATTATTTGTTATGATTATAAGTCTGCTTCGGAAATAAAGGTTAGAAGGAAAATAAATACAAAAGACTGGAAGAAGCAGTCAGGAAGGAAATAGCTCCATGAACGTAAAACACCTCAGAGAACAATGTTCATGCATGTAGAAAAGCTACTCAATTAATTCAGTCATTTACCAAGGAATGTGGTTAAAAATGACTCAGTCACCAGTAAGTGTAGTCACAGAGGGAAGAGGAAAATGAAGAGGTGGTAACAAAGAGTTGAGTACGAGTATATGAATGTATATCTATAAAAATGTAGTTACAACGCTGCAAGTAATTCCGTCAATGTATTATATAAAGTCAATCGGGTTTTTACGAGTTATCGAACGTCTCCACATTTCCGGTTACATAAAGAAATAATATAATAATCATAACTTAACATTTATTCTTTTATATCCAAGATACCTGCAGGAAACATGGATACCAACTTCATTAAATAAATAGTTACAAAATATATTTTCTTAATATCATACAATGTTATAAACTTTCTTCATATAATAATTATTACGTGTGCAAATGTGGGAGATGATGATTGCTCGGAAGTTACATAACCGTTGCAATCGTGCATGAAGTAACAATATTAGAGACTATAATATTAAGAGGCTAATAAAATAATGAAATCCAATAAATTGTATTAGAAATAATAACCCAAGTACTACCTAATGAAAGTCATTCGAAAATTTTAGGTAAATAAAAAGGAATAAAAAGAAGCAATTAAATAACGTCCTTCTTCAATCCAGGATTTAAATCTTCTGAATAGAGCCTTTAAATCTTCTGGACACAGTAGAAGGAGGGTGCATTTCTTATAGTTATTGCTCTTTTTGTTTGTACTACAAATATATAATTTGTATGAATACCAATGAATAGGAATACTGTGTACGCAGGAATTATTTGTATGGGTAAACTAGCACTGTTTCTCATGGCTACTCAGGTTGTTCCAATATTACAATATTTCTAGCGATCCTCATTTCTCAATTTTTGTTTGGAGAGATGATGCACATTAAAAAAAATAATTAACTAAAAATACAATGTTAAGTTGAATTATTAAATCGAAAAACAAACTAAATTGAAAAACTAAATTAAATTAAATAAGTCAATGAATATAAAAAAGAAATTAAATTCGAAAAAGAAAAATTTATACAAAAATAACAATATTTTTTGAAAAATCATATTTAGTTTTTTTAATTTTTTTATCTATCCATTTAAGCTTACACCTTTTTTGGACAATACAGAGAAAACTCAAAAATATACAATAAAAACTAAATTAAATAATAAACTTGTCCGGAAGGTTGTTAATTCTTTCTGTCCTGGTTTGCCGGAGGATCTGATGGACTCAGGCCAGGTCATGTGAAGAAATTATTGTCTCATTCTTCTGCAGAATCCGGAAAAAGACCATCGAGATTTTGTGAATGAGATTTTGAGAGAAGTTCCCGACCTTGCTCTGTTAATTTTTATGGAGTAAATTTGTACGTTTCAACCAAAATGGATGGTGGTATCACACTTATAGCAGTTAGTAATACCTGGTGGAGGTTGGCTGCAATGGTTTTTTTCGCGCCCCTTATCACTCTCTTGGTAGCGAATTAAGACCCGTTCAGATTAATATCTTTACACGAAGGGTGGCTGTGAAGCTGCAGCACCTTCCTGTAGAGTTTAGACTTTAGACGGTACTGGAGTGACTGTAATCATAGTAGGGTGTTTCTCAAGGTGGGTATGAAAAACACTTTGAAGGGGCTGAGGAGGGACACCTTCCTTCCTTCCTCTTATTCTTAACCAAGTGCCGGAGCTATATAGAATCCTTTGGCGAGCTTATTCCTTGCCTTCGGCTTTGTTTTTTGGTGAATCAGTGCTTAGATCGGAGACAGTTATCCAGCCACCTCTTGGAATAAACGAGGTGGCTCGCAAAGTTTGGTCAGATTTCATTGTTTGGTATCTGGACGACAAAGTGAGTGGTGATACATCGGTGAGAGTTTTGAAAGAAGTAAGAATATTGATCAATTAGTTGAGTGCCACTCGACTTGAAGATTAATAGGGTCAAATCTGATTTGACCATCCTCGATGATACAAACTATTGTGACGGGCAATGTTTCCTAGTGTTAGGACGTTGTTTTCAAGAGAACTATAACTTTTGTCTTTGTTGGGTGCGTCTTTACTCTTTAAGTGACTTTGGTATTACTGGGGATATTTTAAGGAGGAAAGGAGATCTGAACCAAGTGGTCTCTCAGTTTCGGGTAGTCGATAACCGTCAAGTCTTCTTTTTGTTATTGTGAAATGTTTTCTCCATTCGAAGACCACCATACTAGTAGGTGGTCGAGCTTAGCTTACATGTTTTTGTGTCTTCAATTTATTCTGCAAGTGATTCGGTTGTAGCTATTCATTCTAATACTAATGTAGTCGAAACCGGAGAGCCTACGGATTGAGTTGGGAGATAAAGGCGGGATTTAAAGGCTGGAGCCATGGTACCAGTCCATGGGAACTGTAAAAAAATGGGATACACCACGGGCTCATTCATTATTGTGAAGTCTGTTTACTAGAACTGATCAGGTGGCAAGAGTACGTGTAGTATCCGCATATCTTAAGGAAACCAAAGTGTTGTTGAATGCGATTTCCATACCAGCATTAAATAAAAAGCTTGATCCAGAAGTTCTGAAGGAAGTCATTGCTCTCAGAGTAGGTGCCAGATTTGGTGAGCCTCATTATTGCCGATGTGATAGTGGGATGGATGTCAGAGTACTGCATGGCTTGTGTTGTAGTTATAGTTCGGGGCGTCACCCAAGACATGCTGCAATGGATGATGCTGTAAAACGGGCATTGCAGAGAGCAAGACTCTCTTCAGTGCTCGAACCTTCACGTCTTGACCGGGGTTATGATAAAGCACCCAGATGCTATCACTGTGTTTCCTTACATGAATGGAAAAAATCTGATTTGCGATTGCACAAATGTCAACGTAATTTACGAGACACATTACAATGATTCTGCGTTTTGAGGCCAGATCAACTGCCGGGTTCTGCGGAGAACCGTAAACATCAGAAACAATCTGCCAAAAGTGATGCTTACATATTGAGCCAATTGCTATAGAGATCACAGGAGAATACGGCAGTACGACCCCCTCAATCATATAGTCAATAAGTAGACGCCTTGTTGAGACAACGAACGGTCCAAGGAAGTCTGCATGGTTACCTAAGCAAAATTGATTCTTGCTATTTAGATAGGGAATGCTTTTAGCATCCTCTCAGCCACGAAGGAGAGGCTTTAGAGGGCCGGGTCCACGTGTTCAGGGAACTCAACCCCTCATCGTAATTCTTGAAAAAAACTATGCATTCACTTAAAACAGCAATTACCAAAAACTACATTAATTAAAAATTATACTAAATAAAACCATAATTCTTGAAGTTTTCTAAAATTAAAATTCTGATACTAATTTTGTTCTATTAATAAATTTGGGAGTTTGTTGCATAATTTTATGGATGAAAAAAGACTATGTTATTTCACTTCAATTCTGTTCGAATTGAAGGAAGATAAAACCAATTTGTTCTATTACTATGCTTGCCTCGTTGAAAATTGTCCATAATTTATCTTCTCTATTAAATAATCCCATCACAATTATTGCAAGCATTACATAATATAATAAAGGACGAAGAAATTACTTTATTTCCCCCTACTTCTATTACTCACGTATGTAATTTATTTAACATCGTTGCAATATATTTTGCCTGACAGCAGAAAACAAGACTGATTTAGTAGGCTTTTTCCCTTTTGATCGGTTGTACCCTGTATTATATACATATTATTGTGTGCCATTACCCTTATTATTGTTATCAGAGGAAAGAAAGTGAAATATTTATATATGTTTACATGTAGAAGGGAATATTGAACGGATATGTATGTCTTATTTCGAATATTTAGCTGATAAAGAAATTCCTATAACATGAATAAATAATGATATGGCATAATTAAACAATTTAATTATTTAAATATAATTTGATTATTTTATATAATCTAATTATTTAATATAATTTAATTATTTAATATGTATAGAAAAAGAAGAATAACACTAAATAGGGGGTGTTAAGAGATTTAATAGTTTTATCAAATATACAGATAAGTTTTAATAGGGATAACTAAGTTAGGATTTTGGACAATCAGGGTAGTGGCAGTAAATTCCGGTATGACGAGGGCTGTGGTGATCCGAGGAGACAACAAAGAGGAACAGAGTCCATCCTACGAATGAGCAGCCACACATCCGGAACATTTGCATATCTGCCAAAAATCAATCAAAACATAAACAAAGATTTCAGAAAAAACAAATTGAAATAAAATGAAAGACAAATTTTAACCACAGTAAATTCAATTTACCTATTATAGCCAAAAATCTGCTCGATACGATGAACCAGGGCGAGGAAGATAGTTATAAGGTGTATCTCCTATACAGGGTCTAAGAATATGAAGAAGGTTGGAATTACTGACAAATTAAGTTATGTAAGGAAACGGCAATTTACTGGTAATTTAAAACAAAGTTAACTGACTTATAGTTTAGTTTCATTAATAAGATTTGAGTCAACAATCTAAAGTTAAATTTTAAGTAAAGGATTTTCATAAGTTTAAAGTAAAGGATTTTCATAAGTTTAAAGTAAAGGATTTTCATAAGTTTAAACTAAAGGATTTTCATAAGTTTAAAGTAAAGGATTTTAATAAGTTTAAAGTAAAGGATTTTCATAAGTTTAAAGTAAAGGATTTTCATAAGTTTAAAGTAAAGGATTTTCATAAGTTTAAACTAAAGGATTTTCATAAGTTTAAAGTAAAGGATTTTCATAAGTTTAAAGTAAAGGATTTTCATAAGTTTAAAGTAAAGGATTTTCATAAGTTTAAAGTAAAGGATTTTCATAAGTTTAAAGTAAAGGATTTTCATAAGTTTAAAGTAAAGGATTTTCATAAGTTTGAAGTAAAGGATCATAAGTTTAAACTAAAGGATTTTCATAAGTTTAAAGTAAAGGATTTTCATAAGTTTAAAGTAAAGGATTTTAATAAGTTAAAGTAAAGGATTTTAATAATTTTTAAATAAATGATCTTAATATCTCAAATGAAATAAATTACTGAGGGTAAGGGATATTCTGGGGTTCATATTATATTCATAACACATTGAACAGCCCGCAAAGCACACATTGTCCCTAAACATTGTCACTCACTGCGTTATATGGCTGTTCTGGGAACTTGATCCGGTGTCGCCCATCCTTCGGCACGTCTCATTAGTCCAGTCGGACCCCGGGGTAGTATTTACTCCAGCATTGTAAGGTTACTTTTAGACAACAATTAGATCCAGTGAATTGGAATTGTTACTGTTAGTTGATGGGGATGACAGAGCAGCTAGAAGGAACGTCTGTCTGCTGTCGCTGTTGGAAGTGATCTGCCTTACGGCGGTTAGTTGTGGCCCAAGTAAGCGCAAAACGCGGAGTTAGAATGCCGGGACAAGTAATGCGCTTATTCATATTTATTCATTATTAATGAATAAATATGAAATGATAAAGTTAATGAGAAGTAGAAATAAAAATAAGAACATATGTAGTGTATATATTTTTATACAATATGATCTAATTATTCAATATAATTTAATTATCTAATATTATTCAATTTTTCACTTTAATTATATAATAATCAACATTGAAATACATGGAGTATCGGACAAATAGGGTAAAGTAACTATATCGTCATCTACGCTCACCAATGCTAGATAGACTCTTTACCTTATTCACTTTTCTTTTGAATAAAAAACGAAAAGGTTAGAAAGATCTTTCAGATATCATTATTCATTAATTAATTGTTATTTACCACTCTAAATTATTGTTGACCACCTAATTTCATTTCAAATTAAATATTTAAGATCTTGATCTTTTCTTTTAGTGATTTTGTAGCTCGAAACATTTGTGCTAACATTAATAAGATAATTGAACATACTGTTAATTTTTCAATTTTTTTTTATCTTTTGCTATTGTATAATATATGAATTACAGTTAACACTATTTTAAAAATCATATATTTTCAATTATTTTTTCAACAGAATGGAAGATGAAATAAATGTTGATAGCTGCAAATTGAATTGTTAAATATTGATAAATTTATCAAAATAATGTACCTGTGGACTTGGTAGCAAGTATTATTTAAAGTAAGTTAAATTTTATTAGTAATTCCCGTAGACTTTGGTAAATAATTGAAAAAAAATAATGATAACTTTATCAATTGATTTTTCTAATTACATTATTGTGTGATAATAATAAACATTACAATAAGAATAACATTAACGAATAAAACGGTTTAAGGAGATATATTTTGTGACTTATGTTGTGTGCTCAGTGATAACAATTTCAGCTCAAATTTTCCCTCTCTTTGAATTATTGCTAGCATTTATCGCATTAAAATGAGTTATTTTAATGGCTACAGTTTTACTGGCGCTATTAAGAATAAATCAGAACGAGTCTCCTTAATTCAGAAATCATTTCTAATTATGCAAATATTTTTCCTACACAAAGTTTTGTAAAAAAAATCTTTGAAATACAAAATTTTTCTCAGAGATAATTTTTTAAAAAATAATCTTTAAAATTGCAATTGGAATATAATTTATGAATGTAAAGGATAAGTGCTGGGAAATCGTACGGTAACACAATTTCGACCAAAAAATATATACAATCGTACCTTTTAACTAGCTATTTTAATATAGGTATCCATGATACCTGCATATATCCATAGACTTAATTAAAATAACAGTTAAAAGAGATATAATGCGGTAATAAATCTTTTAATTAGGTCACAATTCTTGCCATTGTTTTTAATAATTATATTCCTTACAAGGAAATAAAACCAGCTCATTTTACAACGATACAATGACTGTGAAATAACAATTTTTTTGAACATCAATATCTACTTTAGCCCTAAAACGACCAATTTCCTCTGGGGAGGACATTAGTAAAACATCAAATAATGTTTAAATTTGTTCAATATAATCCTATTCTAAGAGGGAAAATCGCACGAATAAATGTATGTTATTCCATATAATGATTTTAGATTTTGAAACACCAAAAGTTCTTCTCAAATGACATTGGATTTTATAAAAAAAAATTATATATTATGATTTTTTTCTTCCATATTATTTCTTAGAATCTAACATTGATCTATTATATTTTTCAAAATAACAATATATATTTTCCAAATTTGAATATAAATAAAACACCAAAACTATAGTTTTAATATCTAAATTGTTTACCAAATATACATATATATATTTGAAATTCCATTTAACATTTTTGCCGGTAAGAATTTGATGGAAATATCTTTGATATAGTGATTTTTATTTTATATGAAATGATGGAGACACAGAAAATGCTCGAATCAAGTCATTTCGAATTCAAATCAAGTCGAATGAAAAAAAATCATGTAAGCTGGAATAAATTGCAGTTCGAACCTATAATATTCGTAGAAATATATAAATTGATATTAGATATCTTTATGCAACTGAAGCCTTATCTATTTCGAAACATGAATAGAATTGAGGCAATTTACATTCATGGTTAATCCTTATTGATTGAAATATTGGGAGTTCATCCTCCAAAGATTCCACTTTGTGCTACACAAGCTGTCAAAAATATTAATCGCCCTTTGTTGGCTTTCGAGCCGCGATTATAACCGCTGATAAGAAGACGATGAGATAATCACCGAAAACCCAATTGTAATTCATCAAAAATTTGAAACACAAACAGTCTATCGTATTTCATTTATCATTACCAACAAAATTGAAACCTGAAACTATGATAAATTAACAATCAATATTCATCGTAGGCGACAATAATATACAATTTTCTGATTTTAAAATTTTCCGTATGGGTATTATTGCTAACAAAATTGAAATGTAGAATCCATTTCCTACCAAAATCACCTTAGAAAATGAATTCTTTCATTACCGAGACCTTGTCATGTCCATGGCCATTTATTTCCACCATTCTCTATATATAAGCTCGATAAGTTTCTGGACTTTATGATAAAGTCTAAGAGTTTGCCAAGATTTCGTGTGTAGGAAAAAACTCTTTCTTTCCGCCGGATAGATGCAACAAGCTCAGACTTCCTTTTAAAATCTCGTTAATGCTCCCATTCTAATCTGAAAAAATAACAGAGGCTTGGCCAGTTCTATTTATGTAGCTTTATCCAGTTAAAGCAGCTCCGCATACTGAGTTGGACATTAGACTTTGCTTTAAAATGCACTGATTGGAAAGAAGTGAAAAGTGTTAGACTTGGAAAGTACTCTTTTTTTTAATTTATATGAAAATTATATTAAATTGACTTTAGCTCCATTCGCACTGTTAATTAAACATGATATCGTTAAAATATTTTTACAATATATGCATTTTCACAATATATACATTTTACAGTATAATAATATATATGTATCATCATATACATAATCACAAATATAAGTTTTTTTAACAAAATCAAAGATTGAATTAATTTTTCCATGTTTTCAAATTATGAATATCACACAAAACTTAAACCTGAATAACTGTTTCATATACCTTGCTCATTATGGTTAAATAGATTCTTATCCTTTCTAATAATTAGTTAACATTCATTTAAATCACATAGAATTTGATACTGAAATCATTTGACAAATCAAATCCCTACAGAAAGACGTAACTGGAATTTAGACGCTATAAATCTAATCAAATTATATTCTGCAACCGTACAAACGATTTCCATTGTACATTTCCTAGCCCCCTTGAAACAATGCTAGCAATGCACATTCCGCACATAAATTCAGTTTCCTTTACAGTGGATGCAAAGTAGACTCAAGAACGAGGGATTATTCTAATTAAAGAATGACTTTGTGTTAAATTGAATGTATTGGCAGGGAATTGCAGTCACCTTCTCGTCAATAGAACATTATTTTACGCAAGACATGTTGTAGTCCAAAAAAAATTTGGTTGATAGAGCAATGTTAGATAGATAATTTTTGTAAGAAAGAATATGTTTAAAAAAATCACTTTTTATTCTTTTATGAAGTATATTGTCCATTGGGTGAAACTTTTGGTGATTCTAATTCTGATTAATTTGTCTTTCTAATGTCATCCCAAGAGGACAATGGTCGTTAAATGGTTAATATCCATTAAAATACGCTGAGTTAATCACTACAGCCATCTGATGTGATTCGTCTTTTCCATCGTTTAGTTTCGTTCATCCAAATGAATTTTTTAACAGCTCCAGAGTGCGAACGTAATGAGCCTTTTTGTAAACTCCTCAAATGTTCGGACATTCAGGTTACAAACTGCCGGTGTTTCAGCAAGCAGAAACGTATTACGCGGCAATGATTCAATTTAAATGGAAATGCTTTTCATATTGCTCACAACAGAAAAAAAGGTGACTCTCTCCAAAAATACATCGAGGATGCTTCAGCTCTTCCCAAAATTGTGGCAGAATTGGAATGACGAAACACCAGTCGCGATCGGAGGGGGAATAAATCGAATCACAGCCATATGTGAGGTAAGTCTTTTTTCTTTCGACTGATTAAGAGATTGTGGAAATTGAATGGGAACCTATTCCAGTTTGGAAAAAAATTCTTTGAGGTGCCTGAAAAATGTGCCATATTTTTCAATTGATTAAATTGGAAAATCGTGTCACCCGAATATCCTTATCTCTACTCGGATTAAAATTAGGAACAGTTTTGCAATTAGAAAATAGTGGTCTCTATTTCAATTGATAAAAAACTAGATATCTTATCATCGGAATTATTTTTCCTGTTCGCTATGATTGGCTGAAAATAAAGTAAGTTTGAGAGACACAATACATGGTTATTGTGATTATATTTACTCACCTAAACTGAGTTTGAAAACCTGTTTTATGAACGATAAATAGTTAAAAGGAGTATTTTTTCATTTATTGATATATCAAAATAAAATTATTATGTACTATTTCTGGTTGTTGAGTGCTGACCCTAAACTTCAAGATTTTAATCGGGTTAGATTTTAATTCTATCAAATTTAATTGCTCATTTCTTTAACTCCATGATTTAGTAACTGATGTTATTAATGTTTATCAACTACACAGGAAAAGAAAGCGTAAAATAACGAGATATTATTTTATTGGCACAAATATAAAATACCTGTTTACCAAACATGGCATTTTTGAGAATAATCAGAAAGTGTGGAAAGTGCCGTACAAGGAGGAAGTCTAGCCCTAGAGAAAGCTAGGACAGGTCAGTCAGTAACGAAAGTCTTATGATAAACACATGGTTAGGCCCTTACGGAATCCGGAAAATTGACCGAAAACAGTTCATCGAAAGCAATTGATCGAATAGAAAATTGACCGAATGGAATACTGGTCGATGGAAAATTGATCGAAAGGAAAATTGGGCGATGGAAAATTGGTCGAACAACAATTGATCGAATGGAGAATTGACCGGAACAAAATTGATCGTAAATGATATTGGATCTATTTACACTAATTGACAATGATGACTAAAACCATGGATTACCAGAGAAACTTACTTGCAATATATTACTGCTAGTAGATCTTGTTACCATGATTTATATAAAATAATAATAATTATTTATAATAATTTATACAATAATAATATATGATAATAATTTATGTATAACATTTCTTCAATCAACTGTTTTTCTATAACAGAGAATTATATGCTTTGAAATATATTATAATTTGAAGAACTTTAAGTTTTCTTAGTTCTAGAATTTAGATAGTTCTAGATAACTTGTGAAATGAAAGTTAAATAATTATTTAATTTAATATAGGTTTAACGTCTGTTTCGGAACCAAAAGCCACATCACTGATGGCAAAATTGAATTAAATACAAGAGACAGAAAGAAGCAGTCATAAAGGAAAGTGGATTCATGAACAAAGTCACTTAGCAGCGTCGGTGACAATGCTCATGGATGCAGAAAAGCTACTCTGTGAATGCAGTCACTTACCAAGGAATGTAACAAAAAGGGACACTAAGCAACGGTTGCTGCACTCACAGATGGAAGAAAATATGAAGGTGATCTATTCGATCAATTTTCCTTTTGATCAATAATTGTTGTGCGATAAATTTTCCTTTCGACCAATTTTCCATTCGACCAATTTTCATGTCGACCAATTTTCCTTTCGATAAATTTTCCATTCGACCTGTTTTCCTTTCGACCAATTTTCCTTTCGACCAATTTTCCTTACGATCAATTTTCTTTTCGACCAATTTTCCTTTCGACCAATTTTCCTTTCGACCAATTTTCCTTACGATCAATTTTCTTTTCGACCAATATTCCTTTCGACCAATTTTCCTTTCGACCAATTTTCCTTTCGACTAATTTTCCTTTCGATCAATTTTCCATTCGACCAATTTTCTTTTCCACCAATTTTCTTTTCGATCAATTTTCCATTCGACCAATTTTACTTTCGACCAATTTTCCTTTCGACCAATTTTCCTTTCGATCAATTTTCCTTTCGATCAATTTTCCAATCGATCAATTTTCCTAGACCCGGCCCATACTATACTAGCAGTTACACCGCAGCGTTTTCACTGCATGGAAAGCAAATGAATGAAAAGAAAATTTGCATACTATATACTAGCGCTGTTACCACTTTCCATTCATTTAACTGTAATTAATTGAAGAAATGGAAACATGGCAGTTAAAACGTGGCGGTGAAACTGCATGTACAGTATAGGCGTTAGGTATATAATACAAAAAGAACAAACAGCACATGAAATGAATGAAAAACTTTATTGAAATAACTATTTAAATTAGTTATTTCAACAAACAGCTAGTCCTATACATTCAATAATAAACTTGTAGATATAGAAAGGAACATTGTTCTGAATAAGTATTTAACTGTTTATATGCAAGTTTCGTTCCTGAAAGGAAACCAAAAATAACTAATTATTGAAATCAAACACTCTTCAGTAGGATATTTTATTTAACTATATTGATACAATAGTATTGGAATTATTGTTTATATTATTATCATAAATAATCGGTATTAATAATTACGCTGAGCATCAACTAATTTTATGTAAGGTATTTTATATTCGTTTGTGACATAATGAATAATTACTGCAAACTATTTTTCAGTTCATAATGCTTATAATTTTAATTGTTAAATATTAGAATGCGAAAGATTGAACAAACAATTCAAATTGAATATTGGGAATAGTAATTTAAATTAGTTACTTGATAATGATTTCACAGAATAACCATAATTTCGCATTCTTATAAAGTTGTAGTCTTATAATGATTTAGTTATTCGATAATATCTGTCACACAAAAAGAGATCATATTTCTTATTTGTAATTAATGTACATGATCATCAATACGAAATGTTCCTGACAATACAGATATGAATATAAATCACTATATTAATATTCTTGCGAATAAAGTTTCTATAAGATAAGTTCGGAATTGTCAGTTGGTATTACATTTCCGATCATAAAAGAAAAATATGTAATAACTAGATTACGTGTACTCGGTAGAGCGCATACCTTCGCCGCCACTTGAAATAACCTCGACCTCAACCATTGACCCGAAAGGTTCGATTCCAAAATCTGATAAACTGGTATCTGGATAATGACCAATCGTCCCACCAAGTTTCATCCAATTTGGTTGAATACTTTTTGAGTTAATGAGTTATAAATGACCTTGACCTTTGACCGAATCGCTCCCAAAATTCTACCAGATTGTTCCTGGACATTGACCAATCGTCCACTCAAATTTCAGACTATTTGGTTGAATAATTTTTGAGGGTGTCCGGAAAAAATCCCCCGCAGAAAAAATCTCCCCAGATAAGATCCCCCCCAGAAAACACATTTGTTCCCAATTTGTATAAAAATATTGTAGAAAAACATGACGTATACAGTTGTCTAGTTCTACAGGGTTCCCCCAAGAGTACACAATTTAAAAGAGTTGTAATTTGTAAACTATTATTGCTAGAAGATTGAAATAGGTTTCATTTTTAAGATAAGAATTCCCCGTTTTATTTCATGCTAAATTTAGCATTACACTACCACCAGCAGTCTCAATAAACTTATCAATACGAAAAAGGTTTTTTTATCACATTCTGTATAGAGTATTATAGCATGAGTTCTTGATGGTATTCCATTTAAAACGATGTTAGATAAATGTTGTTCATGACAAGTTAAGATTAAATGAACATTTGTTTTTTTATTTATGTCTCGGCCTTGACCTTTGACCCAAGCGCTCCCAAAATTTAACCAAATGGTTCTTGGATATTGACCAACGTTTCACCAAGTTTCAATCACTATGGTTGAATACTTTTTGAATAATGAATGACCTCTGCCTTTGACCGGATCTGTTCCAAAATACTACCAGCAGGTTACTGGGCATTGATCAAATGTTTCATCCAATTTCATGCAATTTGGTTGAATACTTTTTGAGTTAAGCGAACAACAAGATGATAAATAAATAAATAAATGAACCTTCCGGTTTCAGTTACTAATACATAATACATTAAATATCTTTTATTAAAACATAATACAGTTACATAGTGTTTACTGTTCGAATGATTCCAATTAAGTGTTAATTCATTTCTCCATCGCTTTTCTTTTCCATTAAAAATGTTGCTGATTGAAAATTAATTTGCATCGTAATTGAGATTGAACGTAATTCTAGGATTGCATTTTTGATGATCTTGATTGGGTTGATTTAAAATGATTGATGTTTGTGTTAGGATAAATGGAATTGAATAAAATTTTGTAGTTTCTTACTAATTTATAATCCAATTTAAGACAGAATCTGGAGTTCCTGTTGAAATTAAAATGTAATGAACTAGATTGACATTGGTTTACAAATTCTTGAAATAAAGTGGAAGATATTAAACAAATACAAATATTCTATCCAAATACTCTAATAAATTTCAAAAAATGATGGTTATACTAAATGTATTTTTTAGATCTATTTACACCAATAGTTTTACTAAGTGTCGCCATTTTCTTGATAGCAAAAGTATCGGGAATCTGCCAGCATGGCTACATTTTTGAACATTTACTCAATTCCTGAAAGGAGGCTAATTTTGTCCGTGCTAACTTCCAATAAAAAGTTAGGAAGGCTCGGCTAAAAGCTCCCAACGAAGTTAATGCAAATAGAAACCACGAAGTTGTATATTACCACTATTAGCATATCATACTCCGTGCTATTACTAACTGTCAAAATGTGAAGCGAGTCACAAGAAAAATTCATGTGGATGACTTTAAAATTGAATAACTAATCTCATTCACGCTATGTTTTGAAATTGATTATTATGCCAAGAAAACCGATTGTATTCCTACCCTTCCGTATATGTTACCCTTTTACTATGTTACCCTTTTACTATGTTACCCTTTTACTATGTTACCCTTTTACTATGTTACCCTTTACCATGTTACCTTTTACCATGTTACCTTTTACCATGTTACATTTTACCATGTTACCTTTTACCATGTTACCCTTTTACTATGTTACCCTTTACTATGTTACCCTTTTACTACGTTACCCTTTTACTACGTTACCCTTTTACTATGTTACCCTTTAACTATGTTACCCTTTTACTATGTTACCCATTACTATGTTACCCTTTTACTATGTTACCCTTTTACTACGTTACCCTTTTACTATGTTACCCTTTACTATGTTACCCTTTTACTATGTTACCCTTTAACTATGTTACCCTTTTACTATGTTACCCATTACTATGTTACCCTTTTACTATGTTACCCTTTTACTACGTTACCCTTTTACTACGTTACCCTTTTACTATGTTACCCTTTTACTATGTTACCCTTTACTATGTTACCCTTTTACTATGTTACCCTTTTACTATGTTACCCTTTTACTATGTTACCCTTTTACTATGTTACCCTTTTACTACGTTACCCTTTTACTATGTTACCCTTTTACTATGTTACCCTTTTACTATGTTACCCTTTTACTATGTTACCCTTTTACTATGTTACCCTTTTACTATGTTACCCTTTTACTATGTTACCCTTTTACTATGTTACCCTTTTACTATGTTACCCTTTACTATGTTACCCTTTACTATGTTACCCTTTACTATGTTACCCTTTTACTACGTTACCCTTTTACTATGTTACCCTTTTACTATGTTACCCTTTTACTATGTTACCCTTTTACTACGTTACCCTTTTACCATGTTACCCTTTTACTATGATACCCTTTTACTAAGTTACCCTTTTACTATGTTACCCTTTTACTATGTTACCCTTTTACTATGTTACCCTTTTACTATGTTACCCTTTACTATGTTACCCTTTACTATGTTACCCTTTACTATGTTACCCTTTACTATGTTACCCTTTTACTACGTTACCCTTTTACTATGTTACCCTTTTACTATGTTACCCTTTTACTATGTTACCCTTTTACTATGTTACCCTTTTGCTATGTTACCTTTTACTATGTTACCTTTTTTCCATGTTACCTTTTACCATGTTACCCTTTTACCATGTTACCTTTTACCATGTTACCTTTTACCATGTTACCCTTTTACCATGTTACCTTTTACCATGTTACCCTTTACCATGTTACCCTTTACCATGTTACCTTTTACCATGTTACCTTTTACCATGTTACCCTTTTACCATGTTACCTTTTACCATGTAACCTTTTACCATGTTACCTTTTACCATGTTACCTTTTACTATGTTACCCTTTAACTATGTTACCCTTTTGCTATGTTACCTTTTACTATGTTACCTTTTACCATGTTACCCTTTACCATGTTACCTTTTACCATGTTACCCTTTTACCATGTTACCTTTTACTATGTTACCCTTTACCATGTTACCCTTTTACCATGTTACCTTTTACCATGTTACCTTTTACCATGTTACCCTTTACCATGTTACCCTTTTACCATGTTACCTTTTACCATGTTACCCTTTACCATGTTACCTTTTACCATGTTACCTTTTACCATGTTACCTTTTACCATGTTACCCTTTTACCATGTTACCTTTTACCATGTTACCTTTTACCATGTTACCTTTTACCATGTTACCCTTTACCATGTTACCCTTTTACCATGTTACCTTTTACCATGTTACCTTTTACCATGTTACCCTTTACCATGTTACCCTTTTACCATGTTACCTTTTACCATGTTACCTTTTACCATGTTACCCTTTACCATGTTACCTTTTACCATGTTACCTTTTACCATGTTACCTTTTATCATGTTACCCTTTACCATGTTACCCTTTTACCATGTTACCTTTTACCATGTTACCTTTTACCATGTTACCCTTTACCATGTTACCCTTTTACCATGTTACCTTTTACCATGTTACCTTTTACCATGTTACCCTTTACCATGTTACCCTTTTACCATGTTACCTTTTACCATGTTACCCTTTACCATGTTACCTTTTACCATGTTACCTTTTACCATGTTACCTTTTACCATGTTACCTTTTATCATGTTACCCTTTACCATGTTACCCTCTTACCATGTTACCTTTTACCATGTTACATTTTACCATGTAACCTTTTACCATGTTACCTTTTACCATGTTACCTTTTACCATGTAACCTTTTACCATGTTACCTTTTACCATGTTACCCTTTACCATGTTACCCTTTACCATGTTACCTTTTACCATGTAACCTTTTACCATGTTACCTTTTACCATGTTACCTTTTACTATGTTACCCTTTTACCATGTTACCCTTTTACCATGTTACCTTTTACCATGTTACCTTTTACCATGTTACCCTTTACCATGTTACCTTTTACCATGTTACCTTTTACTATGTTACCCTTTTACCATGTTACCCTTTTACCATGTTACCTTTTTCCATGTTACCTTTTACCATGTTACCCTTTACCATGTTACCTCTTACCATGTTACCTTTTACTATGTTACCCTTTTACCATGTTACCCTTTACCATGTTACCTTTTACCATGTTACCTTTTACCATGTTACCCTTTACCATGTTACCTTTTACTATGTTACCTTTTACCATCTTACCTTTTACCATCTTACCTTTTACCATGTTACCTTTTACCATCTTACCTTTTACCATCTTACCTTTTACCATCTTACCTTTTACCATCTTACCTTTTACCATCTTACCTTTTACCATCTTACCTTTTACCATGTTACCCTTTACCATGTTACCCTTTACCATGTTACCTTTTACCATGTAACCTTTTACCATGTTACCTTTTACCATGTTACCTTTTACTATGTTACCCTTTTACTATGTTACCCTTTTGCTATGTTACCTTTTACTATGTTACCTTTTACCATGTTACCCTTTACCATGTTACCTTTTACCATGTTACCTTTTACCATGTTACCCTTTTACCATGTTACCTTTTACCATGTTAACCTTTTACCATGTTACCTTTTACCATGTTACCCTTTTACCATGTTACCTTTTACCATGTTACCTTTTACCATGTTACCCTTTTACCATGTTACCTTTTACCATGTTACCCTTTACCATGTTACCCTTTACCATGTTACCTTTTACCATGTAACCTTTTACCATGTTACCTTTTACCATGTTACCCTTTACCATGTTACCCTTTTACTATGTTACCCTTTTGCTATGTTACCTTTTACTATGTTACCTTTTACCATGTTACCCTTTACCATGTTACCTTTTACCATGTTACCTTTTACCATGTTACCCTTTACTATGTTACCCTTTACTATGTTACCCTTTACTATGTTACCCTTTACTATGTTACCCTTTTACTACGTTACCCTTTTACTATGTTACCCTTTTACTATGTTACCCTTTTACTATGTTACCCTTTTACTATGTTACCCTTTTGCTATGTTACCTTTTACTATGTTACCTTTTACCATGTTACCTTTTACCATGTTACCCTTTTACCATGTTACCTTTTACCATGTTACCTTTTACCATGTTACCCTTTTACCATGTTACCTTTTACCATGTTACCCTTTACCATGTTACCCTTTACCATGTTACCTTTTACATGTTACCTTTTACCATGTTACCCTTTTACCATGTTACCTTTTACCATGTAACCTTTTACCATGTTACCTTTTACCATGTTACCTTTTACTATGTTACCCTTTTACTATGTTACCCTTTTGCTATGTTACCCTTTTGCTATGTTACCTTTTACTATGTTACCTTTTACCATGTTACCCTTTACCATGTTACCTTTTACCATGTTACCTTTTACCATGTTACCCTTTTACCATGTTACCTTTTACCATGTTAACCTTTTACCATGTTACCTTTTACCATGTTACCCACTTACCATGTTACCTTTTACCATGTTACCTTTTACCATGTTACCCTTTTACCATGTTACCTTTTACCATGTTACCCTTTACCATGTTACCCTTTACCATGTTACCTTTTTCCATGTAACCTTTTACCATGTTACCTTTTACCATGTTACCCTTTACCATGTTACCCTTTTACTATGTTACCCTTTTGCTATGTTACCTTTTACTATGTTACCTTTTACCATGTTACCCTTTACCATGTTACCTTTTACCATGTTACCTTTTACCATGTTACCCTTTACTATGTTACCCTTTACTATGTTACCCTTTACTATGTTACCCTTTACTATGTTACCCTTTTACTACGTTACCCTTTTACTATATTACCCTTTTACTATGTTACCCTTTTACTATGTTACCCTTTTACTATGTTACCCTTTTGCTATGTTACCTTTCACTATGTTACCTTTTACCATGTTACCTTTTACCATGTTACCCTTTTACAATGTTACCTTTTACCATGTTACCTTTTACCATGTTACCCTTTTACCATGTTACCTTTTACCATGTTACCCTTTACCATGTTACCCTTTACCATGTTACCTTTTACCATGTTACCTTTTACCATGTTACCCTTTACCATGTTACCCTTTTACCATGTTACCTTTTACCATGTTACCCTTTACCATGTTACCTTTTACCATGTTACCTTTTACCATGTTACCTTTTACCATGTTACCTTTTACCATGTTACCCTTTTACTATGTTACCCTTTTGCTATGTTACCTTTTACTATGTTACCTTTTACCATGTTACCCTTTACCATTTTACCTTTTACCATGTTACCCTTTTACCATGTTACCTTTTACCATGTTACCCTTTACTATGTTACCCTTTTACCATGTTACCTTTTACCATGTTACCTTTTACCATGTTACCCTTTACCATGTTACCCTTTTACCATGTTACCTTTTACCATGTTACCCTTTACCATGTTACCTTTTACCATGTTACCTTTTACCATGTTACCTTTTACCATGTTACCCTTTTACCATGTTACCTTTTACCATGTAACCTTTTACCATGTAACCTTTTACCATGTTACCTTTTACCATGTTACCTTTTACTATGTTACCCTTTTACTATGTTACCCTTTTGCTATGTTACCTTTTACTATGTTACCTTTTACCATGTTACCCTTTACCATGTTACCTTTTACCATGTTACCTTTTACCATGTTACCCTTTTACCATGTTACCTTTTACCATGTTAACCTTTTACCATGTTACCTTTTACCATGTTACCCTTTTACCATGTTACCTTTTACCATGTTACCTTTTACCATGTTACCCTTTTACCATGTTACCTTTTACCATGTTACCCTTTATCATGTTACCCTTTACCACGTTACCTTTTACCATGTAACCTTTTACCATGTTACCTTTTACCATGTTACCCTTTACCATGTTACCCTTTTACTATGTTACCCTTTTGCTATGTTACCTTTTACTATGTTACCTTTTACCATGTTACCCTTTACCATGTTACCTTTTACCATGTTACCTTTTACCATGTTACCCTTTACTATGTTACCCTTTACTATGTTACCCTTTACTATGTTACCCTTTACTATGTTACCCTTTTACTACGTTACCCTTTTACTATGTTACCCTTTTACTATGTTACCCTTTTACTATGTTACCCTTTTACTATGTTACCCTTTTGCTATGTTACCTTTTACTATGTTACCTTTTACCATGTTACCTTTTACCATGTTACCCTTTTACCATGTTACCTTTTACCATGTTACCTTTTACCATGTTACCCTTTTAACATGTTACCTTTTACCATGTTACCCTTTACCATGTTACCTTTTACCATGTTACCTTTTACCATGTTACCTTTTACCATGTTACCCTTTTACCATGTTACCTTTTACCATGTAACCTTTTACCATGTTACCTTTTACCATGTTACCTTTTACTATGTTACCCTTTTACTATGTTACCCTTTTGCTATGTTACCTTTTACTATGTTACCTTTTACCATGTTACCCTTTACCATGTTACCTTTTACCATGTTACCCTTTTACCATGTTACCTTTTACCATGTTACCCTTTACCATGTTACCCTTTTACCATGTTACCTTTTACCATGTTACCTTTTACCATGTTACCCTTTACCATGTTACCCTTTTACCATGTTACCTTTTACCATGTTACCCTTTACCATGTTACCTTTTACCATGTTACCTTTTACCATGTTACCTTTTACCATGTTACCCTTTTACCATGTTACCTTTTACCATGTTACCCTTTTACCATGTTACCTTTTACCATGTTACCCTTTACCATGTTACCCTTTTACCATGTTACCTTTTACCATGTTACCTTTTACCATGTTACCCTTTACCATGTTACCCTTTTACCATGTTACCTTTTACCATGTTACCCTTTACCATGTTACCTTTTACCATGTTACCTTTTACCATGTTACCTTTTACCATGTTACCTTTTATCATGTTACCCTTTACCATGTTACCCTTTTACCATGTTACCTTTTACCATGTTACCTTTTACCATGTTACCCTTTTACCATAACCTTTTACCATGTTACCCTTTTACCATGTTACCTTTTACCATGTTACCCTTTACCATGTTACCCTTTTACCATGTTACCTTTTACCATGTTACCTTTTACCATGTTACCCTTTACCATGTTACCCTTTTACCATGTTACCTTTTACCATGTTACCCTTTACCATGTTACCTTTTACCATGTTACCTTTTACCATGTTACCTTTTACCATGTTACCTTTTACCATGTTACCTTTTACCATGTTACCTTTTATCATGTTACCCTTTACCATGTTACCCTTTTACCATGTTACCTTTTACCATGTTACCCTTTTACTATGTTACCCTTTTGCTATGTTACCTTTTACTATGTTACCTTTTACCATGTTACCCTTTACCATGTTACCTTTTACCATGTTACCTTTTACCATGTTACCCTTTTACCATGTTACCTTTTACCATGTTACCCTTTTACCATGTTACCTTTTACCATGTTACCCTTTTACCATGTTACCTTTTACCATGTTACCCTTTACCATGTTACCCTTTTACCATGTTACCTTTTACCATGTTACCTTTTACCATGTTACCCTTTACCATGTTACCCTTTTACCATGTTACCTTTTACCATGTTACCCTTTACCATGTTATCTTTTACCATGTTATCTTTTACCATGTTACCTTTTACCATGTTACCCTTTTACCATGTTACCTTTTACCATGTTACCCTTTTACCATGTTACCTTTTACCATGTTACCCTTTACCATGTTACCCTTTTACCATGTTACCTTTTACCATGTTACCTTTTACCATGTTACCCTTTACCATGTTACCCTTTTACCATGTTACCTTTTACCATGTTACCCTTTACCATGTTACCTTTTACCATGTTACCTTTTACCATGTTACCTTTTACCATGTTACCTTTTATCATGTTACCCTTTACCATGTTACCCTTTTACCATGTTACCTTTTACCATGTTACATTTTACCATGTAACCTTTTACCATGTTACCTTTTACCATGTTACCCTTTACCATGTTACCCTTTACCATGTTACCTTTTACCATGTTACCTTTTACCATGTTACCTTTTACCATGTAACCTTTTACCATGTTACCTTTCACCATGTTACCCTTTACCATGTTACCCTTTACCATGTTACCTTTTACCATGTAACCTTTTACCATGTTACCTTTTACCATGTTACCTTTTACTATGTTACCCTTTTACCATGTTACCCTTTTACCATGTTACCTTTTACCATGTTACCTTTTACCATGTTACCCTTTACCATGTTACCTTTTACCATGTTACCTTTTACTATGTTACCCTTTTACCATGTTACCCTTTTACCATGTTACCTTTTACCATGTTACCTTTTACCATGTTACCCTATACCATGTTACCTTTTACCATGTTACCTTTTACTATGTTACCCTTTTACCATGTTACCCTTTACCATGTTACCTTTTACCATGTTACCTTTTACCATGTTACCCTTTACCATGTTACCTTTTACTATGTTACCTTTTACCATCTTACCTTTTACCATCTTACCTTTTACCATGTTACCTTTTACCATCTTACCTTTTACCATCTTACCTTTTACCATGTTACCTTTTACCATCTTACCTTTTACCATCTTACCTTTTACCATGTTACCCTTTACCATGTTACCCTTTACCATGTTACCTTTTACCATTTAACCTTTTACCATGTTACCTTTTACCATGTTACCTTTTACTATGTTACCCTTTTACTATGTTACCCTTTTGCTATGTTACCTTTTACTATGTTACCTTTTACCATGTTACCCTTTACCATGTTACCTTTTACCATGTTACCTTTTACCATGTTACCCTTTTACCATGTTACCTTTCACCATGTTACCCTTTTACCATGTTACCTTTTACCATGTTACCCTTTACCATGTTACCCTTTTACCATGTTACCTTTTACCATGTTACCTTTTACCATGTTACCCTTTACCATGTTACCTTTTACCATGTTACCTTTTACCATGTTACCCTTTACCATGTTACCTTTTACCATGTTACCTTTTACCATGTTACCTTTTACTATGTTACCTTTTACCATGTTACCCTTTACCATGTTACCTTTTACCATGTTACCTTTTACCTTTTTTAAAATTTTGTTTGCAATTTTTCCTTATAAAAATATATTTTTATGCTGATTTTATCTTTTTAACACAAATCTGAAGTAACATTTAACTGTAATTTATCTATTTAATAGTGAGTAATAAGTATAATTGTAGGAGTATTAGATCTTCCCAGACATCATTAAAAAACAATTACTCTGGCAAGTTATTCCTTTGATCTAATTCCAAGTGAAATAATTCTCAGGAACATCTCTCCTCCACTTCTAATTTGAGATGTAATTGTATTCTCTAATTGTGATTATTGTGTCCAGTGCTAGATAGTTTATAATGGTAATTAAAGAGGATTTGATAGAACTATATAATATTAATTGGAGAATATTAGATATATATAATGTGAACTAGAGAGTGTTCATTCTAATGATTATTACTTGGGTTGTGAAAATATGCATTTTAAATCATAAATATTATGAATATCATAGACGAAATAAAATGGTATCGAATTCTATAAATATAATGATTGTTTAGAACGATTCAAACGTATTTAATCAACTTAGTTTGTGTTATTTTTAGGATCTAAAAATTAGTTAAAAAAATTAAACTACGTGCTTCTTTTGAGTGGCTGATTTCAAATACTGTAACTGGTCAGTTTCCGTATTGTATGAGTTGCTTAGAGATTTAATTCTGCAGTTTAGATTTTCATATATTCTCTTTACTGCGGATACTAGCCACGTTAATATTGAATTTCTTTAGCTTTTCGTAATACTTTTTTGCTTAAAAGAGCCAGTGAGAAGAGCCAGTACTGAGAAAAAAATACGAGTCAACCTGACTCATCACTTGAGTCAAGGCTGCAAACCTCCAATAATTATTGGAGTCTCTTTTCTTGATTGGCTCTACATTAGTCGATTGACTGTGAATAAGGAGTCCATATGACTTTTGTTTTTTTAGTAAAATATTAGAATGAGTCAAATTGACTCACATTTTTGAGCCGGTTTTCGGACAAATTGAAAACCTCAAAATTTTGAGTTAATTTGACTCGTATTCTTTCAGTGCACAATTCGACAGTAAAAAATGAGCTATTCTTCTTTTCCTATTTCTTGTTCCAAATTTTTGTTTCTATTTCTTGTTCCTATTTCTTGTTCCTATTTCTTGTTCCTATTTCTTGTTCCTATATTTCTTGTTCCTAATTCTTGTTCCTATTTCTTGTTCCTATTTCTTGTTCCTATTTCTTGCTCCTATTTCTTGTTCCTATTTCTTGTTCCTATTTCTTGTTCCTATTTCTTGTTCCTATTTCTTGTTCCTATTTCTTGTTCCTATATTTCTTGTTACTATATCTTGTTCCTATTTCTTGTTCCTATTTCTTGTTCCTATTTCTTCTGTAATTTATGTAACTATCAATAATTATTGTATAATGGAAGTAATTCGTATACGAGAATGTAATTCATTATATCACCAATGATAATAAGTAATTTCATAAAAATGACAATAAATGTTTAGTGAAGAATTATTATAAATAAAATAAAATGAAATTAATCGTATAAAAATAATAAGCATATTGTATCGCTATTTGTTTAGTTACGAATTTGTATTGTTATTAATAGTGTTGCAATTTTTCATTCACGGAATTAGAGAGAATTAGATACACACAATGTGAATTAGAGAGAAATATCTAATTCTCTCTAATTTTCAGTCAAATTAGTTATACGAGTTAAAATACGTGTGTTTGATTGAGTTAAAATACTTGTGTTTTATTGAGTTAAAATACTTGTGTTTTATTGAGTTAAAATACTTGTGTTTTATTGAGTTAAAATACTTGTGTTTTATTGAGTTAAAATACTTGTGTTTTATTGAGTTAAAATACGTGTGTTTTATTGAGTTAAAATACGTGCGTTTGATTGAGTTAAAATACGTGTGTTTGATTGAGTTAAAATACGTGTGTTTTATTGAGTTAAAATACTTGTGTTTTATTGAGTTAAAATACTTGTGTTTTATTGAGTTAAAATACGTGTGTTTTATTGAGTTAAAATACGTGCGTTTGATTGAGTTAAAATACGTGTGTTTGATTGAGTTAAAATACGTGTGCTTTATTGAGTTAAAATACGTGTGTTTTATTGAGTTAAAATACGTGTGTTTTATTGAGTTAAAATACTTGTGTTTTATTGAGTTAAAATACGTGTGTTTTATTGAGTTAAAATACGTGTGTTTTATTGAGTTAAAATACGTGTGTTTGATTGAGTTAAAATACGTGTGTTTTATTGAGTTAAAATACGTGTGTTTTATTGAGTTAAAATACGTGTGTTTTATTGAGTTAAAATACGTGTGTTTGATTGAGTTAAAATACGTGTGTTTTATTGAGTTAAAATACGTGTGTTTTATTGAGTTAAAATACGTGTGTTTGATTGAGTTAAAATACGTGTGTTTGATTGAGTTAAAATACGTGTGTTTTATTGAGTTAAAATACGTGTGTTTGATTGAGTTAAAATACGTGTGTTTGATTGAGTTAAAATACGTGTGTTTGATTGAGTTAAAATACGTGTGTTTGATTGAGTTAAAATACGTGTGTTTTATTGAGTTAAAATACGTGTGTTTTATTGAGTTAAAATACGTGTGTTTGATTGAGTTAAAATACGTGTGTTTTATTGAGTTAAAATACGTGTGTTTTATTGAGTTAAAATACGTGTGTTTTATTGAGTTAAAATACGTGTGTTTGATTGAGTTAAAATACGTGTGTTTGATTGAGTTAAAATACGTGTGTTTTATTGAGTTAAAATACGTGTGTTTTATTGAGTTAAAATACGTGTGTTTTATTGAGTTTATTGAATTATGGCAATCCAATTATTAAATTAAATGGAAAACAAAGTATAATCATTTATCAGAAAAAAAAACAAATTAATATAAACTTTGGTAATTGAATTTACATTATTGAATAATTTTAAACTTGAAACAATAATTTTCAAATTCCATCTTAAATAGTATTGTCGAGATAGAAGTAAAATTTTTTAGTTTAAGACTGGTTTCGTATTTTGCATCACATAATAAATTTTCAATAAATTTTTCATATAAAGCATATAAATTACCTATCGAAATAACGAACGAAAATGTTAAATTATATATACTAAATCAAAACTTACCCCCAGATTCAATTTAAATCTACTGAGAATATTCAACAATTACTTTGATAAGTTGTCCCTATAGTCTAACTCCTTCTCATCCTAATGAGAAATAATGTCCACAATCTCTTCAGACTCTAAGTAAGGTGATGAATCTGGAAGAACTACATTAGCTGTTAATTCATAGTTCTCTTGAGATACTCTCATCGATCTCAGAGAGTACACACATTTTGACTAGAGAAAAAAGATGAACTTTAAGCCCACCTTTACAGTTCCCGAGAAAACCTGAGAAACTCCAGCACACTAAGATTTCCTCTGAGACCATAAGTTAAGAGCATTGTTTAACTCTCTAAGTAATTTCAGAAATTCCCTCTCACAAACGAAAATATTTACTGAAATTTAGAGTATCATGGCGAAGTAATTGGTCCGTATTGTAGAAGAGTTACCTACTTGGCAAGGCATAGACTAGCAGCTGAGATGTATATCGGACCCTGTGCTGCCTTAAGCATTCGGCTTTTATTTGATTACTTTATTCATTCATATTTATATTTGTTCACAATGATTTTAAATAAATCTGAATAATATTTTCCAAAAATACATCTCCCCTACATGTACTTTCATCAAAATTAATATAATTAGACGTGTTTCAAAATTTGTCCGTCATCACTTATATATTCATCACCATTCATATATCTATCACCAGTCATATTCTATAAATATCTCACTAATATATCTGGTATCACTCATATATCTCTCTCACCGAGTCACCATTCATATATCTATCACCAGTCATATTCAATAAATATCACCACTAATACACCTATCATAACTAGGTATCGAGTGTGATTCGAATTTTGAGCCTCTTTTTGTTTCGAATCGTATTAGGGCGGAAAATTTGAAAATAGATGAAGTAACTAAGCTAAGTAAATTCAAAACTGAAACAAACAAAAAAAACTTTTTGATATTAGTAGTTGCAACTGCAAATCATTTGCAACAGGTAATTGTGAGAAAGAACGTAAAGTTCCTGAAATGATCCACAAGAAAATGTTGTCCTATTTTGAGAACTTTACGTTCTACCTCAAAAATACAGTTTGTGAATGGTTAGCACTTCAGCAATTACTAAAACCAAAGAGTTTTGTTTTAGTTTCACTTTTGAATTTACTTAGTTTAGATGAAAAAAGGATATGTGAATTTTTAATTGAATTGAGTTTGCTTCTATGTATATTGTTGGAGAGAATTTTAACTATTATAAAAGATAGTACTGTGTATGTAGACTGGTTCACTTCCCTATTTCCATTATAGGGACGTGAACTAGGACGGTGGAATTTGGATATGTTCTTAGTTGGCGTCCCTATGAATGAAAATAACCAGGTGAATTAGGAATTAATTAATTAACGCATCAACATAAGAAATCGACTTTTTGTTCCTAAAACATACCAATGGCTTGACACAGGTGCTTTAGTTGTTAAGTTTTCATAATTCAATCGACAATCCATTGTTCGTCCTGACATTTTTTTATTAAATCAATCTGTCTCATTTTGCCAATTTTTTAATCATATAATCATCACTTTAAGTCTATCTTGACAGGAACCAATTTCAACATAATTAATTTATTTGTCGCGTTCTGAACATTTTGGACGTAAATATATTTTACACATTTCATATTAATATCAATTCGCGCAATTTTTATGCAGTATATGCGATCACCACTCATATATCTATCACCACTGATGTATCTATCACCACTGATGTATCTATCACCACTCATGTATCTATCACCACTGATGTATCTATCACCACTCATATATCTATCACCACTGATGTATCTATCACCACTCATGTATCTATCACCACTGATGTATCTATCACCAATCATGTATCTATCACCACTGATGTATCTATCACCACTGATGTATCTATCACTATTGATGTATCTATCACCACTGATGTATCTATCACCACTGATGTATCTATCACTACTGATGTATCTATCACCACTGATCTATCACCACTCACATATCTATCACTACTCATATATCTATCATCACTCATATATTTATCACCACTCACATATCTATCACTACTCATATATCTATCACCACTCATGTATCTATCACCACTCATGTATCTATCACCACTGATGTATCTATCACCACTGATGTATCTATCACCACTGATGTATCTATCACCACTGATATATCTATCACCACTCATATATCTATCACCACTCACATATCTATCACCACTCACATATCTATCACTACTCACATATCTATCACCACTCACATATCTATCACCACTCACATATCTATCACCACTCAAATATCTATCACCACTGATGTATCTATCACCACTGATGTATCTATCACCACTGATGTATCTATCACTACTGATGTATCTATCACCACTGATCTATCACCACTCACAGATCTATCACTACTCATATATCTATCACCACTCATATATTTATCACCACTCACATATCTATCACTACTCATATATCTATCACCACTGATGTATCTATCACCACTGATGTATCTATCACCACTGATGTATCTATCACCACTGATGTATCTATCACCACTGATATATCTATCACCACTCATATATCTATCACCACTCACATATATATCACCACTCACATATCTATCACTACTCACATATCTATCACCACTCACATATCTATCACCACTCACATATCTATCACCACTCATATATCTATCACCACTCACATATCTATCACCACTCATATATCTATCACCACTCATATATTTATCACCACTCACATATATATCACCACACATATATCTATCACCACTCATATATCTATCACCACTCATATATCTATCACCACTCATATATCAATCACCACTCATATATCTATCACCACTCATATATCTATCACCACTCATATATCTATCAACACTCATATATCTATCACCACTCATATATATATATCACCACTCATATATCAATCACCACTCATATATCTATCACCACTCACATATCTATCACCACTCATATATCTATCATCACTCATATATCTATCACCACTCATATATCTATCACCACTGATGTATCTATCACCACTGATGTATCTATCACTACTGATGTATCTATCAACACTGATCTATCACCACTCACATATCTATCACTACTCATATATCTATCACCACTCATATATATATCACCACTCACATATCTATCACTACTCAATACTCATATATCTATCACCACTGATGTATCTATCACCACTCATGTATCTATCACCACTGAGGTATCTATCACCACTGATGTATCTATCACCACTGATATATCTATCACCACTCATATATCTATCACCACTCACATATCTATCACCACTCACATATCTATCACTAGTCACATATCTATCACCACTCACATATCTATCACCACTCACATATCTATCACCACTCATATATCTATCACCACTCACATATCTATCACCACTCATATATCTATCACCACTCATATATTTATCACCACTCACATATATATCACCACACATATATCTATCACCACTCATATATCTATCACCACTCATATATCTATCACCACTCATATATCAATCACCACTCATATATCTATCACCACTCATATATCTATCACCACTCATATATCTATCACCACTCATATATATATCACCACTCATAGATCAATCACCACTCATATATCTATCACCACTCACATATCTATCACCACTCATATATCTATCATCACTCATATATCTATCACCACTCATATATCTATCACCACTCACATATCTATCACCACTCATATATTTATCACCACTCATATATCTATCACCACTCACATATCTATCACCACTCATATATTTATCACCACTCATATATTTATCACCACTCATATATCTATCACCACTCATATATCTATCACCACTCACATATCTATCGCCACTCATATATCTATCACCACTCATATATTTATCACCACTCACATATATATCACCACACATATATCTATCACCACTCATATATTTATCACCACACATATATCTATCACCACTCATATATTTATCACCACTCACATATCTATCACCACTCATATATCTATCACCACTCATATATCTATCACCACTCACATATCTATCACCACTCATATATCTATCACCACCCATATATCTATCACCACTCATATATCTATCACAACTCATATATCTATCACCACTCATATATCTATCACCACTCATATATGTATCACCACTCATATATCTATCACCACTCATATATCTATCACCACTCATATATCTATCACCACTCATATATCTATCACCACTCATATATCTATCACCACTCATATATCTATCATCACTCATATATCTATCACCACTTATATATCTATCACCACTCACATATCTATCACCACTCATATATCTATCACCACTCATATATCTATCACCACTCACATATCTATCACCACTCATATATCTATCACCACTCATATATCTATCACCACTCATATATCTATCACAACTCATATATCTATCACCACTCATATATCTATCACCACTCATATATGTATCACCACTCATATATCTATCACCACTCATATATCTATCACCACTCATATATCTATCACCACTCATATATATATCACCACTCATATATCTATCACCACTCATATATCTATCACCTCTTACATTACAGAGATTAAACAGAATTCTATTTTTCATTCAAAACTAAATGTATAATTTTTTTCATTTGTTATCAAAGTATTATGAAAGTAAAAATATTCAGCCGAAATTCGTGATCTAATAAAACAAAAAATATTTGCAAGCATTCGTCCGTTAATTTATGTGAATAAAATTTTCATCAAAGGAAAAAATAATTCGATATAATTTTTAGGAATGAATTCTCATTTCGATACAGGAATAAAGATTCCAACCCTTCTAATTTGTGCATTCAATAAAAATAGATTCACTCGATTAGACTTGAATAAAACACTAATAACTCTCATAAAAAAACTCCGCGGTAATTACTAATAATATTTCATTTACTTTAAATCAAAATATACTATAAAATATTTCGAGAAATGGAAATAAGTGCCTATGGCTTCTATAAATAAATATAAAAGGAATAGTATACTTAGTATGCAGCGTAGGAGCAGCAGAATCCATATCGCGCATACAGAGCATATTACATGTAAATGGATGTAGATAGAGTTATTTATCGGACAGTTTTACATTCTCTATCGTTTGAGAAAAATAATAGAATAATTAATAATGTATTACTTTTATTGTATTTATCAAATAATTTCATATAAGGTAAAAAATTACATATTATATTCTCATTAATGCCAATCATGGTATCATGGATACCATAAAAATATGATAATAGTTAAATAATAATAATAATTTATTTGATATATATTTTTTTCAATGATCGAAAATCTTTGAGCTAATCTAACTATATATATTTGAACAATTTATCAATGAAAACTGACGATATCCTTAATTGGGATCATAAATCTTGATAAATAATATACAAATTAAACAATCATTTCTCCCCTTCACATTTCCTTTTTCAATTTCATCCAGTTAAACGATCTCAATTTATTAAGTTTTACATTTGTGACACGTTTTTCCGTCAAATGAATCTAATAACAGTCACTCACAAGAATATAAAAATATCTCACGAGTACACAATTAAGGGTTCGTATAACAATTTGAAATTATAAATAAGGATGTAAACTTCCCTCCTTGAAACTTTAATCAAAATAAATCTTTTGACAACCACTTCTCTGTACAGTAAAGCGTCAATTACCTGATGATAATTAAATAAACGGATGAAGTTTTTTATATGCTATTAATAAAAAATCAGTTATTGAGTGAATAACTGATATTGAATTGATTTGTACTTGATTAGTTTTTATGAAGACCTATTTTTAATTAATGGGAGAAATAGTTAAATATATTCAAGTAATCCAAATTAACCGCTTCAATTTGATAAAAATCAGTTATTGAGTGAATGATATTGAATGTGATTGTTAGTGATTAATTTATATGAGAAGTTAGTTTTGATCAATGGATAAAAAAGTTAATTCATCCCAGTTGGAGAACTTAAAATTGGTAGATTGGTAATACTGACGATAACGATATATATTGATCGAGTTCTATCGTTTATATGAAACCTTCAGGCTTCATGGCAAATTTTGTGGGTGAATGTCCGACGAAAGATGATATAAAATAGAGGTTTCATAATTAGGTTAAATTACTAATAAATATTTTCCCGATATTTGATATCAATAATAATGGTTGATCGAGAGCTGATGATTATAATCTTTCTAAAGATAATTTATTATTGTTGATAGATAATCATTAATCGAAAGTAGAAGACTAATTTTTGACATATCCTCCATCGTCATCGATTTATATTATTTTAAATTCAATAATAATCGTTCATCAAAGATCAACGATTATATTTTTCTATGAATCCATTCATCGTTGATAGATATTCTTATTATCATCGTTTATAATCGTTAATTAAAAACTGACGACTTTAATTTTCAATGTATTATTTATAGTCCTTAATATATATTCTTATTACATATCATCAATAATAATCGCTAATCGAAAGGCAACAATTATTATCTTCAACTGATAATTTATCGTCTTTGATAGATAATCTTATTAGTATCAATAATAATCGTCGATTGAAAACCAACGATTATAATTTTCCATTAATCATTCAATGTTTTTAAAGAATAATCCCTTCTCATCAATAATAATCGTTGACCAGAAGCTAAGGATTATAATTTTCTATTAATCATTCAAACGTTTTTAGTAGATAATCATTCTTTCATCAATAATAATCGTTGACCAGAAGCTATGGATTAAAATTTTCTATTAATCATTCAAACGTTTTTAGTAGATAATCCCTTTCTCATCAATAATAATCGTTGATCAGAAGCTAAGGATTATAATTTTCTATTAATCATCCAAACGATTTTGATTGATAATCATTTTCTCATTGTTGATCAGAATCTAACGATTATAATTTTCCCTGAGTATCGGTATCGCGTAGAGTGTGAGAGGCAATCTCGCGCCGCTGTTTTCTTTTTATGGATCACTCAAAGTGTATTGGTCGGCATTAACTTCAGTCAGTGAACAAGTGGAGGTTGTGGCGAGAGGAGTTTGTGTAGAAACGCTCTGCAGAACTTTGGCGAGATACCGTCCTGATAAAATGAACTATTTTGGCACTGTAATGACATTTAATGTTGATTGGAAGTTGTTTTGCATATTATTAAGTATATGCAGATTGTATTGCTATATTTCTTTAGATGTAATTTTTTCACCAATATATTGGTTTGAAATTGAATTTCATTATAATAGTAAGATTTTATCTATTGTATTCAATGGAAATGTGTTTATTGATACTTAATATTATTTTGAATATGTATAGTTTATGTAGAAAAATTTCTTTTCGGGAAATTGTTTGTTATTATTGAAATAATAATTTATTGTATAGCTCATATAATTATAATTATGATGAAATTTATCTATGAATAAATTAAAGATGAATTTAAATATAAACAACATATTTGATTAAAACTGTTATTTCTTTTCTTTCTCTATGAAAGAAATACTAGTATATTATATCTCTATTGGCACCGATTACTTTGCCTCTCATATTTAAAACAACAAATAGAAATTATCTGACAGTTACACATAAAACATATAATAATTATCATTAAACTCGCTATTTCAATTCAAATTTATATTATATTCTCATACTGGAACGAAAAGGTGGAAACGTCCAATAACTAAAAACTGACCCCAACCTATTTTCCAATATATGCTGACTACGTAATAAAATTAATCTAAAATTCAAAGATATACAACAGTCATAACTTAAGTGTCATAAATCTAATTTGACTGCTTCAACTGCGAAGTCTACGGAGGTTGCAGTTAAACTTCAGCCGGTAATTTATCTGCCAGTCTTCTAATAAATAGTGGCTACATGCAAATTCTTCCGAGTCATAAAGCACTCTTGCTTAGCTAACATTAGAATAAATTCAAGTGGGCATTTTAAACTCGACTAAATTTATATTTGTAAATGTAAGTAACTCGTAGGAATCCCATCTTGCAATATATCTTGGGTCAATATTGTACTATTATTGCTCCAATACTGTTAAAATATCGTTAAAGAATTGTTACAACAAGGCTACAATATTGTTATAGCATTGTTCCAATATTGTTACAACATTGGAGATGATTGAACAATAATTATTGTTAAATATATGCAGTAAATATATTTATTACCAATTTCTATTGGAATTAAAGTATTCATATTAATCTGAATGTTAAATAGGATGAAAATGGTAAATATTTCTTGAAATCCATTATTATAATAGATGATGAAAAACCTTTAGAATGTTATCTTTGAGAAAACAATTATTTGTCAGTATTATGCGATAGATGAGTATCTGAATAACCATGAAATATCTATATAACTATTTTTCTACCGTATTTAACCCTTTGTCTACCGTGTTTAACCCTTTGTCTACCGTATTTAACCCTTTGTCTACCGTATTTAACCCTTTGTCTACCGTATTTAACCCTTTGTCTACCGTGTTTAACCCTTTGTCTACCGTATTTAACCCTTTGTCTACCGTATTTAACCCTTTGTCTACCGTATTTAACCCTTTGTCTACCGTATTTAACCCTTTGTCTACCGTATTTAACCCTTTGTCTACCGTATTTAACCCTTTGTCTACCGTATTTAACCCTTTGTCTACCGTATTTAACCCTTTGTCTACCGTATTTAACCCTTTGTCTACCGTATTTAACCCTTTGTCTACCGTGTTTAACCCTTTGTCTACCGTATTTAACCCTTTGTCTACCGTATTTAACCCTTTGTCTACCGTGTTTAACCCTTTGTCTACCGTATTTAACCCTTTGTCTACCGTGTTTAACCCTTTGTCTACCGTATTTAACCCTTTGTCTACCGTGTTTTACCCTTTGTCTACCGTATTTAACCCTTTGTCTACCGTGTTTAACCCTTTGTCTACCGTATTTAACCCTTTGTCTACCGTATTTAACCCTTTGTCTACCGTATTTAACCCTTTGTCTACCGTATTTAACCCTTTGTCTACCGTATTTAACCCTTTGTCTACCGTATTTAACCCTTTGTCTACCGTATTTAACCCTTTGTCTACCGTATTTAACCCTTTGTCTACCGTATTTAACCCTTTGTCTACCGTATTTAACTCTTTGTCTACTGTATTTAACCCTTTGTCTACTTTATTTAACCCTTTGTCTACCGTATTTAACTCTTTGTCTACCGTATTTAACCCTTTGTCTACTTTATTTAACCCTTTGTCTACCGTATTTAACTCTTTGTCTACTGTATTTAACCCTTTGTCTGCAGTATTTAACTCTTTGTCCAGTACACAAACAAAGACAAGTAAAGACTGTGCATAAAGTCTGTAGAAATAAAGACTTTACTTAAAGACAGTAGAAGTAAAAACTTTACTTAAAGACTGTAGAAGTAAAGAATTCACATAAAGACTGTAGAAATGAAGACTTTACACAAAGACTGTAGAAGTAAAGACTCTATCTAAAGACTGTAGAAGTAAAGACTTTACCTAAAGACTGTAAAAGTAAAGACTTTACCTAAAGACTGTAGAAGTAAAGACTTTGCACAAAGACTGTAGAAATAAAGACTTTACACAAAGACTATAGAAGTAAAGACTTTACCTAAAGACTGTAGAAGTAAAGACTTTGCACAAAGACTGTAGAAATAAAGACTTTACACAAAGACTGTAGAAGTAAAGACTTTACATAAAGACTGTAGAAGTAAAGACTTTACACACAGACTGTAAAAGTAAAGATTTTACACAAAGACTGTAGAAGTAAAGACTTTACACAAAGACTGTAGAAGCAAAGACTTTACACAATAGGCTTAACACTCTTTTTTTTTGTCTCTGTTCACCTGTTTGCTTGCACTAATTAACTCTACCTAATTACCTCCACTGATATTGAAAATATTTTCGCCATCTGTTGAATAACCAGAAGCAATATCAGTTATCGTAAAGAATTGGGTGAATATTTTCCTATGAATGTCTGCTGTAGTTTGAATGGGACGTTACGATTGTAATGAGCTATGTTGTATATTTGTGTTTGGCTGATATTTAAATTAATGATGATATTTAAATTAATGATGATGTTTAAATTAATATTGGTCGGTATTTATATTAATGATGATATTTAAATTAATGACAATATTTAGATTAATATTGGTCGGTATTTATATCAATGATGATATTTAGATTGATGACGATATTTAAATTGATATTGGTCGGTATTTATATTAATGATTATATTTAAATTAATGACGATATTTAAATTAATGACGATATTTAAATTAATATTGGTCGGTATTTACATTAATGATTATATTTAAATTAATGACGATATTTAAATCAACGATGATGTTTAAATTAATGATGATATTAAAATTAATGATGATATTTAAATTAATGATGATATTTAAATCAATATTGCAAGGTTGCTATTTAAATAAATGATGATTTTTAAATTATCAAAGTAATTATTTATTAATATTTATAAAACTTTCTAATTATACCAAAAATATTAGAATATCTAATTGATGTATAAATGGAACTTAAGTATATTTTTGAGTAGTAATTATATGATATTTTATTATTTATTATTACTAAATTGAAATATTAATGATTCATTTATATATTTCAATATGCAAACCGGTCAAAATATAGAAAAATTCCTTCAATCACTTTAATATATAATATAAAAAAAAGGGTCAGAGATATCAAGTTATCGGACGGTTCCACATTTTCGGTTATAGTATCATAAGAAAATAAAATAGTTATTATTAAAATAGAAATTAATTAATAACTACATAATGCTATTTCTAATAATATCTTAAATCTTGAATTGTTCAATAACTTCGAACTATTCCATTCTTTGTTTTAAATATAAAATAAATCGTACTGAAAAATTATATAGATTATATATAAATAATTTAGTATAAATATCTGTTTCATTGAGATTGATTAAAAATATAATGTAGTTTCAATTATTCTTTTCATTCAATAATTATTGTATGTTTGATTTTTTTGATATAATTCTATTAAAATTTAGAATGAACAAAGAAATTAAATACGTAAAACAATAGAAGAAAAACAAAAAAAAATAATTAATAAAATAAAAAATAACAAACCATTTATTTTCCGAATATAATCCCCACTATACAATACACACATTATAATTATATAACGTATCACTCGCATGTTGTTTATTTATGTCTCCCTTTACATTTTTTTTTCAATTTCTTCTTGTATGCCGTCAAAGAATGAGGAAAAATCCCTTCTTTCTGGATTGCAATGGAAGTAATAAATCCCGAGAGAAAATATCCCTATTTTTTATTTCAATTCTTGACTTTGATTCCTATTTACTGGACTTTATTTTATGTTCACCAGTTATTTGTAATTATTTAAATCTTGTGAATTATATTGAGAATGTATATCAAATATAAATCAAATATAAATATTTTGTAATTAATTATATGAAAGGGATAACTACGATTTTAATTTAACCAGTTATGTAAGAATATATATTAACTAGAACTGGCACTCGGTAGAGCGCATACCTACGCCGCTGATTATAGAATATGATCTTGACCATCCAATAATTCTTGAGTTACCTTTGACCGGATCGCTCCTAAAATTCTACCAGATCGTTCATGGACATCAAGATATCATCCCACTAAAGTTCAAACAATTTAGTTGAATTTTTTTTTAGTTTTACGAATAAAAAGATAATAAATAAATAAATGCTGCCTAAAATATAATCTTCCGTAATCTGCGAAGGTAATAAGGAAAATAAATAATACCTAATACTCTTTTTTATGTATAGATAATGTTATTGAAAACTAGTTTACTTTTATATTCAAGAAAATTGTACTAGGGTAAGTTTCCGGTTTTCGTACGGTTATAGAATAAAAATAATATATAACTTAACATTTCATTTCGTTCCTTTGATAACATAATTTATTTGCTTACATGATCGAGAATATGGAAGTGTCCGATATTTCGGAGCCCTTTTCTAAAATAATCCAAAACCAGGGAAATATTTTTTCTCTGAGCAGCCGGATTAATACAACAAACTTATCTCACACAAAAGTGTTCAAAATTATATTCAAAATATTAATACTGATATAAATATATACCTAATATCCTAATCCATTATAAAATAGCGTGTGTTAAATGAAGATTCCTTTCCAACTTTTAGTTTTGTTCAATTTTGTAACAGTGAGAAGTTCCTTTTCTTTCATAATAGAGAGAGAGAGAGAGAGTTGTGCATATCAAAATGGTAGGTAGCGAGGGCCAATATCAGCAAGAGTTTGCTATTCTTCACCAAGAAAAACTTCTGAACATCCTTTTCCAATAATTGGGAGAAATATTTTTTGTTAGCCAGACTATCCGAGACACAGAAGAATATGAAACTTTTCTGAGTTAGATTTGATTTCTGATATTCATATATTGACTTCCTAATATTCGTAGATATTATTTAATGAGCTAGATAATATTTTCTGCTATTCATATCTTGAATTCCTAATATTCGCAATAATATTTAATGAGTAAGATAAAATTTCCTGATATTTATAAATTGAATACCTAATATTCGTATATATTTAATGAGCAATTGTATTTCTTCAGCTTAACTTGTAATATTGAAGTTAATTTTTGTAATTCATTTCAGGTATAAACTGGGAAATATTTTTAAAATTAATCTTCTTAATCTATTATAAGAAAATGTTATTATAATATTATTACTTTGCTCAAAAATTATAATCTCTAATTTTGAAGTTTACTTGAATAAAACCTAATAGCTGGAGCTACAGAGAACCAAATTACGAATAAACTTTTTTATTACAGCGTACAGAATTAACTGTTTTAAATAAATGGAGGAATTGTATGTCAGTATATTTGTTCTAGTAAGTTATTTGCGTCAGATCCAATATTTGATCCACGTGTTTTTGTTTGAAAAACGAAAATAGACTGAAGCAGAAAGAAAATTGGGAGTCTGGGATATTTTATTGTATTTTTTTGAGACGTTCAGTGAGAGAAATATAGCTATTTACTATATGGTGGGACATCTTGATACTGTGACTTTACTATGGGATTCTTTCTCTTTATAATGAGATATATTCATAAAACTATCTTTATCTTATAGTTTAGATAAAAAAAATATAATAGATATAGTATATCTACACTGTATATAGTCTTTTTCATTACAAAACTTGACTATTTGTAGATTCTATAGAGTGCAATTCATAATATGCATTTATAGTATATTTTATTGGCTTATAATGTATAGCATACTAGTACAGTACCTGTTATTCATTCATTGAGTGTTCAATTAATATGATGGGTTTTAGATTATATTCAAATGCATACAAATGTATACATATTAATATATTCAATTTATCAGAGATTATATTTTTTACTCTTTAGAATCAAAACTTTTATATTTTCAATTAATAATTTTCGTGTGAACCCCGTAGTAATGACACTGCAGCAAATTATTAGTTTGCCTTTCCTATTAGCGTTTCTTTGATTATTCTTTTATTTACACCAACTTTATGAGGCGCTGTTGATAGAAAGTCTGTTAAACCCATTTTGTGACACACGGACGGACGGACAGACGGACGGACAGACGGACGCAGCTCTTATTATAGTACTATAGATTATCATGTAATGTTATATTTTAAGTAATCCATCACGCCATAAATAGTTTGCTTATCTTTATTTGTCTGTCAGTCCGTAGACTAACTGTCACGCTTCGAGAAATATTCAGAAATTAGGCAAAAACTGTTCCCAGGTGGTAGCATGAATACCAATGCTTATCCGAGTTCAACAAATTAAAACTTAATTAAAATCTACAGTGTAAAGTTTTTTATGAACTCTTTACAACCTCTATAATCAATTTTATATACTCTTTAGTTTAATATTTTTAGCATTATTCAATTAATAGCTTATACATAAAAACAAATTATAAAATAAAAAAATGTAGAGAGAAATATCAAAAATCTAAAAATTACACAAAAAGAAAATTCATTTATTTATAAAATTTGTATTTCTATCAAGTTATTTCTATCAATATACATAGTCTCATAAAATGCACTTGCATTTGAATATAATGCTGAGCCCAATATACAGGGTGACCCACAAAAAATAAACCTAACCTAGAATTAATGTAAATATCGAAAAAAAAGAAACTTTTTTGTGTGTCACTCTGTATAGTGAAACTATATCAAGAAATGAACAACAGGCAGGTATTGTACTATAGTAATAGTTAGAATATAAACTAAAAAATTCTGATCATGAAACATATTCTTATATGATCTTGTACATATGTCTATGTAGCACATATCTTGTTATCAAGTAACTAACAGTCTCTCTGAAAATGTAAGATGCTTCAAATAACATACCATTGCTTTTATTATGATAATTTGAGTGAGTTTTTCATAGCATTTGGCCGGACTTATCGTCCTCTGCTTCCTGTTATGTGGGATTTGGAGACTAGGAACGATGGGATTTCGGCTTCGAATTGGACATTTTCCATTAGCTACGAACGGTCTAGATGGCGCATAATTTGAACATTCAAAAGCTTCTATTTCGAATGATACCTTCCTCTGCAGTAAACCTTTAAGCAAAAACAGACGAAGTTGCCAAATTCATCTCACATTTCCGATATTGTACTACGCATATTTCAATAATTTGTATTGAATACCAAATACTGTAAAGATTGTATGACTTAAAGAATATTGAATGAATATTCATTACCATGAGAGATCATAAAATAATTACAAATTTAAAAATGGTTTTAACTTATTTATAGTTAAAGAATTTATAAATGCTATTAAATAATTTGAAATTTGAAAATAGGTTTGAAGAATTCTGAAAAAATATAATTTTTTTAAATTAGTTAGTGAATGAATCATAGTTATCAAGTAAAAATGAACATCATTGTAGGTTTAAATGGAAACTGTACTGCCAATGTATAGTCTTTGAAAAATGAAGATATGCAATGATTGAACTTCTAATTAAAGGATATTCCGTTCAATATAATCTATTTTGAAGAAGAATTAATACAATTTCAGTTTTTACTGTATATTAATTCTATTATTTTTCTTTACAGATCTTCAATTTGATGTTAATGTAGAGGAATAGTGATGATAGGTAACCTTTAATGTGAGCCTAAACAACCCTGCATTTATTTCATTTTGTTTTACTTATGTAACATATTAGGTATTCAGTTAAACATATTTGCTATCTGTCATTACTTTTTTGAGTTTCACGTTTCCAGTTCATTTAAGTTAAATGTAGTGATATATATGTATATAGAGAAGTCCCCTCATTAAAATAATTAAACAATAATGAAGTGTGCTGTACGAACAACTAGCGGGTACAAAAAACTACATATCAAAAGTGTGAAAGACGGAAATATCATGTGTGTAGTTTGTTGTATCCGCATGTTTGCCGTACAACACACTTCATGATTGGTTAATGACCAGGCAGGGAATTGTTAAATTGCATCAATGATAATAAAATTGAGAACCGTAAATTTTAACGGTTATTTACACCAGTTGATAATGATGATAATAAAAAAGTAGCGGTGGTAACTTTCGATTCGATTTAATCGGGCTCAACTTTAGTAACTTGAATAAAAAGATATTCAATAACGCTAGCGGTGAATTATTTATATCTAATATAGATGTCAGTCGATGTAGCGTGTCAGAAGTGATTACATCGTGTAAACTGAGTTCATTCATCTGTGAATCGGCTGACTGGTCAGCAAATTCGTGTTATTATCTTGCATAATTTGATGTATTGATTGCATCAACACTGTTCTCACTATGATGCATAATTACCGTAGTTGAAAATACATTGATTTGTGAACAGGAAGATTATAATAAGACTTTTTCGTTTACATTTTTATATATTTTCATTCATCAATAATCATTCATTTATTTCTTTTATTTATATTCTATCAAACACAATAATATTTATATAATGAAATAATTTTTTCGAACTGAATATACAGGGTAAAATCCGAAAAAAATTAAACAACTTGCATAAAAACCTAAAATAACCACATTATCACGAAACTGCTTCGTTATCGCGATATTGATACCATGATTTTAGGGTAATTTTTTAGACATACATAGGGAATTTCACATTAAATGCATTTTAATTATTTTAATTATTTTAAAGAAGGTTTGCTTCTTCTTGCAGGGGGCTTTAAAAAAAAAAAAAAAAAAAAAAGTTTCACGAAAACCTAAATTTTTAAAATTGCTCGGTTTTCAAGATGCTGACTAAAAGTTTGAAAGAACTCCTACCTGGATATATATTCACAAATAGTTACGTTCGTAACATATAGCTATAAATTATTGGAAAATAAAACATAGAAGACATTAGTACATACCTATTATAATGTTATTATGAAGGTAAGAAACTACATTTTTTTGATATTTTGTTATTTGTGAAAATGAAATTATTTTGAGTTTTTAAGCAAACTGTTAAATTTTGTCGTAACTAAAATGAAAAACTCTGTAAACATTATTACTTATTAATAGTTTTAGTATTTGACTTGAATGCAATATCTAGTCTTTATAATCTCTGAATTTTATACTAATTTATGCATCTTACTTCCTTTGTGCGTGTTTTTATAACCAAATTTCAATTCAAAATTGATTGTTTTCCTAAGTAAACGAATATTTGAGGAAAATTCCAGTAAAGAGATACATTGTTTGGTATTGAAACAATGATAACTTGAAATATATATTTTTAAATTTCGTCATAACTATGGTAGAGTAATAACTGACATTGAATTAATTTCAATATCACTTAGTTGAATCTCCATTTAAGCCATTAGGGAATTTGTTCGAAATTCCGGCTTTCAAGTGACGATATCCTTATTATGTAAATCCTTCCCTGACAAAAGACTTATTCGCTTCTCGTGTTAAAAATGTTCTGAAATTCCAGCCGATGAGATCCCCAAACTAATTTGGTAGGAGTTGGTACAGTTTCAGGAAGTTGGTGGACTTTAAAGAGGTCATTCTATTTTCTTCACTTCGCAACAAAGCCGTGTCGAAGCCTCGTTCGTAAACTTCAGGATTGTCGTGAGAGATAAAATGAAGGCAACCTCCAAGTACATGTTGAGAGATGGCGTGAAACCCAGTCTGAAATTTATGGTCACTGACCGTCAGTTTTAGATCTAAGATCGATTTTAAAAAGTTCACCTACCTACTATATTGAAAAACCTAATACAATTGGATTGTTTATTAATTTATAATATCTATATTTAATCATCTGACTTTGGACAATACCAACAAAAAGTTTCGAAGGTAGTGTTTGAAATTGCAATATTGTATGGTTTAATAGGACCATTAATATCCGTTAAGGATAACATAGAAATTCTATGGACCAACTTTTTTTCGACAGGACTTTGTTTACTTCTAATCAAGGAGGTACGTAGGTACTCGTAACTTGCTTTTAAAGCTCCTGTGACTCATTTAACTTGTTGTTGTAATTCATTGGCAAACTTTAAGGGGGAATCTGAATAGATTAAACAGCACATCATAACAAACATTGATGAACTCAGTTGATCTTGCGGATTAGTTTTGCCTTCATTAATTAATTCTTCGTGACGTTCTTGAATAAGTTATCCGTTGCGTGTTCACCATGATAAATAGATGGATGTTATTGTTTGATGTTTCAATATTAATTAGCTCTTGTGAATAAGTCAGGATGGTATTTGTAGTGATTAAATATGCTCAAGATGACATTTAATTTCAAATCGTTAAGCTTCATGTTACGTGACACATCAACAAAACGTAATGATTAATTCATTTCATGATTGATGTATGACTGTCAAGTTAGGTAAAATAATTGAAATGTTCATAATTCAAAAACATGTTGAAATGCGAAAGATGTTTGACACTTGTGTATTTATTATATTTTATTTCTTTCAATTTTCTTAGCTTTGGTATCTACACCTATTTTAAACATAACATCCAGTCTATCAAATACTCCTTTACAAAAAAATATATGTAATACATATAATATACAATTTGAACCTTATAATATTATTATGAAAACTATCTACATCATTAAATAACTCCCCTAATAATTGCATATCACATTTTATAATCCCTTGATCTAGTTAATTTTACCAATTATGAATCAGGTAACAATTTATAATGTACTCCACATCTCCTATTCTTCACCGGAAATTAAAATAAAAGGCAAAAAGAAGAATACAGCTAAGCTCCTTGATAATCAATAAATGCAGTACTCAATATAATTTAAGTAATGCATCAGTAAATAATAGAAGGAGATCTGTTGGGAGGGTATTTCTATTTTTATCCAAGGAAATGAAGGGGACTTTAACATCAAAAATGTATGAGGTATTAGAGGCTTTTCAAACAAGAGAACAAAAGGATGATGAGATCACTTCCTCGATTGAAAAGTGAATTGGCAGAATTAGAAGTGCATTGGTGAGTAATTTTATTATTGAAGTGAACAACGTGACGGTTGTGTTACGCTGTTGTTTTGTTACGTTGTGGTTGCGTTACGTTGTGGTTGCGTTACGTTATGGTTTTGTTACGTTGTGGTTGCGTTACGTTGTGGTTGCGTTACGTGGTGGTTGTGATACGTCGTGGTTGTGTTACGTTGTGGTTGTGTTACGTTGTGGTTGTGTGGTTGTGTTACGTTGTGGTTGTGTTACGTTGTGGTTTTGTTGTTGTGTTACGTTGTGTTTGTGTTACGTTGTGGTTGTATTACGTTGTGGTTGTGTTACGTTGTGGTTTAGTTACGTAGTGGTTGTGTTACATTGTTGTTGTGTTGCCTTGTGGTTGTATTACGTTGTGGTTGTGTTACGTTGTGGTTGTGTTACGTTGTGGTTGTATTGCGTTGTGGTTGTGTTACGTTTTGGTTGTATTAAATTGTGGTTGTGTTACGTTGCGGTTGTTTTATGTTGTGGTTGTGTTACGTTGTGGTTGTGTGGTTGTGTTACGTTGTGGTTGTGTTACGTTGTGGTTGTGTGGTTGTGTTACGTTGTGGTTGCATTACGTTGTCGTTGTTATTTTACAGTTGTTTGATGTTACGTTTATGCTAAGTTTTAACTGTGTTTCAATAATTTTGTTTGCGTTAAAATAATAGATTTCATTTCGCTATCTAAAATCATAATTATATCTTAATGTCAATAATGAAAATACAGGTATTTCTTAGACACTCGGATTTATTTGAGATTTTCAATCTTTTGTGGTCATGACAAATATTGTAGGATAATCTATTAAACTAGATGGCATGCAATCGTAGAGCGCATACCTTCGACGTCACTTATGAATGACATTCACTATCCAATAATCCTTGGGTTATAAATGATCTTGACCTTTGACCTGATTACATCCAAAATCTGACCGATTGGTTCTTGAATATTGGCCAATTATCTCACCAAATTTCACGAAATTTGTTTGAACTCTTTTTGAGTTCCAAATGACTTTGACCTTGACCCTTGACCCAATCACTGCCAAAATATTATCAAATGGTTCTTAATTAATGACCAATCTACCCTCCAAATTTTGTTGGAGATATTGAGTTATAGATGACCTTGACCTTTGATTGAATCCCTTTTAAAATTCAACCAAATGGTGTCAGGGCCTTGAACAATCGTTCCATCAAATTTCAAACAATTTGATTGAATAGTTTTTGAGTTATACGAATAACTAGATGATCAATAAATGCATCCTAAAATATAACCTTCTGCACTCTGTGAGGGCAATGAAAACAGTATAAAAATATAGTATACAATTAAATTGTACATTGCTTTCCTTGCAATCCAAGCCCTTTTATAGAACAATATAGATATTTTTTGCAGTTTGCGTGTTCCAGTCTTACATTTAAGTCAATGTCGATTGTTTTTGAATATCGAAAGACAATTTGGTTTCAATTAACATCGTTCCAACTCATCAATTAAAATCCAGAAATCCATTGAGATGAACGGACGAATAATGGTGATCTCGTACGCACAAATCAGTCCCTGGTTTTGATGAGTCAGCTCTTTTCATGAGAATCCGATTGTCGTAATCATGAGGTCTTCGTTAGGAGGAATTTTACAATAAAGATCATTATATATGAATAATAAATAGTTTATGATACCTTTAGATATTATAGATACGAAATTTAAATGATTAATGTATTATTAATATGTAAGTACATATGATATGATCGAAAATGTCGAACCGTCATATAACTCACATGTATGAAGGGACCATTTCTTCAAAATAAAATGAAAAATACTCAGTATATTTCAATAGAATATAGAAACTTCTTTGAAAACATCTCAACTTAATCAGACTTTTTATTGAATATTTTAGTTCCATCTGAATACTGATGAAAATTTTCCGCAGATTTCTTCCAAAGCAAAACACGTTCCACTTTGAAGAAATACTTTCTGGTTCCTAAATTACCAAAAATAAGAACGAACTAAGATGAATTTTCGCGCATGCATATTCTTATATATGAAAACATCGCGTTAAAATTAACCGTAATTTGAAATATTTTTCTACAAAGTATGAATGTAATTTTGAAATTTATTCAGAGTACAGTGAAATTGAAATTTAAAAGTGTTACATTTTTAATTTATGATAACAGTGAACGAAAAATAAGAAATGAATTCGTCACCTCAGTTTCATTAATTATTTTGCATTCGTTTCGAGTAAAAATCGTTGGGTGTATCACAGCTTAATAATTTGAATTAAAATATTGTTCGTAAGGTAATTCTCTGATAATATGAGGGAATTACCTTTACTTACGGTAGTTCCCTAATAATCTTAGATGACGATAGCTTATTCGTACACTGATTCCCTAATAATCTGAGGTAAAAGCTTATTCGTACACTGATTCCCTAATAATCTGAGGAAAAAGCTTATTCGTACACTGATTCCCTAATAATCTGAGGAAAAAGCTTATTCGTACACTGATTCCCTAATGATCTGAGGTAAAAGCTTATTCGTACACTGATTCCCTAATGATCAAAGGAAATGATTTCCTAATAATCTGAGATTATTGCTTATACGTACGGTAATAGAAAACCAAGTGTAGTGATAATTTTTGATTCATTTCAAAAATAGAAATAATTTAACATAAAACAGTTATGAATAACTCTCATTAATTAAACAATTGCATTTAAAATCGCTATTTACACCACAATTGAATAAAATTTTAATAACTGTATGTTACATATTTATATATTAAAATAATTTTCAAAAGCTTGAAACTACTTTATATACAGGGTGGCGCAAAAAAAACGGAAACCCATTTTCAAACTAGTTTATGCTACTAATTATCAAAGCTAGAAATTTTCTAAAAACACAGTTTTATTCATTCACTTTTTGTGCATCTAGCTTGATAATTGTTAAGATTAAAATTAAACATTCTGCAGCTAATTAAAAAAAGGTACCTAAAAATGGCTTGCGCGAGCACGAAATATATGAAAAAAATCATAAGAGGTATACTTCATTTTATATGGATGTAAAAACATTAAATTCTACTATTTTTTGTAACAAATAAGAGAAAATAAAACAATTAACTACCATTTAAAAGTTGTATTTTGAAGGTGAAATTGATATCTTTATAAAATCATCTCGTTATTAATTTTTGTATCCTATTCGATACCCTCAAAATGCAGCTTTCAAAAGAACAGAGTTCTTGTTGTGACAATTTTTTTAAACACTGTAAGTTTTACGCAGGTTCAACCTCATTTTGAACATTGCTTTCCGGAAAGATTTCCACCAACTGTAAAACCACATTGACAAATGTTAATAAGTTCGAAACTGAAAAAACCACTTTAAATTTGAGCAAAAAGTGATCATGTCGCAGGAGAAAAGAATGAACACATGAAAACATTAATCTTTTTCATGAACAGCAAATTGAGAATAAAAAAATATAATAAATCAGATATCAGAATTAGATATCATTTAAGGCACATTTCACTAAATTGTTAAACACGATTTGAGATATTATCCTTTAAAGATGCATGTTAGGCTTGAACTCTTAGAACTGATTTACCGCACTGTTTAAATTTTGCAAAATGGTTTCTGCAAAAAAATGCACATTTTGTAGAAGATATCGTGATTGGTGATGAAGATGTATTTCCACGAATGAAAAAGTCAATAACCATAACGTTAATTGAATAAAAAATTCAAGAATTAAATTTTTACTACTATCATATGAAAATAAATTATTCCTATTATGAATTTTTTTGCGTATTTCGTGCTCGCGCAAGCCATTTTTAGGTACTTATTTTAATTCGCTGCAAGATGGTCAATTTTTGTTGTTACTTCTAACTGATTATCTGGATAGATGCAGAAAAAGTGAACGAATAAAACTCTGTTTTTAGAAAATTTCTAGCTTTGATAGTTTTTAAAATTAACTAATTTAAATATGGGTTTCCTTTTTTTTGCGCCACCCTGTATATGTTATCGGTTTAAACTTCATATATTATAATACATTTTAATGGTAAAAAAAATATAGAAACACAGGTAATATATTATTTATGAGATTACCGAGTGAATTATACTCTAATAATTTATTAAACATATTAAAATTATTAATCATTTGAAAAATGATTTGAAAATAGGAATTAAATTATTCTCTTCAGAGTCTCTGTACTGTTTTAATTCAATATATTTAAATTTCTTTTAATTACTTTATAGGTTTCAGAACTTGAAAATGATCCTAGTGAGTGGACTAAACGTTCCTATTTTTTATCAAGAACTATGGTAAATAAAGTACAAACCTAATGAAGAATAGTTTTCTCTTTAGGAAGAATATCCTGAATGAATACAGCTTTGTTTTCTTCATATTATAAAGTCAAGTATAGAAATAGGGTACAATCGACATACCTATTTTCAAAATACGATTCTACTTTTTTGTCTACAGTTTGGTTCATTATAATAGAAATGTGTTTTGTGAAGCGTAAGTTTTGCAATTCAAATTCTGTTCAATGTATTTTTCTTCATTTTTTAGTCCCCGTCAATTTTTCCCTTTGAAGTTTCAGTCCATTTTGTCTCTGCGAGTTTTTTTTATTGTGTGTTTCTACCACAGTGAATCTGAAAGGATTTAGTCGCGATTGGTTAATAAATAAATAATTTACAGACCGGAATGCACGCCAAAAAAAAAATTGAAAATAGTGTTTACCGAAGTCATTTGAATTGTCAATATTCGAGGATTTGAATTTGTTTTCTCGCACCAAATCCTCTAGTGGAAATTGATTGACATTTCAGTTACTAAATTTGATTCTATTTCGAATTCGATTTAGAGAAGCACCGAGTGAATCCTGATAGAAATTATACAGCAAACAAACTTAGCGGATCTCCTACGTCCAAATTCGGTTAGGTGTATAACTGTATATGTTATATAAATGTCCTAGTTGAATATATATATATACATATATATATACGACGAAGCTTTTACGGTATATTGAAATAAGTCCTCGACACTGACTTGTTTGTATGGAACTTTTGTTGTTGAAACTCAAAAACTGAAACAAAGAATGGAAAACAACTTAATTGAAATAGAACAGTTTTTGTAAGAGGTTTGTGATTTATTACTATTATAATAAAATACGAAAATTGATAGTTTATATAAGATGACATTTATTAATATTATGTATGCCTTCAATTTGAGAGCAATGCATAGCCTAAAAATGGTAAAAAAATAAGTAAATTATTATTTGATTGGAGCGGTTCATCCAAAAAAGTATTAACTGTCAAATAGCAGTTTTTTTTAAATATTTCTTCACGTAATATATTCTATTGAATAAATACCGTATAACTCCTCTATAGTTAATGTAGATTGTAGAGTCCTCCACAAGAGAGCTACCCCGTATAGTGAATAAATGTCTTAATACATCAGCTTTAGAAAACTTGTGGCCATTCATGGCAGACTAATGAAAATGTGTTCACTATTCAGGATAGTTCTCTTACTCAGGACTCTACATTCACTATAGAGAAGCTCTACTGTAGCTGTTTATATAACCTCATTACTTCTTAATGAGGCACATTTAAACTTTCACGTTTATATACATATTTTTCTAATTAAAAAGATTTATACGCAAGTGAATTTCCATAGTTTCACGAAGGTTATTTGAAATGTTGAAGGCATTTTCCTACACCAAAGAAATAACGAAACTACAAAATTTCTTATCGGAGGAAACGTAGAATTTTAATTCCATCGAAGGAGAAGTTTTCTCATAGAGCATTCATTATAGAAACCAAAGCCGTACTTTGCTTTGCTCATTTAAATCGTCGCTCATTTTAATGAAGTGCTTTGAATGTTTTTAAGCCTTTGGCAAGTCGAACAATGGCGTTCCATCCAGCAGTGCATCGGACCCTTTTCCCAATTTCCTGACAAATCTAACGGCTGGCTGAGGCTGTCAGCACTTTTATCCAAAACAAACAATAGAATATATTCCGTGCTGCAATGTTGGTGAATTTATTCTCAGATTACGCCCATCTATCATGCTCTTTATTGTGTCTTTTTATTGAGCTTTTCCTTCCACTTCTTTTTCATTCGGATGTTTATAAGCAGATTTTCATGATCGTATTAAAGTATTTGTTATGTAGAATAAATGGTGAGAGTGGTGATGAAATCTACCATACTGAAAAATAAAAGAGTTTGATATTAGATGAAATAGATAATATCATTGAAATTACTTTGAAGAAATACATCGCAGATAACTGATGAAATCAGCTCTTTATCAATGATAGAGAGTTATAGTGGGGCTGTAGAAGATTAATGAGGTATCAATAATAATTCTTTACGACCCGCTATAACTAATTCTCGAGGCTATAGAATACATATACGGCTCCCAATATAATTTTATTCAGCCCCAACCTAAATTCCTACCTATTTTTCAGTCAAGGTTAATATATATCAATCTAAATCAAATCATAACTACCAACTTAAAACTCTGTATAGCACTAATACCAAATCATCGCAGTCAATTCATCGAACAATAACACTCATTTTTGTTACAAAGATACCGTTCATCTGGCTCTCAATCTCATATCTTGCTTGTAAATGGAAATTGAAATGAATGAAACGCTGTCACCCGATCACAGTATCAGCGTCAAAAACTGACACCGGGCGAGTTTTTGGGAACCTGATTCCTAGCGCTAGCGGACTCTGATCGATCTTTATTGTTACAACAGTCCAAATATTTTAATTGTGTTGGAAATAATAAAAGTATTTGAAAGCTAAATATAGTCAGAAGAAAGAAACTATAGTGTGATACAGAATACAGGTACACTTTTATTTGTTTTATTTTATTTATTTTTTTAATAGTTATTTTATAAGAGTTTTTTTTTACTATTGTATTGGGATCGAATGTCGAATTTTTCAATGATGATTTTTTGGAAATCCAATATATTTGTGATATATTTGTATATATTGTTTGCGAGTATTTTCCACTAATATTTACCAATCTTAAAAGCTTGAAACTATTAAATGAATTGGAAGTTAACATCCAAGCTTTCGATCAGTTACACAAGTTCGATCATATAAGATGAAAACATTATTATTTAGCATTTTATCTCATTATTTTAATTGGTATCCAAGATACCTACAGAATCCAAATTGTGGAACTGGTCAATAACTCAGAACTTACCCTTGTCCTATTTGGACCTTTTCTGTTTGCTGTGCGACCAGAAAATAATCGAAATAAAATTATAAATTATACTGGTAGGTATCATACTTACTGACTTTTAAAACGGATTTATTTAATTAGAAATAATCCAGACTTGATATATTAAATAATGTATTTTGATAAATTTCTGCTTCGTGGGCGCATGGGAAAAAAAATAATAATATAAAGATGATAACAATATCTGTTTCTTGGGCGCATTTATAATAACAATATAACTAACGATAATAACAATTTCATTGGATAAATGGACATTGTGAAATCAAGAAAACTTATTTAGAAAATAAGTTATTTTTAGGTGTTCTCATACAGAAGAGGTCATTAAAAATCAGAAGTCAGTGATTTTTCCGTGCGCCCAGCAAACAGAAAAGGTCCTAATATTTTCTCGGCCAATACTAATATACCAACAAAATTTATCAATAAAACATTTAAATCTTTTGTGGAGAAATGGCATTTTTAAAAAGTATTTTACAAAAGCTAGCTCACAAATAATCATTTGTACACTAGTCCTTTCTTCTTATTTCCAAGAAAGCGCAATTTGTCAGCTAGTTGATGAAAAAATATTTTTTGTTTCAGGCTTCCTTTCAAAACTGAACCGAAATTAAAATTGATTCACACAAGGAAAATGTTTATATTGATGTTGGGTCAAATAGCATGTGTTCAATAACATATAAATTTTCTTCATCTAAGTCTTACTAAACTTCACTCTCAAAATGATCAATTTCAAAATTTGAAAAAACAGAATATATTCGTACCAATCTTCCATTTCCAGTAACGAAATTGCATTTTTATACAACGTTACTTCAACGAAAACAAAAATAGATAGAAGAAAATAAATGAATAAATGACGGGTAAATATAATCTTAAGCAAAGTCATAATATTAAATGATAAATCTTTTAAAAAACCTCTGTAATTCATGTATTTCCCCTTATGATGAATTAGATTTCCCATTTTGAAAGCATTGGTAAATTATACTATTTAATGAAGAGTGTATATCTATATAACACTATACTTAGTTAATTGCATAGGTTGTAAACAACTCTCCAGCAATAACTGATGGCAAAATTCAAATGTAATCAAGAACCTCTGTGTTCCAATCAAAATTTAATCAAGAATCCTGTTCAAGTTTCGTCAAACATTACGCGAATTTGGTGATGATAACAAGTACTAATCGATGGACATAAACATTTCTTACATGAATTAGTCGTACAAACTGAAGATATTCATATTTTCATTCTACTTTTATTCATGAGAATAATTCATAACATTATTTTAATGCAAAAAATGGGCATCTTTCGAAAATTTATTAAAATCTATTACAAATTTGTTTAAGGCTGTCAGAAAATATCGAACATTTTTCAAGTAATTTAAAACCTTTTTAAAAAATGAAAAATTATCAAAACAGTATGAAATATAACACTTATTTAATGATATCATTAGTCTATCATAAACCCAGGAAATAACGTTTATTCCTGTGATATTAATGAAATATCCCAGGAATAAAATCTTCTTGCCTGGGAACAGGAAGGAAACAATAATAAAAGCACTTGAAGAATTTTTCTTCTGATAGAAATAATAATAAAAATTTTTTTTTTTTCAAAAAATGATTAGAAAAATAAAGATACATAATATATGTACATAAATTTTAAAAAATGAGGAATTTTTTACTATGGTTTACTTAAAAATGATTGAGTACAAAACTATTTATTTCTGTAGCCCATATTGGGTAGCCAGTATGGTTAGTATATTTTGACATCGATTTATCACCAGATACAGGTAAATTTGTATACCAAACACATTTTTAAAGTAGCTATACCGTCATACAATCAATAAGAAACAGTAATATTAATTCCTAATACTGATTACCATCTTCGAATTGCTGTTCTCTCAGAATTGGTGAGATGTTCGGAATAACTGAATAATCAAGAGAACACGAAGAAGCTGTAAGATTATTTACCATGCAGTGTCTGTAGGCAGTCTGCACATGCCTGGAATATTGTCAGACGATGCGTGAGTTGTGTTCACATGAAATGCATTGCGTGAGTTGTATGCACATGAAATGCATTGCGTGAAATGTGTTCACATGATGTACATTGCGTGAGGTGTGTTCACATGAAGTGTATTGCGTGAGTTGTGTCCACATGAAGTGCATTGTGTGAGTTGTGTCCACATGAAGTGCATTGCGTGAGTTGTGTCCACATGAAGTGCATTGTGTGAGTTGTGTCCACATGAAGTGCATTGCGTGAGTTGTTTTCACATGAAGTGTATTGCGTGAGTTGTTTTCACATGAAGTGCATTGCGTAAGTTGTGTCTACATGAAGTGTATTGCGTGAGTTGTTATCACATGAAGTGCATTCCGTGAGTTGTTTTCACATGAAGTGCGTTCCGTGAGTTGTTTTCACATGAAGTGCATTGCGTGAGTTGTGCTCACATGAAGTGCGTTGCGTGAGTTGTTATCACATGAAGTGCATTGCGTGAAATTTGGTCACATAAAAATTTATTATCGGTAAACCTAAATTATTTTCAATTTCAGTAAATATTTTTCATGAAGTTCAATTTGAGATATTATCATCTTTTTCCTGAGATATGATTAATTGTTAATGGTTTTAATATATTGAGAATTACTATTTGCTTTTCATCGAATCACTTATCGTTTTAAATTAATAACCTGTATTATTATAATCCTAGATCGAAATTCCAAGATCCTCGATCACAAATCTTAGCCTGGGATGCGATCTACCTCGTAGCTAGGAGATTCTCCTGGAAAAATCCTTCCCTACATCAATGTCCTGCTAAATCTTGGCAAACATTTTTAAACAGTGTGTTGTTCCGTTCAGGTCTTTTTCTTTTATGTTTACGGTATAGAAAGGTAGCTTCAATGTTATTTTGATTGGTTGAAATTATACGATAGTATATTTTAAATGAAGATGAATACCATCATAATATAGTTGATACATGAATTGATAAAATGTGCGATAGATTATGATGTAATTTAATTGAATTTTTTATGGATTGGGGAAAATGTGATATAAAAATTGTGATTCGTATTTATAACTATATATTATAGAATGATGCTCGGGTAAGTTCCATGTTATTGGACGGTTCCACATTTTTGCATACGTATAAAAAGAATACCCACAATATACAATAAATAATATTTCATTTCTATTTTAAATGGTATCCTGGGTATCATGGGTATACTTATTGAAATAAATAATAATTGTTCTACTTTTCTTACGTCTTCGAAAATGTGGAACAGTCCAATAACTGTGTATTTACCACATGCCTGAAATTCTTAATTTGTGTACAAAATTAGACACAAAACCAAAATAAAAAATGATACAAATTTGACTTTAATTTTCATTTCAATTACATTGGGTAACTCTGAGTTTCACTTCTTAGATGTTATAAGAAAAAAAATATTAATAATAATTATTTATTAAATATATATTTCTTGCATTACCGGTAATGTGGAACCGACCGGTAACTCGTAATTTACTCTTTCAAGACTTAATCAATTATAAACTGAGCAATATTTATTCAATTAATCATATCGACTCATATATGATAATACGATAATTAGTTATCCTGCATATTACTCATTACCTACTTAAATGCGAGTTAATAATGTAGCTTACATTTTTCTTTTTACTAAGCATATGTTAAATCATAGAATAATTACCGACTAAGTTTGTATCATTGTATCATAACCCATAAAAATGTAACCATTACGCGTGAGCTGACAAAATTAACATTTTTTATACACAATACACGAAAATTATTATTATTTGTATAAATTCCTTGCCTCTATTATATAATGGACATTTGACATATCATTTGTTAATTTCAGTGAAATTAAAGAATATATATTTTCCTTATATATACTTATATATAACGCTTTTGAATATTCCTAAATGAATATTTGTTCAATATTCTGATTATACGACAATAAAATATCATTAATTGTGAAAATTTACTGTAATGATTTATTTCATTCTATATATAGTATTAAATGAGAACACTCTTCATTATTATATACTATATTTCTCATTAATTTTATGTACAGCAATCAACTTTTCCTTTAGTGATTAAAACATAAAATGAAATAACCAGGAAATGACACGTAGGGGGAATGATATTTTTATATATACTATTTATTTAACAATATTCAATTCAGTGACATCATCGTATTTATTAATTAAACCTAATTTACTACACAGGCATGGAAAATAGAAAGATAAAAACAAGTTTGTATTGCATGGCCTAATTTCACGTGGTGGAACAAATTATTTTCTCCTGATGCTATCGCTTAACTGCCATCCCTTGCCTCCAGGAAGCGTAACACTCAACTCCCGCTTATAATGAGAGGCTCTCAGACTTCTCATTCTGGACCAAAAAGGCCCGAAACAATCCACGTCTCGTCTCATTTCCTACGAAGAAAATGACCCGACGAGAGTCACAGACTTTGATGTTTAGCACTTCGCGTTCTGAGCGCCGCTAGTCATTTCCTGATACAAATTGGAGTTTGTCCTGCAGTGTCAAAGAGTCAAAAGTATTTGAACTGATTGTTGCTTGCAGTGACTGATGTTATAGTACAGTAACGTCAAATCAATACGAGCGCCTTCTGTCTGTCTGTCTGTCCGTCTGTCTGTCCGTCAACTAAATAATGTAAGCTGCAGGTAGCATGGATCCAAATTATTATGATATCAGTTAAATAAAAAGTTTCAAAACTTAAAAACTGATTCAGCAGAATATTTTTCGAGTAAAAGCGGAGTCAGGGATTATAATATTCATATAAATTAAACAGTTTTCGAAAAAGTAATTTCTAGCTGAAAATACCATCAGTTTTGACCGCACGTGTACACTAGTGTTAATATTCTATAGAAGTCAAAACGTTTGACATATGTTTCAATGTACAGCTGGATACATATTTTTCTGAATGAATATACAACATTTCCGAACTTCTAAATTTGAAAAAAGGACCAATAGTAAAACATCGTTGAAAAATGTTTATTATCTGCGTATCAAGTGAATAATGAATAACAGACTTATTATTCCAGGTACAGAATCATTCCATGTGCATTATTTTCTTTGGTAATAGAAATTCCCTTTATGGATTTTTTATTCTGTTACATCATTAATCATTTTAATTTCAGAGCGTGATCTCATTTTCTGAAGCTATTAAAACTGTAATACAGTCTTTGTGAGTTAACAGAAGAATAATGGAGTGATATGCATACAGTGGCTCAGTCTCATCTCACCTGATTGATGTTCATTTGCTAATTTTTAGGCAGTTTAGGATGCTTTTCCCCGGATATTGAGCTTTGCATATTCTCCTGAAGAACTTACGGGCGTGACCAGAAAAGTTATTACCTGATTAAATATTAAGAGGAGGTATTTGAAATATTGATCCTTTTGGACATCAAAATATTTTCATTAATGTGAGAATTTATTTATAAATATACAGTATTTGTATTTTAAGTATTTAAACTCTGAAGATAGCTTTATATTCATATTAATGGCAAAGGTTGTAATTTTTCATGTATTTAATTTTATTTATGTGTAAGTTATGATTGTTCAATTAAATTGCAGGAATTCAAACACTATCTAGATATGTGTAGAGTATTTGGAAGATATATCCTACAGACAAAATGACTACCGGACAAGAGGATTACCAGACGAAATGACTACCGGACAAAATGACTACCGGACAAAATGACTACCGGACGAAATGAATATCGGACAAAATAAATATCGAACAGAATGACTACCGGATAAAATGACTACCGGACAAAATAGATATCGGACAAAATAACAACCGGACAAAATAACAACCGGACAAAATAAAAACCGGATAAAATGACTACTGGACAAAATGACTACACGAAAAAATGACTACCGGACAAAATGACCAACAGACAAAATGACTACCGGACAAAATGACTAACAGACAAAATGACTACTGGACAAAATGACTACACGACAAAATGACCACCGGACAAAATGACTACTGGACAAAATAACTACCGGACAAAATGACTACCTGACAAAATGAATACCGTACAAAATGACTAACAGACAAAATAACTACCGGACAAAATGACTACCTGACAAAATGAATATCGGACAAAATGACTACCAAGCAAAATGACTACCTGACAAAATGAATACCGTACAAAATGACTATCGGACAAAACGACTACCAAGTAAAATGACTACCGTACAAAATGACTACCGGACAAAACGACTACCTGACAAAATGGCAAATGACATAAGCCTACAGACAAAATGTCAGCAGAAAAATTTTTTACGGACAAATACTAATGGACAAAAATGAATATAGAATATATTCAATGCTTGATATAACTTAATATTGAAAAATGAAATCTATTTAGTCATAAACCATTTAAAAGTGAATATTATAAGCAAGATAAGTCATCTGTTTATATTGAGTTATAACATCTAAAATATTGAAACTATCAATCTACACTATAAGTTGCGGGTCAGTGATTGTAATATTTCTAGTCCTGTTGTGTTTTGGTATGTTTCTTGGACCCTTCTAATTCTCTTATTAAGTTGGCAGTATTATTGTTTATACATTCAATTTTCTCCCATAATCAACCATTCTAAAAGTTATTCATTATTGGATTGTTCCAGCTTGATTTTCCCACGAAATTTTTAAATGGTGAGATGAGTCATCCTAACTCTTCTGTTAAATGCTGGTGCTATCCTCCTAGCAGGTTATTTGTCCTTCGTGGATAATGTTTGACTCTGTTATATACATTCTATATTTCAATAACAAAAACCATGACTCCAATTCGATCGTCAGCCACGCTGCATTATAACCAAGTCAGGTTATTTCAAAATACACCAGGAAATCGCGAAATATTTAATCTGTTTCTTGATCTAGTGTTTGTAAGAAACACGTGAATAAATCAAAGGCATCCTTGCGATGGAACGAAAGCTAACGATTTTATTTCAGTAATTATTCACGCATTTTCGGGATCCCTATGGCAATAAGGTTTTAGGTTTTCGCCGAGGAGATTGGATTGACCAAAGTGGAAGAGACAACCATGCACATTGTTAGAAAGAAATATTTCTGTCCACTATTCCCGTACTAGAAATATGTGTACGATGCATTTTAGGCCGTTATTCATTTATTCCGCTACGCATTTTGTGTATTATTCATCACTTTGTCCATAATGCTTTTTGTCCGTTAGGCATTTTGTCCGTTACGCATTATGTGCATTCATCACTTTGTCCATAATGCTTTTTGTCCGTAAGGCATTTTGTCCGTTACGCATTTTGTGCATTCATCACTTTGTCCATAATGCTTTTTGTCCGTTAGGCATTTTGTCCGTTACGCATTTTGTGCATTCATCACTTTGTCCATAATGCTTTTTGTCCGTTAGGCATTTTGTCCGTTACGCATTATGTGCATTCATCATTTTGTTCATAATGCTTTTTGTCTGTTACGCATTTTGTCAGTTACGCATTTTGTGCATTCATCATTTTGTCCATAATGATTTTTGTCTGTTAGAAATTATTTTCGGTAGGATTTTTACCCGATAGACATTCTGTCCGCTTCCGATCTATAGTGTACTATAATAGTATCGATATTATTCAATTAATAACTGTATGTTAAATCTGAAGACTAGGACATTGAGTGAATTTTAAAATTTCACCATTACTAAACTCTATTGAAAACCCTTTAATATTACGGTTGAGTAGAGTAATAAAAAACATCAATTTGTGATAAATAGAACAAACCAATAATCATTTACGTGACCATAAAACATACTATAATTATTAAAATTATTTTCAGATACAATACTAATAATAATTTTTCTTTCTAAACATTCTATATCAATTATAAAGATAACCAAAAGAAAATTGAAAGTTTAATTTTTGCTGACTTGACAAAAGTCTTATCATCAATTAGAATTACTTTCATTTGTGGACACATTATCCAATTTCTTACAGTGACTTTAATTTCTATTTAGTTCTTAAGTTCAGACTCATGTTCCTAATTCAACTTTTTACAGATGGATATTATAATATTTAAAGATTAACTTGCTCAAGTTTATTACAATAATGTTCTAGAAATATGTTTGGGCGAAGAATGAGAAAAGTTAGTGACTCGCGAGCCGCTACTGGGAAGATCTTCCTCACCACAATGAGAAATATGGACTATTTACCTCCAAATAACTTCTATTGTGATAAATGGCTTATTTATAACAATAATGTAAATACTGAAAAAGTTCTTAGAACTAATAATACAAGTATGTTTATAGTGTTAATATATCTTATAGTGTTCATTATGTTTGATAGTAGTGTGAATAGTTATGATTTTATTAATAATGTAAATAAAGAAACTACCAACGGAAATATATTGATAAGCGATTCAAATTATCGATTTCATAATCTGGTTGATAGCTACAAATTTTTAAGAAATATCGAAAAAACAAAATCAATTGAGAACAACTTCCACAAACTGAATGTTAAATCATTTGAAAACATCAGTAAGAAAGATTCTCAATACGGAAGTCAAGTTCTCAATAATTATAAGTTAGACAACACATATAATTCATCTGCTCCAGTAATACTCCCAAAGGAATTGTCTGCTCACATAAGGAATAATGGCCGACATACCATAAAAGAATCAGTATTGCATCAACATAAATACTACACCGATAGTTCGTTAAGTCGGAGAAAACGAGGATATGTTGGGGCGTATAACATTTCTGCTTCCACAACAATGGTGACTTATTTTCCATTAACGAACATAACAAAACATAAAGACAAACGAGCAAGTAGCAAGAAAGTGGCCACGGAAAATGAATACAATACTAATGAGCTGGAGGAAAGAAAGAACTCTTTTGGCTTAACTAGCAAAAACACCTTGAACGCCACCCCACATCGTCAAAGAAAAACTCGTCTGCTGGACACGAAACCTACATTGAGGATTAATGTTGTGGAAGAGAATCCTACACTTGATGTTGGTGAGATATGAATTAGTGGTAATGATATACCTAGATTATTGTACTAATTCATTTTCTTCTGTGGAAGATAAAAATCTATCAACCTTCTATCATTCTAGCGATACTAATTACTCACTTATATCTGAAAACTTGTCTCAATTCATATATAATATTTATATATCATTTCATAACCTTAGTATATAATTAAGAATAGGTTATGATATATTGATAGTAATTCACACTATACAATGAAGATGAACTATGGTGGAGCCATCGTAAATTCGGAAGGAAACCCATTTAAATCTTTCTTAACCCTTAATTTTTTTTGCAACATATCCCTATTTACCAAGTGAATTAACTTTATAGCATAAAATAATAAATACAATGAACAATCTCTTTAGAAACTTCCTCAATATCTGTAGTAGAGTCTCTTTTAAAATATGCAAATCTTTATTTTTCGGCACAGGTCCTCTCATCCACATAAGAGTTCTTTCCGGACAGACAGCAAGATTACCTTGCACCTTCAGGACGATGTACAGTAATGACTCTGCCAGATTGGTGCTCTGGTATAGGAATGATACTTCAAAGCCCATTTTGAGGTATGGCACACTTTGATACACCATGTTTAAGAAAGGACACACTAGTTTAAGATTACAACGTGAGTTAACATAAAAAACTAGTTAATAACCGTATTTATCTAGTTTATAAATGATACTTCAAATCCAATTCTGAGGCAAGGGACACATTGATACACAATGTTCAAAAAATGGACACAGTAGTTCATAGAAACTAACAGTGAGTATAGTTTATGGATGATAACATGGAATAAAAGTATTTATTAGGTAGTATATACACAATGTTAATGACTTATTTACTGAAATATAATATTCTATATTATTATCTCTTGATTAATGGTATTTTTTAATTACCCTGTGCAATACCAAAGATTCTCATCATATCTATTATTTACTTGTATTACTCATATAATTTCATATGTATTATTTGGGTATAAATATTCTCTTTTTTTCTAGAATAATATTACAATCTGATATGACTCAACGATGTAGCACAAAGATACTTTTTTTCATAGTGCATTTTCAGAGTGAATAATTGTTATTCAAACATTAAAGCGAAAATTATTAAATTGTTATTTGTTATACCTATCATTTATGACGGAAAGTATAAGAATTGTTTTCACATAAAACAATTCTTTTATTTTAAATTACTTCATTTTAATTTCCTTTAATTACTAAAAAACATTGAATCCTTGCAAAAAAAGTATACAGTGTATGGTTGAATACTTTTAACTATCCTTCATTTTCACGACATTAAATTTGTTTTTAAGCTCCATGAAAGATTTAGCTAATATTTCGGTCTTTAAAGTTTTGATGGGCGAGGCGAGCAAGATGACCCGAATTCAAATGAACAGAACTTGCTCTACATGCACTACCAGCACCATCATCCGGACTCTGAAGTGCCAGGTAGTGTGAGGAAAATCACCATGAAAGATAAACTCTGGAACAATGAGGACTCAAGTAGCAAAAGAATTTCCCTTGACTCCGAGGGCCAAACTTTGATAATAAAGTACGTGCAAAAGGAAGACCAGGCTGAATATAGATGTACCGTCCACTACAAAAGAGCACCGTCTGCAACTGAAAGGATGCAACTTCACGTTCTAGGTGATAAAAGCTTTTACATAATATATTTTTACGGTTATCCTATTCGTGAATTCTAGTCTAATTTAATAATATGATAAAGTAACCTGGTTTTCTACGGAATATATAATTACCTAAATAATTAAATAGCGAATAGTAGTCCATTCGTCAGATTCAATGTATTGTAATCACCTAAAAGTTATGGAGGTGACATGATACATTATATTATTTTAACATCATAATTATCCTGTTAGTCACCCTGTTTATTGTTAACCTCACCCTGTATATTATCTTTTTTTCGTCTTCGATGGCCTCTACATAATTTTTTCTTGGAAGTAAAGCGTATTTATGTCATGATCAATATTACGAATTGATGGTGTTCGAACATGTCTTTTGTTGTTCGTAGATCACATCCCCGGAATGAGAGTCGTAGATTCCGGTGGCAGGACAGTGACTTCAACAATCGGTCCTTTTTCTGAAGGACATCAACTGTTACTTTCCTGCACTACAAATTATGGTAAATTAAATACATGAACATTGCAGTGCTTGAACACTCATAGTTTTCGGAAAGTGGGGGTTAATAGGTATCTTAAACCAAAATATGTTATTGAGATATAAAACCCACTTTTCGAGGACTGTTCGGTCAATCAGGTTTTTGAGCACTGTGACGTTTACCTGACTATGAAATTATAATTAAATAGAAACATAATGACCAATATCTATATTTAAAGTTGGTGAACTGAAGAGCTTAGAGTGGCTGGTGAATGGTGAGCCAATAGCCTCTTCATGGGCAAGTCCCCGTGAAGGGACCGCAACTACTCATCTTGATATGGTTCTTCAATCTGAACATGATTATAATGATCTAGTGTGCCGACTAACGACTGTATCACAACATCAATCTTCGTTCCCGAGAGACCAAAGACTTGATCAAAGAAGAAACAAGATGAAACCGATTTCAAAAGTCAATAATGGGCGAACAAAGCTGGAAACATCAATCACAGATATATCAATCCTCATCCAAATGTATTGTGAGTGCCAAATCAAATCCATTCATTATAACTCCAAGGTCTGAAGTGCCGTCCACACGTAGGTTTTTTTTTAAGTCTTTCCACTAGACTTTTTCCTTAGCTCCTCCTACTTTTTCCTCGAGAATATAGGAAAAAACGATGTAATTATTATTTATTTTAGTTTGTATCCATGATACCTGCAGGTATCATGGATACAAACTAAAATAAATAATAATCGTAGGAGGAGGAGGAGCTTAGCAAAAAGTCTAGTGGAGAGACTTAAAAAACCCTACGTGTGTACGGCCCTTGAGACATGTTTCCTTGTAATTTGAGACATTTTTTGCTCTTTCCAGCTGTACCAGAGGCGAGATTAACGGTTATCGACAGTGACACTCGATCGCTAACAATGAGCTACCAAAGTGGTGTTGAGGTTGATGAAGGAGAACAGATCACTTTCAAATGTTCGGTCAAATCAAGACCTCCTCCATACAATATTACCTTCATGATAAACGTGAGTGAATTAAAATTGGATTTCATTCATACTTCTCATAGTTATATTGATATGATAAAAGTTACAAGGACAAATAGCTTGAAAAGAAATATCCGAAATTTATAAGTATAATTAAATTAATTAAATTAAATATAAATAAAAGATCTAAGTGTTAGATAGATCCTTTACTAAAAATTATATCTAAGTAAAACACTCAAACCTTGTTTGCTCCTTTAATATAGTTTTGAAAATGTATCAGTATCTACAAAATCACCTTTTTTCATTCCTTATGGGTACTGTTTCAATTTTTCTGAATGCAATATTAATATGCCTATTTGAAGTGTACCGTGTGTCCCACAGGGAAAAGTATCCCCAAACACACGTGGAGCGAGGGATACTTTGCGTATCCACTCTGTAAGTAGACGTGATGCAGGACTGTACACGTGTCTGGCCTCGAACACAGAAGGCGATGGTCATTCCAACGCAATATTCCTTAAAGTTAAACGTAAGTGTGAAACAATTGTTATTAAACCAGTATTTTTAGATGTTATTGAACAAGTAAATTTGATTATTATTATACAGGTAAATGTAATTATTATTATGCAATCAATATAAAAATATTTTGTTAAGTAAACTGTCGTTGGTGTTCCTATTTTAGAATGAAAATTTATCATATTTTCATTGTAAATAATTCTGAACATATTGGATGCATAAAAATATTTATAATTAAACTCTAAAACAGGTATATGTAGCAATTGAAATTTGAGAATATTTATATATTATATTTCATTCTAGGATATTATAAATTATAATTATAATAGTGATTAAACTGATATTGATACAAGGAATAGATTACATTGTTGGCTTTATTACATAACTTGAAGTTAATGAACTGTGATTAATTTGATTACACTCTGAATAAGTTGATTTGTATATTAAATACAGTAGGAATATAATTATATAAATTAACTACATCCAATTAATAACTCTATTTAACTAATTATGTTACAATTGTGAATGACCATTAAAACTTTAATTATAGTGAATTATGCTCTCCAACTAAATAATATTCGAATAAATCTTAATTGCCACTAATTTTCTAAATAATTAATTCATTACATATCTAAGACATGAATACATAAGTTATATCAATTATTAAAATCTAGGGTAGGTTACGAATTATCGGTCGGTTTCACCTCTTTGGTCATACCAGAAAAACCGATAGTGTAATAATTAATGAATATTTATTTCAATTGGTATCCATGATTTTAATTGATACCTTGCAATTAAAAGAAAAATCGATTTAATAGTAATTTTTTTTAATTGGTATTCAGGGATTACGGACATCAATAAGAATTAAAATTAAATAATTATTATATAGTTTTCATATATGACCGAAGATGTGAAACCAACTGGTAATTCGTAACCCACCCCTATTCTTATATCGGTGAGAATATTCATCATCGTAACGATAACATCTGTGATATATAAACCACATTTATATAATATATGTGATCTACATGAATGGATACCAATGGAAATCAAAATTTCTTATATGACCGAAGATGTGAAACCGACCAATAATTCGCAACTCACGTTAATTTTAATGACGGTGAGAATATTCATCATCGGCATGAAATTATCTGTGATAAATAAATATTATTCTTTTCTGTCAGATGTTCCGTACTGTAAAGGAGAAGCAAATAAGAAACTTGTGGTGGCACGCAACACCTCCATAACACTCAATTGCCCAGTCGACGCTCAGCCTCTGGTCTCCTCGTACAACTGGGTGAAAGGTGACCCTGTTATCTCCCCGACATCAATGAGACCAGATAAAGAATTCGAAAAACCTTCCCTAGGAACTGGAGCGACCATAACTCTCATCCCCAGCTCGGATTTGACTCAGTTGGTTTGTTATGCAAAGAATACGATGGGATACAGTCTTATACCTTGTGTATACGATCTTGTTATTGTAGGTGAGTGTTTTGCTACAGAATTTAAGGTATATTGCTTAATTTAAGCTAATTTTATTGAAAAGATCTGCTTGTCCTGGTACTTTAGGCTAGTAAACAATGCGATGAACAAACACTGTTTTAATATTTGTAATTTATAAGTCTTACTTCTAAACATAACATTTGTGACAACAGAATGTAAAATTAACTGATGAGTAAGAGAAATTATAGAGCACACAGACTAATAGTGCAAACAGACTCATAGTGCACACAGACTAATAGTGCACACAGACTAATAGTGCACACAGACTAATAGTGCACACAGACTAATAGTGCACACAGACTAATAGTGCACACAGACTCATAGTGCACACAGACTAATAGTGCACACAGACTAATAGTGCACACAGACTAATAGTGCACACAGACTAATAGTGCACACAGACTAATAGTGCACACAGACTAATAGTGCACACAGACTAATAGTGCACACAGACTAATAGTGCACATAGACTAATAGTGCAAACAGACTCATAGTGCACACAGACTCATAGTGCACACAGACTAATAGTGCACACAGACTAATAGTGCACACAGACTAATAGTGCACACAGACTAATAGTGCACACAGACTAATAGTACACACAGACTAATAGTGCACACAGACTAATAGTGCACACAGACTAATAGTGCACACAGACTAATAGTGCACATAGACTAATAGTGCAAACAGACTCATAGTGCACACAGACTAATAGTGCACACAGACTAATAGTGCACACAGACTCATAGTGCACACAGACTAATAGTGCACACAGACTAATAGTGCACACAGACTAATAGTGCACACAGACTAATAGTGCACACAGACTAATAGTGCACACAGACTAATAGTGCACACAGACTAATAGTGCACACAGACTAATAGTGCACACAGACTAATAGTGCACACAGACTAATAGTGCACACAGACTAATAGTGCACGCAGACTAATAGTGCACACAGACTAATAGTACACACAGACTAATAGTGCACACAGACTAATAGTGCACACAGACTAATAGTGCACACAGACTAATAGTGCACACAGACTAATAGTGCACACAGACTAATAGTGCACACAGACTAATAGTGCACATAGACTAATAGTGCAAACAGACTCATAGTGCACACAGACTAATAGTGCACACAGACTAATAGTGCACACAGACTCATAGTGCACACAGACTAATAGTGCACACAGACTAATAGTGCACACAGACTAATAGTGCACACAGACTAATAGTGCACACAGACTAATAGTGCAAACAGACTCATAGTGCACACAGACTAATAGTGCACACAGACTAATAGTGCACACAGACTCATAGTGCACACAGACTAATAGTGCACACAGACTAATAGTGCACACAGACTAATAGTGCACACAGACTAATAGTGCACACAGACTAATAGTGCACACAGACTAATAGTGCACACAGACTAATAGTGCACACAGACTAATAGTGCACACAGACTAATAGTGCACACAGACTAATAGTGCACACAGACTAATAGTGCACGCAGACTAATAGTGCACACAGACTAATAGTGCACACAGACTAATAGTGCACACAGACTAATAGTGCACACAGACTAATAGTGCACACAGACTAATAGTGCACACAGACTAATAGTGCACACAGACTAATAGTGCACACAGACTAATAGTGTACACAGAGTAATAGTGCAAACAGACTTAAAGTGTACACGGACTAATAGTGTACACAGACTAATAGTGTACACAGACTAATAGTGCACACAGACTAATAGTGCACACAGACTAATAGTGCACACAAACTAATAGTGTATACAGACTAATAGTGCACACAGACTAATAATACGCAGTCCATTAAATGTCCTAAACATTAAATGCCCTAAACATTAAATGCCCTGAATATTGAATGTCTTAAACAGTAAATGCGCTAAACAGTAAATGCCCTAAACATTAAATGCCCTGAACATTAAATGCCCTGAATATTAAATGTCATAAACAGTAAATGTCCTAAACATTAAATGTCCTAAACATTAAATGCCATAAACATTAAATGCCCTGAATATTGAATGTCTTAAACAGTAAATGCCCTAAACATTAAATGTCCTAAACAGTAAATGCCCTAAACATTAAATGCCCTGAACATTAAATGCCCTGAATATTAAATGTCATAAACATTAAATGTCCTAAACAGTAAATGCCCTAAACATTAAATGTCCTAAACATTAAATGCCCTAAACATTAAATGTCCTGAACATTAAATGACCTAAACATTAAATGCCATAAACATTAAATGCCCTGAATATTAAATGTCTTGAACAGTAAATGCCCTAAACATTAAATGCCCTGAACATTAAATGTCCTAAACATTAAATGCCCTAAACAGTAAATGCCCTAAACAGTAAATGCCCTGAACATTAAATGCCCTGAACATTAAATGCCCTGAATATTAAATGTCCTAAACATTAAATGCCCTAAACATTAAATGCCCTAAACAGTAAATGTCCTAAACAGTAAATGTCCTAAACATTAAATGCCCTAAACAGTAAATGCCCTAAACATTAAATGCCCTTAACATTTTTAACTTAGAGATCTTGTTATAAGTAGGTGAGTGTTCTGCTGGAGAATTCACTGTATAGTATATAATTAAATCGAATTAAAAATTTGGTCATATTGTAAAGATCTAACAATAATAGATGCATATAGAATGCAGAAATTGAAGTAGAGAGAAAGTTATGGCTTGGTCATTAGTGATCAATTAAAGGTGGATGGACTCCTTCCAATCTTATAGGGTCCACCTTTAAGTTTCTCTCTGGGAAATTGTATGGTGTAGCAAGAGCTTTTTTGCACGTCCTTTCTAGTAGATTGTGCCAATTTGCCAATGTTTCTCCCAAGATCCCCCGACAGCTCCTAAAAACTGCAGAGTGATTGTTGAAAGTCCGACAAGATTGGATATATTGTGTCTGCCAGATCATCCATCAACCCCGTCCGTAATGTTCAACCAGAGTGATGTCCACCCATCAAACGGTTCATTTGAGAAAGAATTACCTTCCGAAAGTAACAGATTCTTAAAAGATTCCCAAATGGAAGTCAATGTATCTCATTCGTCTGACGTACAGGGCAAACGTGAGAAGGAACGCCAATTCTACAATGAAAATAAATTAAGGCCATCTCCAGGTCAGTTGGGATTTGTGCGGTCTTCAGAAGCCATGCCTGTTACACGGCTAGAGGTACGTTATTCTCTCTATTTGGATTAGTTAGAATATCTTAACATTAAGGAGACAATTGAATTAGTATTTAACTGTTTCCTTCATATAATGATATTTCTGTATATTGAAAAATAAGTAAGGAAGTCAATATGAAATTATATCTATCCCATGCAACTGGCCTAAGTTAAATTACTTTTACTTTATTAGAACAATTACCTAATTCTTTTAACGTAAAACTGATAAAAAACTGATAATTTTTTTTCTTTTATGACAGTTTTCTCCCAAATGTAAATCTGAAATTTCCGTTACTATTTCTCTCAAAGTGCATAATATATTTCTATCTGATTTAACATGTAAATGCACATCTTTCTCAGGTTTGGAACGAAGATGGCAAGTTATTGGTAAATACTTCAAACAAATCCCCCAGATTCTCATTGAAGGGCTTGCCTCCATCTTCAGACCTCACTTTGCGAATATATTCCGCGTCCAAAGAGATTTTATCTCCGCCTGTTGTTTTGTATGCTAAGACCAAACCATGGCCAGTCTCCAAGACTAGAGGTAAATAAACACCCAGAGGGAAGTTATGGTGGAGATGTAGAAGATTAAGTGGAGTCTCTTCTTAATCGTCTACGTTCCCAGAAAGAAAGTTATGGTGGGGATGTAGAAGATTAAATGGAGTCTCTTCTTAATCGTCTACGTTCCCAGAAAGAAAGTTATGGTGGAGATGTAGAAGATTAAATGGAGTCTCTTCTTAATATTCTACGTTCCCAGAAAGAAAGTTATGGTGGGGATGTAGAAGATTGAGTGGAGTGTCCTCTTCTACCCAGAAAGAAACTTATGGTGGGGATGTAGAAGATTAGGTAGAGTCTCTTCTTAATCTTCTACCCAGAAAGAAAGTTATTATTGTGGAGTAGAAGATTAAAGGGAAATTCTTCTTAATCTTCTACCCAGAGGGAAGTTATGGTGAAGATGTAAAAGAAGAATAAGTGAAGTCTGCTCTTAATCTTCTAACTAGAAAGAAAGTTATGGTTGAGATGTAGAAGATTAAGTGAAGTCTCCTCCTAATCTTCTACCTAGAGTGTTAGTTAGTTATAGAAAACTATTTTTTTATAGCATCGACATTTTTAATTCGAGTTATTTAATCAATTTATATATAAGATACGTAGCATTTACTTCTACTAGCAGTTTTGTAATGTGGAACATCATTAATTCACTCATCAGGACAAAAAAATATCAAACTTTGGGGGCTTATAGTTTGAAAACTGAATAGTATTATTATTGTTATCTTACAATAACAATAACTTATAAGCTTGTATTTCTTTCTTTACGTACTGTAACTATCCCTTAATCAGATTTTATACTGTTCTAGTGATAAGTAATATAGCTACATGTAAACAAAACACATGTTATTATTCTATCTATTTTGTATACTGCTGGATATATAATGAAAATATCTAAGATCTTCTTTGAAGGATTTAGAAAATAATGATGAAATCGTTGATTTCCCAGAAGAGCCAACGGATGCCGAGGTTGCACAGGAGTCCCCAACTCCCTCTCAGCCCATGTCGATATTTATCCTCGCGGCTGCCATCGGAGCCGCATTATCGCTCCTGGCTCTCATTTTTGTGTTGGCAGCAATAGTGGTATTACTTCTTAGGAAGAAGAGGAGAAGGCAAAACAATCGCACGAACATCACCACCGACACTGGAGAAGAACGCAGAGTGTCTGAGACCAAGTTTGACGTCATGTCAAGAAGTGAAGAAACTGGTAAGTTAATAGGTAAATATACTATAGATAATTCATTTATTTATCAGAAATAATATTTAGGTGAGCCAATAAATAATTAAAATATAGATAATTCATTTGTTAATCAGAAATAATATTTTTTTTTTGTTCTTTTGTTCATATATTCTAAGTGATTTACGCTAGGGCCTATAAAATTTGTATCACGTATTAGTATTTTGGTTATTTTAGTTAAATCTGAACTCTACAATCGTTGGCATTTATATCAAATGTACACAATCTATAAATAAATGTTAAAATAAGTTAAATCTGACGGCACGGACCAGAACTGTGGATAGTTCAATTAAACAAATATTGAAACTATTATGAACATGTTTTTGAAATGATATACCTGAGATGATTTAATAATTGGTCAATTTAATATTTATATGAAATCTGATTTATTCTATTTATTCTATTCATCATTAGAAATACAATAAATAGTTCAATAATACCTTCATTATATAACACTTTTCTGATAAGATTTACTCAAATCAATTCCCATTCATCGTTCTAATAGGATTAATATTCATGGTTTCTTTTCTTAGTAACTCTTGAGGAGAGAGACTTTTGGATTCGTCCTGGACTTCAAATGACTGATTCGAACAACTCTCTGAATGTAAGTAAAGTTTTTCCATTATATGGATTTAGTGAGGAAAAGGTTATACAAGAGTATTATACAAGCTCTAGAAAGTCACTCGTATAGAAAAACCGATGTTGCATAGCTATACATCTTTCTAAAGTTATTATGATAATTAGATTATCAGATATTTGCTACCTATATTGTTTCAAGCTTAAGTCGGATAAATTAACACAACTCAATTCTTTTGAATCGAATTGAACAAAAAATCCAATATTTTGAGCTTTTCTGCATCCATGAGCTTTGTCACATATGGTGGTAAGTGACTATATTCCTAGAGCCACTTTCCTTTCCGACTGCTTCCTCCAGTCCCTTGTATTTAAATTCCTTTAGACGTCAGTGACATTTTCAACGATGTGGTTGAAGAAGACGCTACACCAATAATATAATCTAAAAGAAACATTTACTAAAGTACCATGTGTAAAGGATATATCGAAATAGATACCTACAAAACCATCTGTAAGATAGATCCTTTACCTTTTTCATATATGGCCTTTAATGGATGCATGGATGGTGGCCTTATATTGGGACAGTAATCTGGATACAGGCAGGTTGCAAGCAACCGTGTACGGGTAAACAATCCACCTAATCCCTAATTTTTGATCTAACAGGAATCAACTAAAACTCCACTGAATGAACGAAAAGAAAGCTCAGGAATATCAGTGTTGCCGGATATCCAGCCTCTCACAACATCTCCTCTGCCTCCAATGTCGATCCTACCGATAGCTTCATCGCTCAGCGTCCTTCCTAACTACTCGACTAGCGGTGCAATGCCGTCAGTATCATTAGACATTAAAAACTTACCCGCTATATGCACCATTCCGAGCAGCATAGCTACGCTTTCAAGAGGTACGGGAAGATTCTCTACGACTCTACCGTCAGTTTCAGGTACACAGGTGAGCACTTTACCGCGCCATTGGCCGCAATAAGCGACGGATATCATCATCGACAATATCGAGTGCAGAAGAACTCCTCTATAGTGAACAGTGAACACCTCTATACTAAATGAATTAGGATGTACCCCGTACAGTGAAAAAGTTTTTCTAGTCCGTCATAGAACAGTTTTTAATTTTCTAAAAATTGATGGTATTTCATCATATACTGAAGAAAATTGGTTCACTATACGAGGTACATCCAAACTCATTCACTATATAGGAGCTCTACTGTATAATGAAAATTTATCAGGATTTTTATAGTCATTATGGACATATACATTTACAATTCTTTGTATTGATATACAAAATAATTCTAAATACAAACTTAAATAATTTTGAAAAAGGGTTAAATAATAATGAACGAAAACATTTTTTTTCTATGTGTAATATTCTATCATTTCATCCTTAGTTAGTAAATAAGCGTTAAATAACTTGTACAGTTATCTAAAGTGCCTTAATTATACTGTAATTTTAGTATTTCTAGATTAGCATCTGTACAATATCAGTATTGAATTTTAAATTAAGGTGGGGCCACAAAAGACTCAATCTTCCATGGCCCACTATAACTTTCTCTTCTAGGAGGATATCAGAAAAAAATGTAAATCGTTCATTAAACCAAATTGAAACTGGAAATTTTCTATGATTTGTATATTATCATTCTAAAATAACATGATCGAGATAATAAATATATAAAATTGGTCGGATAAATGAAATATATTATATTGCAATGATAAATATTAATTCAACGTTTTTAATCAATCAACATTAGTTAAATTAAATCATTTCATCCAATCAAATTGTTTCAGAATTATTCTACCCCGCTCAGTTTTCAAACAAAGTTTAGGTCCATTTTATTTCAGAATTTCTAATATTATGATTTGTTTGTTTGCTATAAATAATTTTACATGACTTTGAGTTTTAAAGAAACAGTTCCATAATATCTCTATTGACAAATTCAAATTTCAAAGTAAAAAATAGAATTCGAGCCTCTGGTTCCAATTCCGATGTCCAATTATGAAAACGAATTTCGCAAAGTTATATAAACATTAAACCCAGAGTCGCAAATGAAACATACTGAGAAAGCCAAGATTTCATACCTATATTATTTATACCAGAGGGTGCAATAATATTCTATTTTGCCTTTTATGATGATTGCAAAAAATTTATTGCAATGGATATATAGGAATTATTACAGAGATTTCAGAAGGATTAGAAGTTGCTTCATTTTTCTTATATACTTGAAGAAAAATGATAGTTCCATATTTTCAAATATTAATTTAGAAACTGCATATTTGCAAATATTATAAAATACATGATAACAAAATCTAAAAATTCATGCATTTTGTAAGAAAATGATGTAAATTGAATAATTTCCCATCCTAGATTGAAATGATTATAGGGCCAACATTGTACCAATTTTGTTATAAAAATGTCAATATTGTTATATTGGGACAATATTGTTATATTGGGACAATATTGTTATATTGGGACAATATTGTTATATTGGGACAATATTGTTATATTGGGACAATATTGTTATATTGGGACAATATTGTTATATTGGGACAATATTGTTAAGATATTGGGACAATATTGTTAAGATATTGGGACAACACTGTTAAGATAATTGGACGATATTGTTTAGATATTGGGACAATATTGTTTAGATATTGGGACAATATTGTTAAGATATTGGGACAATATTGTTAAGATATTGGGACAATATTGTTAAGATATTGGGACAACATTGTTAAGATAATGGGACAATATTGTAAAGATATTGGGACAATATTGTTAAGATATTGGGATAATATTGTTTAGATATTGGGACAACATTGTTAAGATATTGGGACAATATTGTTAAGATATTGGGACAATATTGTTAAGATATTGGGACAATATTGTTTAGATATTGGGACAATATTGTTAAGATATTGGGACAATATTGTTAAGATATTGGGACAACATTGTTAAGATATTGGGACAATATTGTTAAGATATTAGGACAATATTGTTAAAATATTGGGACAATATTGTTAAGATATTGGGACAATATTGTTAAAATATTGGGACAATATTGTTAAGAAATTGGGACAATATTGTTAAGATTTTGGGACAAAATTGTTAAGATATTGGGACAATATTGTTAAGATTTTGGGACAATATTGGCCCTACAATCTTTGCTGAAATTCACAGATAAAATTGTCATAGATTGAATTGTTGTATTTTTTTAGTTACAAGAAATTTAGTACAATTTTTAAAATCGTAACCTAACTCATTATGGGGTAAAAACGTTAAATTGTTTTTGTTTTTAATATTTTTTTTAGTTCTTTAAAGTATATTTAAAATTGTCACAGTTGAACAGAAATTAAAACCATTTTAATCAGAACATTTTCAACTCGTTAACTTAGTAATCTAGAAAAAAATGGAAAAATTATTTTGAAATGAGATTTATTTAATATAATTGTATAAAATATCATCAATACCATTTACTCTTTTATAATTTATTCATTTATTTTGGTAGGAAAATCAAATTTGAATCGAAATTATGCATTAACCTAATAGCATGCATTGGTGAATAATTTTTGTATTAATTTTTATGTTTGTTATAAATAACTCGATGAATTTTGTGTGTAAAAATAGCATGTCCGTCACAAGATGGATTGAAAGTTGGGGTTTAACTCCTTTATAACAAAATTTAATTTCTAATTAACACTAACTATTTATAAATAAAAAAATAGTTACTAGTTTAATCCAACAGATTTTATCAGTAATTGGATGTTAGGATAATTATTTTATTAAAAATTATATTTAATTTAAAGATAACATTACTTCCTTTTAATAATGAAAATAGTAAATCAATTATTGTTACATTTATAAATAGTTCTAGGAGTTATATACTTCATATTGTAAATTTGAGATTTTATTGTTACATTTTATTGAAATTTACTAGTTACTATATGTTTTTCATAGTTGTATCCATTTTATCCAAATCTGCATAAATTGTAAATAAAATCTTCAGAATACAAAAAAAGGAGTTTTAATATGCAATCCTCATCGGAATATTCATGAACTGTAAAGTCTACCGTACATCATACGAATAAACATCTTGTTGCAAAAACATCCTGGGAAATATAATGATGTACAAATATGGGAAAATAATATGCTTATATTCCCATATGGGAAAATAATATGCATATATTCTCACTGGGGAAAATAATATATTTCAAAACATGATAGAGAGTAAAAATAAGATACACGTGATTTATAATTTTTCGAAAACTTACTGCTCAGGTAGCAATTTTTCAGGACAACATTGTCCCAGTATTGTTGATATTGGCACAATGTTGCGGCAATTAATGATCAATGTTGGAGTGATATTGAAGCAATTTTGAAGCAGTTTTATGGTAATTATAAAGCAATATTGTTGTAATTTTAAAGTAATATTAAGACAAAATAGATGCAATATTATGTCTATTTTAAATCAATATTGAATTAACGATGAAACACTATTAGGACAATTTTAGAGCAATATTGGGACAATTTTAGAGCAATATTAGGACAATTTTAGAGCAATATTAGGACAATTTTAGAGCAATATTAGGACAATTTTAGTGCAATATTGGGATAATTTAGAGCAATATTAGGACAATTTTAGAGCAATATTGGGATAATTTTAGAGCAATATTGGGACAATTTTAGAGCAATATTGCGACAATTTTAGAGCAATATTGGGACAATTTTAGAGCAATATTAGGACAATTTTAGTGCAATATTGGGATAATTTAGAGCAATATTAGGACAATTTTAGAGCAATATTGGGACAATTTTAAAGCAATATTAGGACAATTTTGGAGCAATATTGGGACAATTTTAGAGCAATATTGAGACATTTTTAGAGTAATATTGGGTCAATTTTAGAGCAATATTGGGACAATTTTAGAGCAATATTGAGACAATTTTAGAGCAATATTGGGTCAATTTTAGAGCAATATTAGGAAAATTTTAATGCAATATTGGGACAATATTAGAGCAATGTTGGGACAATTTTAGAGCAATATTGGAACAATTTCAGAGTAATATTTGGAGCGTTGCTACCTGGAACATGGTAAAAATTGAGTTGTAACTGTATTTGGATAGGATTTGTTAAATGAGTATACTTTTTTCAAACTTTATTTCGTTTTTAAATAATATCAAAATAGAATTAAATTAAATTCTAGAAATATGTAAATAATGTACGAAATTAGGAAACGGTCAGAATAATGAAACTTAACCTATTTGAATAGGAATGAACACAAATCGAAAAATAAACTTCTATCTTATCTAATAAATTCTCACTGACAAAGAAAATCCTGAAAATTATTGATTTATCAGTAAATAGAAATAAAAACAATAACCGTAATTTTTGAGGGAAGTTGAATGGTGCTCAATGAATCCTCTATTGAAAGGCAATGCATGTCTCACTTTTATTCTAACTTTTAAACTCATTCATTGTGTTTGATTCGAAGCAAAGGATTATACGCAGTATTTTATCTTCAATGATATTATTTTTCTATCAAAACAAATGAATTTTTATATCCAAACTGAATAAATGTGAATGACCTGTTGTTGTTGCCTGTTAAATGTTACTTCTTTAATAATAATTAATATTATTAATTTAAGTACATAGTTTGATTTTGAAATACGGAAATCTCGAAAGTTATGTTTTTTTCGAGTTTCAGAAAATTGTTATATCAGTATAATCTAATAGAATCGAAAGAATCATAAAATATCAAGATAATCCTAAATCCATCCAGAGAATTTTAAAGTAACCAGATAATCATAAAGCATCCACAAAATCTTAAAGTATCTACAGAATGTTGAAGCATCCAAAGAGACTATTGTATCCAAAGAGACTATTGTATCCAAAGAGACTATTGTATCCAAAGAGACTATTGCATCAAAAGAGACTTTTGTATCCAAAGAGACTATTGTATCCAAAGAGACTATTGCATCAAAAGAGACTATTGTATCCTAAGAGACTATTGTATCCAAAGAGACTATTGTATCCAAAGAGACTATTGTATCCAAAGAGACTATTGCATCCAAAGAGACTATTGCATCAAAAGAGACTATTGTATCCTAAGAGACTATTGTATCCAAAGAGACTATTGTATCCAAAGAGACTATTGTATCCAAAGAGACTATTGTATCCAAAGAGACTATTGTATCCAAAGAGACTATTGTATCCAAAGAGACTATTGTATCCAAAGAGACTATTGTATCCAAAGAGACTATTGTATCCAAAGAGACTACTGTATCCAAAGAGACTATTGTATCCAAAGAGACTATTGTATCCAAAGAGACTATTGTATCCAGAGAGACTATTGTATCCAAAGAGACTATTGTATCCAAAGAGACTATTGTATCCAAAGAGACTATTGTATCCAAAGAGACTATTGTATCCAAAGAGACTATTGTATCCAAAGAGACTATTGTATCCAAAGAGACTATTGTATCCAAAGAGACTATTGTATCCAAAGAGACTATTGTATCCAAAGAGACTATTGTATCCAAAGAGACTATTGTATCTAAACAGACTATTGTATCCAAAGAGATTATTGTATCCAAAGAGACTATTGTATCCAAACAGACTATTGTATCCGAAGAGATTATTGTATCCAAAGAGACTATTGTATACAAAGAGACTATTGTATCCAAAGAGACTATTGTATCCAAAGAGACTATTGTATCCAAAGAGACTATTGTATCCAAAGAGATTATTGTATCCAAAGAGACTATTGTATCAAAAGAGACTATTGTATCCAAAGAGACTATTGTATCCAAAGAGACTATTGTATCCAAAAGAGACTATTACATCCAAGGATACTATTGTATCCAAAAGAGACTATTGCATCCAAGGATACTATTGCATCCAAAGAGACTATTGTATCAAAAGAGACTATTGTATCCAAAGAGACTATTGTATCCAAAGAGACTATTGTATCCAAAGAGACTATTGTATCCAAAAGAGACTATTGCATCCAAGGATACTATTGTACCCAAAGTGACTAATGCATCCAAAGAGGCTATTTTAACCAAAGAGACTAATGCATCCAAAGAGATTATTGTATCCAAAGAGACTATTGTATCCAAAGAGACTATTGTATCCAAAGAGACTATTGTATCCAAAGAGATTATTGTATCCAAAGAGACTATTGTATCCAAAGAGACTATTGCATCCAAGGAATCTTAAAGCATCCTGATAAAGTTAAAGCTTCCACAGATTCTCAGATATGCCGTTTTACCAAAGCAATCTATGTGCCTACATCTGAAGTGTATGCAATCAGAGAAGTAACACCATTATAGTACATTTGTATTCTGATGGTGTCCATATGTACCGTGACTGAAGTTATACCATCCACTTTGGTTCTTTGTGACGAAATCACATTCTACGTACAACATCCCTTATATTTCTACTTCATAAATATTTTCAGAGACATTTGTCGTGTTCTTGAAAATCTAATTTGAGTCTCGTTTAGAATTTTGTCTCGAAATGATTTCAGGGAAATTCGAGCAAGATGCATTTTATCATTGCTTCAGATGGTGCGAGTGGTATGCTAATTTAAGAACAGTTATACGGCTTTGTTCTTGCTAAAAAGATGACTGGGGACTCTTTGAAAGATCAGCATTACAAATATAAGGGAATTATATCAAAAAATGTCTAAAATTATATCATTATTTTATGATGATATGAGAAATTCTACGATTCCCTTTCCTTTATATTTTTATTGAAATTAAGTTAATTACAATCAATTAATTTGTTAATAAAAACCGATATTCTATATGATGATAAATTAACAAGTACATCACTATTTATAACCAATTGCAATACTCAGACACCTACAGAAGTCGCAATGTGGGTATCAACCAATCTGAACTTATATGATTTACATATCAAGATCAATTTAAACCTTCATTTACCTACTACTGTTTTAGTAAACCTATATACAAGGGCACATATATGCAGATAACCCACTAATCATCTGCAATGATTTTGCAGGACAATGGTAATGATTTACACAATGTATAAAGCAATGAGTTATACAGAGCAGTGAATTCCCCCAGTGAACACTGATAACAAGCCATTCTCTAATCGTCATTAATTTAAACTTTGGAGTCAAGAACTACTTCATTGTTTCCTTTTGGCTGCATGAGTTATGTCTCCAATCGGTTTGACGCTCCTGAGACTTAACTACCTAATTTAAAAGAAACAAAGACAAGGAAGAAGCTGTATTTTGATGTTAAAGGTATGCTTATTAGGAGAGTTGTGACAATATGCATTTGAAAATTGATCCCAAAACTACGTAAATTATTTAAAAAAATTAAAGTAATTAAAATTAAAATAACTACCTTAAATAACTACAATATTTAAAAGAAAAAGTTAAAGAATAAACTCTAATGAATTGCAATGTTAAGGTATACAATTATATATATTAGTAGGGTTGTAACAATATGCATAATGCATATATAAACATTTAAATATTTAAAATATTATAGACGGAGAGAATTAAATAGTATTGAATGGTTCTACACCAGCGGTGATTATGTAGTATTCGATACCATGTCATCTCGTTTCATCTATGATATTCTTACTAACTATATCTTTAAAAAGCATATTGTCACAACTCTAATTATCAGTAGGTGAGGAATAGAAAATTTTGTAGTTTTGAAAGTTGAGATATTTATACTTTAAATAATTGATTATATTCAGAGTTTTAAAAAAATTCTAATACCTAGATAAAATATGAAAGAAGCTGTATTGTATTATTACTATACTAGTGTACTTTCCCGTTAAAATAACGGGTCATGATCAATCAATACCAATTTACTACCCGTTATTAGGTTACTTTTAATGAATTCAATTAAAATTAAATTTTCTGCATAGTTCAATTTATTTTATAGATAAAATACATTCAAATATTGAATAAAAAAAGGGGAATTTAAATATCAAGTCAATATATTCCCGTACGTATCATAGTTAAATTATTCATGTTTAATACCCATCAAGTAAAAGCGGACACCAGACAAAATAAACACACTGCGGGTATTATTAGGATAGATATAGGAGTGGAGTAATAAAATTATATTTTACAAAGTTGAGTCTTTCTATTTTAATCAATTCGTTTATTTATATAGTTTATATAAAATAAATTTGAAAAAAAGGTTAATCTTCCAATGTATCACATTATATTCAACCTATTGCTGTTCCCAAAACATATTTATTTCAATAATTTAATCAATTCTATGAAAGTTATCATCAAACATTTAAAATGTGTCAGAAGTTTGATTCTGAATGAATTATTTTATAATATTAAGAGTTTCGCTTAAAAACCCGTAAAACTAATACACAACCACAAATAAACAACGATAACAGTATTGCTTGAATTAATGTACTGGTCATATACTTGAAAATATCATTCCCCAATTTATCATAATTATTCCCGTAGAGTTTGCAATCAAAAGGTAATTCATCAGTGGGCAATGAGAAGTGTCGACAGCGCTACAAATTAAGCCATACTCATACGTTGGGGAAAATGTAACCAAACTGAAACTTGTGAGTAACTTATGTACTTAGATCAATCATTTTGTAAAACATGAGAAAAGTTGCCAAGTTTTGTTAGGAATGTTAAGAAATAGTGTATTGGCAACATACTTTTTAAATAACAATATATGAAATTATTAAGATTTATTTATTCTCTATTAAAGAATAGAATTCTATACTATAATATGGTATTACAGTATTATTATATAGAATAGTATTATACAATAGAATTATGAACACACAGAGAAAGGATTAGTTGAATCAAATCTAATTTGATTTGTTTTGACATATATAAATGGTTTGATTTTGCATCTACCTACGTGGTGAGTTGCAGGTACTACTTAAAAGTAGTCAAATTGACGTTGGTTAAAACAAATAAGTCGTATTGACTCAGACCTAAACTTAAAAAAAGTAGCGCCGACCGTCATACAATAAGTTAATTTAAACACTAGATACATTGGATTAACAGTCTTTGTGAGTTACTACAATACACTCTGTCATAGTTGTTTCAACATACGTTAAAATTCTCAAAAAAGTAACTTTTAACTCTCATAGCAGGTTGATTCAATCTATAAAATGAATTGAATTAACTAATGTTTGATGAAACGCCACGTCATTGTCGTTTTAACACACGTGAAAACATGAAATAAAGTCCAACCAACTCACATAATAAATTGATTCAAAGCATAAATTGATGAACCATTAGATATGACCACATGGGTTGTACTTTTTTTCTCTTTGTGTATAATATTAATCTATTATAAAGCATAATATAATACAATAGTATAATATTACCATGAAAAATATATTCATTCATATATGTGAGATATTCTTTTCAAATTGTGAACTAGTTTGATGTTTTTCCTTCTTTATAACTTTCATTATGCATATAAATTAAATTATTGAAATTAATCTTAAAAAACCTTTCACTCATCAATAGAAAAATATTAAAAATAATAATAATGAAAAAATATAGAAATAAAACAACAATCATGAAATATGAAGCGTACGTTCTTCACGTATACGTATTTTTAGACCAGATTAGCATGACCGGAACGTGTTAAAGCTCATTAAAAAGTTACCTCGGCGTGAGTAACTATTGGCTAAATGTCATAATAACTTCGTGTAATGATCTGCTAAATTACACCTTTTGGATAAAAAGTATATGTGTTACATTGTGCTACGTGAAGCCTTCTCTAATTATGGACCGGAACATTGGGAGTTATTGATATAGAATATTGGTGGCTATAAGTATAGAAGAAGAAATTGTTTAACGTCAATTTATCAGTAATTGATAGGGCTGTGACAATATGCTTTCAAAATAATAGATCTTAAGAATATCATAGACGAAACGAAATGAAATGGCGTCGAATACTCTATACCGTTGGTTTAGAACGATTAAATAGTCTTTAATCAAATCCGTCAGTAATATATTCAGGATCTATGATTTTAAACGCATATTGTCACAACCCTAGTAATTACATATGTAAATTCAAAGAGAAGTGTTTCGGTAATCATTTTTGACAGTTTACTAATTTCACACTCCTTTAAAAGAAAAAACTAATTGTAATGGTTGTAGATATTTTAAGAATAGTCTTGGTTTCAATTTGTAAGTTTTGAAAATATTTGTAAATTAGAAAACTGTGATTTGAGAAACTAGCTTACTCTTTTATTTGTTAGTACATAATACTATGAAATTAAGCAGATGTATTTATAGTATTCTATCTACAACAATTATTCTGTATATCTTTATATTAAAACTGTTTAATTGATGATTTATTAAGCACTTCTCGATTGCAAGAAAAGGATTTATATACTAGCACAGACTCTCTCTAAAGTTATATTAATTTCCAGCCTATTCAGAGGATAACATATTATCCTCAACAGTTAATGTCTTATTTGATTGAATACATTTTCTTTATTACGAGCTTCATAAATCATGTTGCTTTTGAGTAAATGCTTAAAAAGCAATTTCTTGTTGAGTACGAACAATGAGTCTACATTATAACAAGATATACTTTGTATCACGTATACTGAAGCCATTACTCATACCTACACACATTCTTCCCTTCAAAATCCCACCATCATCAGTCAGACCAGTTCTTTTTACTCTCCCAAAGATAGATCTCAGGCATTTGCATCTTGACATTCTTGGATAAAAATTCAATATCGATGAATGAAGAAGGATCACATTATCTAAGTCAGAAAAATTGTAGCGTCTATTGGCGGCTTACGATCTATAACACCTAGGATAAGTTACGAGTTATCGATCAGTTTCACATCTTCGGTCATATAAGAAAAACCAAGGTAATAATTATTATTTTATAGTAATTTTAATTGGTATTTTTTTTATTAAAATGTTATTTGGTATCTTTTTAAACTGTGATTTTAATTGGTATTTTTTAAATTGTCATTCAAATCCAATTTTAATTTCAATTAGGTATCTTAGATACTAATTCAAACAAATTAAATTAGTTATTAACAAATCTTTTCTTCTTATTTGACCGAAGATTTAGAACTGGTCGATAATTCGTAACTTACCCTATATTCGATATTAAGATATTATATCCAGTATAATGATATCTGATTCAACGAATGTATAATCGTATAGAATCGTTCGATAATTATTTACTATAGTGCTGTATCGTCTTTCAAAGGATTACACAATTTAATATGATGAAACTATTACTATATATAGTATTCAATTGATATAGTATAGATTTTCTTTTTTACTGTGTAAAGGGTCGTACACACGTAGGGTTTTTTAAGTCTTTCCACCAGACTTTTTTCTCCGCTTTTCCACCAGACTTTTGATTCAAAAGTCAATAGCGTCCACACGTGAATTAACATTTGAATCTCATGGATTTACATGTCGTGCAATTAACTACTCATATCGGTGACATAAGCCCTCCCCCCTTTTTTTAAACTAGGTAACTAAACTAGGTAGTTGGTAACTTTTAACTACCTAGCCCCTAGGATAGTTAAAATTACTAATTACCTGGGTTAGTTATTTACTAATTATATATGTAAGTTACTTTTACCTAGATTAATTAATTACTAGAGAACTACCTACCTAGATTACTAAGATTATTTGGTTACTAATTAACTTAGTTTGATAATTTTTATGAAGTTTATTACAATATTTAGTAATAAACCAACCGAGATTATTTTCGCTTCATTTGATTTAATGATTAACCTAATCCACTCAACAAATGTAATTTAGCTAATAGGTATATAAAGTTTAGGTAAAAGTATTAATGCGTATAGGTACCATATGTATTGCGTTATAATAAATAAAATAAAGGTATTAGCTAATAGATAATATGTTGAAATAAATAAAATAAAGATAGTAATATGTTATTTTACTAAAATATACTACCTAGACTATAAAAAAGTTTAAAGAAACATTACTATTATCAACTTTACTGTCAGTCTTTTATAAAAAGGAAAATATGAGAATTCTTCACCTCAAAGGTAAAGAAATTGATGGAGCAAAGTTTGTTTAAAAATGAACACCAATCCAGTTACTATATGTACAATATATTTTAAGAGTTGACAGTAGCTATACGAATATTTCCAAAATTGCATCTCTTGATTGGGGGAAATAATAGAACATGTAGGTTGTTGAAAAGTCTCGGACTTTCGGTGCAAAATTTAAGTCTCGTGGAAAAAGTGGGAGGAGCTTAGCAAAAAGTCTGGTGGAAAGACTGAAAAAACCCTGCGTGTGTACGGCCCTTAATTGTAAAGCAAAATCTGATACATTATTATACGGTCTAATAATCAGCTTACAAAATTTCAATTGATTATGTTTTCTTTTTCTGAAAATCTTTGCTTTGTATTTTGATTGAATTGGTCTAAAATTAACTGTAAATTTGGGTTTAATTTTAGTTCAGGCGATATAATAATATAATGATTTAACAAATCTTACACCTCTACAAGAAGGTTCTCAATCTTTCCTTCATCAAGGTTCCATTAAATAATTTCTTTTCCGACCAAGTAAAACATTATTTCTCCCGTTTATTAATAAATATCTAAATGGTTTCCCTGAATAAAAGATGTCTCCTTCACACCAAATAAGATACGTTTCATATTATATGAGCTGAGTAATTTGCCTTTGAAGAATTTACCAAATCTCTTGTGAATGAGCTTTAGAATTTTTTCTCGTTAGTGAAACGGCTAAATGGAAGAGTATATAGGGTGATTTCCAAGTTATAGGACAGTTTTACACCTTCGATCATATAGGAAAAAATATGTAACAATTGTTTTTTCATTGGTATCGGTGATACCTGTAGGTTTTTAATACATATTAAAATATAAATAATTATAATGATTATATATTTCTTTTATTACAGGGTCGAAAATGTGGAGCCGGTCCATAATTTAAAACTTACCCTAGTTCCAGTCTTTTATTGTAGATGGTACGAATAGAAAAATAATAGATACTGTATCTATGATACCTCACGGTATCCTAGATACAGATTAAAATAATATTTATTATTTGAATGATATATTTTTTTTTGAATTAATATATAAATTATTTAATTTTAATGTATATTATATGGTTGGATCGATTCCCGAAGACCAAATACTTAATCTTCTTTAATTTTCTATCTAATTATAATTAAAACAAGTAGAAGTATTAGAATACATCAGTTTTTATATAACAGTTTACCTCCTGCTAAGTTGGATATAGAAAATAGTTCCTAAGTTCTTAAGTTATCAAACTTTTATATAAAGTTTTATTAAAGATATTTCAGTAAGAAATTAAAAATATTAATTGACGGATTCTAAATATTGGAGAGATAATATTTAGGTGAATGTTATATAAATATTAGCAAAAAAAATCATTATAGAATTATTATTTGAGGAATGTTTATTTGAGCCTGTAGTTCATTTATTGAGATATCAATTAATATTATCGGTATAAATTGAAATGGAAGAACCTATTATCAATATTTATATAATGATTCAACCAAATAATTTTTTTTTTCAAATGTCAAAACTAGGATTTTTTTTATTATCAGTATTTTTCTTTACACGTAGCAATAATACTCGCACAAATTACCACATTTCTTTTTAATATATGTACATAGTTCTTAATAGAAGTGTGACACACACACGGACGGAAGGGCGCTCTACTAGTTTACTTGCCCGATAAAAATAACAAGTTTGCAAGTGTAATATATTACCTGTTATTAGATTATCTTTAGCATATTTAGGTGAAGTTTATTCTTCTGCAGTATCTAATACCATATTTAATAGATAAAATTAATAGATAAAATACACAAAAAATAGTATGAAACCAATTTATATTTCATATCAGTATATTCCAGTGCATATCTTGGTTACATTCTTCATCTTTTATTCCCGTCGTGTAAAAGCGAACACCAAATAAATTAATATACTATTAAATATACATACGAAATGTATTATTAGGATAAATACATGATATATAGAAGAGGGATTGATAGATAGATATATGAATAGATAGATATATAGATAGATGAAGATAGATAGATAGATAGATAGATAAATAAATAGATAGAATAATATATAAATAAATAGATAAATTGATAAATATAGATATATAAATAGATAGATGGATAGATGATCAAACTATAAAGTAATATATAAGATGTATATAGAATTCAATTTAGCGTGTAAGATATACAATTTACACGTCAATGGTAAAGAATAAAGCAAAGTTCGTCGGTATAAAGTGTTTCTAGCAGTTACAGCGGCAGCAATTCCTTCAATAATTAGAACTGTCTATTTGGAGGCAGCATTCATGTGCTACGTGGGCTAAATTTACTACGGAGCCAAGAAATTCAATTTGATATTCCGAAGTGATAAATACATTATCAACTACTCTGAAAATACATTTTATAATTACATATATTTTTAAAATTCACAGTACTCTAACAATTTGAATCGAATTAATACATTTTCAGATATTTTGTAATATTTTTCAGTATTTCTTTAATTGTAGGAAAGGTTAGTTCCGAGTTATTAGCTGGTGTCACAATTTCGACTGTGTATGAAATAGATCAATTTATTAGATTTAACTTTTTTCTTAATGGATTCCTTGGTACTTGAAATAAAAGTTAAGTAAATATTATTATAATATTTTTTGAAAATGTGGAATCGTCCGATTACTCGGAACTTATAATTTAAAATATGATGATATATTAGTTCGATATTAATTGGTACAAAATTGTGTGCTATTAAAAAGGTGTATGCTATTAAAAAATACCTTGAAATATTTAGCGTACATAATTATATTTACTATTCAAATATCAATAAATAAACAAATAACTCAATTATTCGTTTATTTTAGTACAAAATATCCAATCTATAACAAACAGCTTTGCCAATATTCATGACCGTACCAACCTATTTACTTAAGAGCCGCTCAATCACATCATAAAGATTTTATAGACAATATAAAAAGCCCGTAACTCCCGATAGTCTTTCTTTTCATCTTACTCAAACAGAAAGTATTATCTGAACAGCCACACCACTTACTAGATTGCCTCCCCATAATGGCTGGCCCTTTAATGATCCGATACTGAAATCCGAGCCTATTGCTTTTTCTGTGTTTCAAACAGTTGATGAGAATTCTATAGGGTAAGTTACATATTGTTGGACGGTTCTACATCTTTGATCACGTAATGGAAAATATCTATAATTAAGGTTGCTTCACAAATCACCGATATCCGTCCGGAACGTCTTCGGTCCGTGATTTTTTATCATTGCGAGGAGCCGGTACTGTGTGAATGTGTCCGTTGAAATTAATATAACAATATTTTTTTTTCACCGACACCGAATCACTGAGAGGAGAGTGACGGAGACGGACCAGGACCTGCCGGACGGATATCGGTGATGTGTGAAACAGCCTTTATAAGGAGCCGTGTCCGTCGTCCGTCATACTGTAATTAAAAATCACGTACATGGTAAAAGGAAAAAGTATAATAATTCGAAGCAGTATCATTGCTACGGGTCTCAGTAATAATGATGATAATAAATCATAGGTTTGACATGTGAAAATGAAATATAATTTTGTTAAATCATTATATTAAAAAATACGTTAAAAACCCATTATTCTCAGGAGATTTTCTAGTATTCACCAAAAAGGTGAATCCATCCGATAAATCGTAACTATACGATTTATCGGCTCACTGGTATACCAATTTTAATATTTTAGTCGCCAACAGTTGGTTTTAGATAGGTGATTAGAGTTAAGATATACACTAAAGAGAGGTAGGTGTTGCAGCTATTGCAGGACGGTTGAGAACGACGGTGTCAAACCTTATTTTGTTTCAGTTATATCATTACTCCATGGAACTGACATCAGATTGCCAGTCACGCGACCCCAAAATAAGGAATTAACCGTCCTGCAAGACGCGATATAATTTTGCCTACTGGATCACCACTTGAATAGATGACTATAATTGGTGATAAAAAAAAGATCATCTATCAAACACAATAAGTTATTTGATGAAAATATAATCTGAGTTATTATAATAATAAAATAAATTAATAAATTATTAAATTTATTGACTCGTATATTCAAAATAAAAATTTAAGACGATAATATCTGAATTTATGATAAAAAGCTATTTTCACAAAAAACACTTTCGCTGAAAATTTAAAAAACACTATACGTTAAAAATATAAAGAGATGTTGTCCACCTAAGGTTAGGTTAGCGGTCTGGTATGGGGAGTTCCCTCCCCCCCCCCCCTCCTCCGGCCAGGTTTGATAGTGACAAAATGTAAACTTAACTGTTTTTACTGTATATAAGTATTCCTTATTTAAGTAAATAATTGTCTTTTTTCCGGCGAAAGTGTTATTCGGCGAAAGGACCTAGAACCGCCTGAATAGGGATTCCTTTCTTTAGTTTGCCATCAGTTTTAGAAAACTAATGGCCATTATATGGCAGACTTAAGAAAATCTGTTCACTATTCGGGCTACATCCTGTTTCTTTCACTATAGAGGAGTTACACTGTATAATATATATTTAAATGATATATATTATCTAACTACTGTTTTAATTATTATATTATTTGATTTATGAGTGGAAATGTGGAACTGTCCGATAACTCAGAACTTACCCTAATGTGTTTCCGAATTGTCAATAATGCTCTTCTAAAGCACTCTCCCGGTCCATATTTTATACAAATTGTTTGGAAATGGACAGGTGATAATAATGAATATATTTAGAGTTTTTCAAAATAAAGCACTAAATTTTGGAAAAAAGAAAATTCTGATAGTTTATATTTAATTATATTCTAATAGGACTTGAAGAAATACAATAGTTTTAATTAATTTTAATTTATCAATGGAAACCTTACTATAGTAAATTTAAAAAAGAAAATTGTAAGCCTTTTTCATTAATTGTTTTAACTTCTTTTATAATTTAATCTAATTTATTAATTTTAATTTAAAATTATAATTTAAAATTCAATAATGTACCTACAGTTCAAATTATCAACGTGTTACATTTATAATTAATTGATATATTTAGTGATGATAAGCTGAAAGTAAATGAAATATTCTTAGGAATCTCCGTAGACTGATATAATTTGATGAAAAGTAAATAGTATTTACCTGATGTAGAAAAATTCAGCTTATAATTACTTTAAAAGAAATAATTCACAGGTATGCCATCTGAAAAAATTGTAAGCATATTAGTCACTTATATATTTAGCATGAATAAAAATAAATTGTAAATTATATAGTTATAATAAATTATATATTTCATACCCCTACAAACATTTCCACATGTATACCATGTGGTTATGTCCACATTATAACAATGTGGTTACAATGTTGATTTTTGGAACCTTGGACGATATGTTATACATGTGGTTTTGCCACATGTATAACATATGGAATACACATGTTAACCATAACAAAACCTCATATCAGTACCATATGTAACACATATCTGTACCATATGTTAACCATATCAATACCATATGTTACCCTATCTGTACCATATGTTACCCATATAAATACTATATGTTACCCATATCTGTACCATATGTTACCCATATCTGTACCATATGTTACTTATATCTGTACCATATGTTACCCATATCTGTACCATATGTTACCCATATCTGTACCATATGTTACCCATATCTGTACCATATGTTACTCATATCTGTACCACATGTTACATATATCTGTACCATATGTTACCCATATCAATACCATATGTTACCCATATCAATACCATATGTAACACATATCAGTACCATGTGTAACACACATCAGTACCATGTGTCAAGAAATCAAAAAGATCATACTAATTTAATTGCCATTTATTACTTTACTGTATATAATGTATATTTAATTTGCCTGTATATTATTTAGTTTAATATTACATATTGTTATATACAAATTAAATTGGAAGAAATGGGGAAAGAAATGAACCGGTGTTTCCGGAATCGAACTGAGGTCCCTGTAGTTTGCTGTTGTTTTGAGTCTGCGACATATCCACTGAGCCATCTTGGACATGATAGAAGTAGCTTTTTAAAGTTATTATTAATAAATTTATATTCACTTTAGATGATTTACCTCACTTTAGAGCAGGGATGGGCACATGTTGTGTTTTTCAGTGCCGAAATATGGAATAACAGTGCCGTTACCATTTTCTTTTCGTTTTTTAAATTGCAGGGGATACTGAGTAATTAAAATGAGAGGTTGGGGGATAGTTTTTATTGAGGTATGTACAATCGTACATATTTGGAACATAAATATCTGTAGTATATTTATTATTTGAAATAAAAGCAATTAATAAATGATATATAATTATACTTTTTTTTTCACAATAAAAACAAAAATAAGTTGTTTTGCATTTAAGTAATAAAATTTAGTAACCAATTCATAAAATCACAGGATAAATGACAATTGCTTCCCAACTTATAAAAAAAAGGAATAAAAAATGATTGCACAAATTCTTACCAGTGTAAGAATAACTGATCTAAATAAAAAGAGTCAGAAGTAATTCTTTTAAACACCGGCACTACTTTTACAATAAACTAAAAATACCTTATTAACGTATGAAATTGAATATCAAAGTATCAAGGTAATTACAAATATTCTGTTCTTCAATTAGTTTACCATCCTCTTTTATATTATATATCCTTGTAATTTATAAAGCAGTCAGGGCTAAATATTCTAAATCAGGTGGGCACGTGTGCCGCTCTGAGTGCCAAAATAGCAATGCAGAGTGTAAACGATATAAGAGTTGTATAGAAGACTAGCATTATCATGGCAGACTACATAATTTTTTATTTTTTTAAATATATTCATTATTCAGTGTATTTAATTTCTCAGTACTCTAAATATCAGAACGGATCACTACACATGACTTCATTAAAGAAAATTTGTACTGGAAGAACTTTCATGAAATACAACCAATTTACTATACAGATATTCATAGAAAACAAAGAAATTTGTGGCAAACTAAACTAAATATTTTCACAATAAAAGTAAGTTCGCTAAACAGGGTTCTACTAAACAGGATGGTTCACTATACAGGAGTTCACTATAGTGGACCTCTACTGTAATTATACAATAAATAGATTGATCGTCCTCTTTTACATAATTGTATTTAGAGTTAGAAAATAAGAGAAGTTAACCATGTGTAATTTACCACATTAAAACCACATGTCAGTTTCCATTTCAATTACAGATGTTAACCATGTGTAATTTAACATCTGTTATTGAAATCGTAATTGACATGTGGTTTCAATGTGGTAAATTACACATGGTTAACATCTGTTATTGAAATGGTAATTGACATGTGGTTTCAATGTGGTAAATTACACATGGTTAACATCTGTTATTGAAATGGTAATTGACATGTGGTTTCAATGTGGTAAATTACACATGGTTAACATCTGTTATTGATATTGTCATTGACATGTGGTTTTGATGTGGTAATTTACACATGGTTAACATCTGTTATTTTAGTATTTAGGTTGTTTCTATGTGGATGATACATCTTAAAAACGTATTGCCATATTATAACCATCCAACCACATGGCATCCATGTGTGTGCCATGTGGAAATGTTTGCAGGGACATGATCGAATATGAGGAACAGTTCGATAACTTGAAACTTACCCTAATAAATCCATATAAAGTTGAACACGATAAAAAAACACATTTTGCATAAAAAACAGCGCTTAATATATACAAATTATATTTGAACCAATCAGTAGAAATAATCACTTCATCTTCAACACATCATCAAACACACAATGTTTTACAAGGAAATATTATCCGAACTGCTATACCTTACGCAGCTCTGTTTGTAGCTTTAGTTCTCTCTTACCAACACATAGTGGAAATCTCACCAAATCTTTGTTTATGAGAGACTTACAGGTAAGACTCTTTCTCTCCTCTAATCTTTTACTTCATCACTTGTTTTCTCTGGAGAGACTGCATCAGATTGAATGTGAATTGCCTTCAAATGGATACTATTGTATGTTGTGGGTATGATGTTACCTAGAGGTATTGATGGGAGAATATTCACCATTTTTTTATATTGTTACTACATATACTACAATTTAGAGGTATTAGTGAAAGAACATTCGCCATTTTTTTTATATCGTTACTATATATACTACTATTTAGAGGTATTAATGAAAGAATAGTCGTTATTTTTTTGTATATTGTTACTATATTACTATTTAGAGGTATTAATGAAAGAATAGTCGTAAATATTTTGTATATTGTTACTATATTAATATATAAAGTTTTAAATTTTAAATGAAAGAATATTCGTTATGTAATGTATATTGTAGCTATATTAATATTTTAATGATTTCAATGAAAGAAAATTTCTTTCAGCTTATATTTTTTTTAATAATGTGAATTAATTTTATACAAGTTTTTATTACTATTTAAAGGTTCTAAAAAAAATACTGTTACAGTTAATTTATTTTGTTAATTATTTGAATTTTTCCTTTTCTCATTTATTTGAGTTTTTCCTTTTCATATTTAAATATTGCACCTTTACTGTTATATTTAAAGGTTTTAATAAAAGCATTTTTTTTTATTTATACTATTTATATTTAAAATTAGCAATTAAGATTAATTAAGTTACTGTGCCATTGTTGCTATATTTAAAAGTTGGATGAAAACTCTTTCTAATTCTTTATTTTATCAATAATGTAGAATTGTTTAAAAAATGTTATTTTATACATCTAAACTTTTTTTAAACCCTTCTTAATTTATAAATACTAGGCATAGTTTAATCAATAAAACATGATGAAAACGCGTAATTAACATATGGTTATGCCATTCTTAAACCATATAATAAAACAATATCAAGTCGAGATTATATATACATTTAATTGACTAAATCATATTTATTACAGATGTTCACCATACCACATTAAGATATGGACAATATTAATCCCACATGTTATACATATGTAATTTACCATATTCCATATAAAACCATATGAAATACATAATTATGATATCCATTTTCAAAATGAATACATGGTCAACACATGATATAAATAAGTGATTGACAGACGTGTCACCGAAAGACGTTTCGTCTACAGACGTTTTATCGACAGACATTTCGTCGAGAAGACGTTTCGTCGACAGGACATTTCGTTGACAAGACGCTTCGTCGACAAATTTTCGTAAAGGGGATATTAACACACTCTAATGTTACAAAACATGTACTACATATAACAGAATAATTAAAAAATATAATAATGGTAATTAAGAGAACTATTAAATAAAGTCAATCGTTTTTCTACTTTATTACAAAACCAGATGTATTCAATAATTCCAACTTATTTTAAGTAATTTGAGAAATTGTTTATGCAAGACAAAAAAAAAACTGTATCTTACCAAATAATGAAACCATTGAAAAATAAAGGAATAAATCCACACACAAAGAAAATTCTTAATTTAAATTATTTGTCTGTAAGTAGACTCGTGTCACAACTGGCTATTATTATTTTGCCATGTTGGCTCGGGTAGAGGTGTCTTTGCGAGTACTTTGAGAATATTAATAATAATATATTAGTTCTACAGTAGTATGTAATAAACTGATATTTTTCTTGGAGCCTGCATCGAGAGGATTTTTAATATATTTTTTAGAGGATCCAAATTCGAAAATGGGATATCGTTCGATAGCTCTGACCTTTTTCTATTTTAAAGCCAATAACTTGTTTCAAAGAATCACTTTTTGGTATAAAAATAACCTAAGTATCGATACATATTCAACGGCGAGTTTTTTTTTTAACCTTGAATTTTAATCTAGGATTACCACTCAATTGCCGAATACTCGCAGTAGTCGAACAGTGGGCATTTACCAACTAAAAATGACTTGTCAATTACAAAATCGACGATATAAATATTATTATTATGAAACATAAATTGATGAGAGGAAATTGTTTTTAATTATAAAATCACAAACATAACTCAATCCAAAATTAAAAAAATAACTTTAAAATAATTTCTCATTATTGGATAGGTTTGGGTTAGTGTTAAAATAGGAAAACGATTGAAATTTATTTATTAGTTTTCCTCCTTACAATTATTTTATTTTTTAATTTGATCGTTTGATACATTATTCTGTTAAAGTACATGTTTTGTAACATAAGAGTGTGTTAATATCCATTTTACAAAAAATTGTCGACGAAACGTCATGTCGACGAAACGTCATGCCGACGAAACGTCTTGTCGACGAAACGTCTTGTCGACGAAACGTCTGTCGACGAAACGTCTAGTCGACGAAACGTCTTGTCGACGAGACGTCTTGTCGACAAAACGTCATGCCGACGAAACCTCTGTCGACGAAACATCCTGTTGACAAAACGTCCTGTCGATGAAACGTCTACACACTAGATGAGTAAATGCCACATGGTACACACATGGAATTGTTTGCAGGTCTATTGAAAAAAATGATTACTTTCAAAATTTTATTAGGGTAAGCTCCGAATTATGAAACGGTTCCACGTTATCGATCTTATAAAAAAAATTATATTATTATTCTATACTTATATTTGAATGAAATCGTCATATAACAATTCAAATTTTACCCAATTGAACAGAATAGAATCGTATTTAATTAACATATAATTAAATGACTATCATTCATGCACACGTTAATAAAATGTTAATGAAATCAATTCTACTCGATTCATTATATCTTATCATCAAAAGAATATTAGAAGGGTGCATCCAAATAATTGATATATTGTCATGTGTCATTTCTTGAGTCTTTATGACACAATTGCGACAGTAATTCTATTAGAGAATGTGCATCCATCACGTGCATTGGACAATATAAATCTGTCTTGTCAGAACGTTATCATTCTATTGCACTTTCATCCAATATCTGAGAGATGAATTTCTTCACTAATGCAATTTACAGCGAATTGCATTTCACTATATAAGATTGGGACTGTGTTATTTATCAACATGAATATCATGTTTATTAATATCGATGCTATTTTTCTGTTTGTGTTTGATTCAACATTCAAATAAAAAAATAAAAATAAACGACATTCAAATAAGTCTTTTACTTGGTATACAAGATACAGAGTTTGAAAATATTTTTACTTTATAAATCATATTGAATTTATATTCAAATATTGAATTTTTATTCAACATTGTTGAGAAATTGTTTTTGTAGAATAAAGAAATTGATTTATCTTCTTAAAATTAGAAAGAAATAGTAACTGAAATATTTGAAATATTATCTGTAGATAATATTTACTAAGACAAGATACTATTACTGTTATCCCTTAATAAAAATATATTCCACATGTTATATTCATTAAGGAATTCAAACATATGAAATAACTAATGATGTTGTAATCATTTCTCTAATATGTTGAAATAGAATCAATGAATATTAATAAGCAGCATTATTATTGTCATCCAGCATGCCTAGTAACTAATGCATTATTATATCAAATTGATTAGCATCTCTTTGTAGAGGGGTCCCAAAGGATATCTTTGTGTTCTCTATTATTCACCTAACAATGAGGATATTAATTGCTTCTGAGTTGTGCACAGGAAACTCTAAGACGGTACGGACCACAGTGTATAGAATGGGGAACACTGCAAATTAGCCTAGAAACCATGTAGTGAAAGTCACAGAGGTAGAGAATCTGTATTCCTTTCCGTTTAAAATAACACGTTTTCAGTATTAATTTATTACAGTTTATTAGGATAATTTAAGTGATTTTTTTATCTTCACTTCACACTTGCGTTTTTTTCACGCCGTGGGAAAAACCTCTTCTTAAAATGCTGTTCAAAGTTGCGTTCTTTTACGCGGTGGAAAAAAAAACTCTTCTTTAAATGCTTTTCAAACGTGCGTTTTTTATAGCTGAATGAAAAATCACATTTAATTCTTCGTTCAGCGATAAAGAAACGCAAGTGTGAAAAAAAAATTAAGAAGAGCTTTTTTTCGTTCTGAGAAAAACGCAAGTGTAAAGCAGGCATAAAAAATATTTTTCTGTATAGACCAATTTATTTTATTCTGTAGATGAAACACATAAAGATTGAATAAAAAACGGAATTAAAATATCATGTCTATGTATCTCCATGGTTACATCACATTCTTCATGCTTAATATCAAGTGGTGAGCCAGTGGCCAAAATTATATCGCGTCTTGCAGGACGGTAAATTCCTTATTTTGGAGTCACTTAACTGGCAATATGGCGTCATTTCAATGGAGTATACTGATATAACTGAAACAAAATAAGGTTTTCAGCGTCCTGAAATCGTCCAACACTACCTCTCTCTACAGTGTAGTGTAGTTTATCCATAGAGTTATGATAAACTACTCTAGAGAGAGGAAGTGTTGCAGCAATTGCAGGACGCTTAGGAAGACTATGTAAAACCTTAATTTGTTTCAGTTATATAATCTCTCCATTAAATTTTGTTTCAGTTATTTCATTTCTCCATAAAAATTTTTTTCAGTTATATCATTTCTCCATTAAACTGACACTAGATTGCCAGTCACGTAACCCAAAAATAAGGATTTTAGCGTCCCGCAAGACGCGATATTATTTTGGCCACTGACTCACCACTTGAGTTTATCATAACTCTATGCTTACTACCCATCTTATAAAAACAGACATCAAATATAGTAACACACAACGGGGATTATTGGGATGGAACTTTTTTCGAATTCTTCTTTTGTTTCATTCCAGCGTTGAGGAATAATTTACTGGGAAATAAGCAGTGCATCGGTATAATAGATACGCCTTGAACTCAAATTCAACCTAATCGAAAATGAAATAGAAAATTCGTACAATGGCGTACTTTGTAATTTAAATTATGATAATTACTAATTTATCAGACTGTTCCACATATCCATTTTCTAATTTTTTAAAGACAATATTAATCAATAGTAGAAAACAGTTAATCAATAATTATTATATGCTATATCTTTTATGATTAAAATGAGGAATTTTCCGATAATTTGGGACGTACCCTATAAAGTATTGTCCCTAATATGCTATTCTATTCACCAAGTTGCGATGTCTCTCTATGGACCTGACTAGAAATAGCAACAAAATCCCAAACTTCATCACCGGAAAATCTTCTGTTATTGTAGATAAGAGATACACATCGTGCATTTTTTTATTTTGTGTTATGCTCTACGAGTATTAATCATTAAGTATGTAACCATGATATGCACGGGAATATATTGAAATACCTATTCTTATTTTTTATTCATTTTTTATTATTCATTTTATATGCTTTTTTTATAAATGATTTTTTTTTAAATAGTGCCAACTTATGCAGAAAAATAGATTATATTTCAATTACCTTATGCAACTTAATAATAGGAAACAAATTCCTATTGAAAACCAGTTATTTTGAACGGGAAAGTACACTACAGCAAAACCTCGTAGTAGACCAGAGTTACGTTCCAAGTTAGTTTGGTTTAGTAAGACACTCTCTTTAGTAGCTTCCTACTAGACCAACATCATTTTCTCTAAAATAAAACGGTGACTTTAATATTTCGATAACTCTATTTGTTTATGATAAGTTTCATGCCAAATTAATGTTGACTTTTGAATGGAAACACATTTAGAAACAGTATGATTTTTTTGTTTCAATTTAAATGAATATAACTTTTTTTTTCGATTAAATTATCATTTTATGAAATTATATTATAGTCTTCACTGTATCCAGTTTTCTGTAACTTTTCACATCTATTATTTCTAGCACAGACTCTACCATTAAATCTGAAACCGATTCTGCCTTATGTTTTATCCTAAAAACAGCATAAATAAATATAGTATAGAATTCAAATTAGAGAATTATCTTTAAAACATTATTGTAATTATTACTCCCTGTAATATTTACACTAGAATAACTGTCAGGTGACAAAAACCGTGTTTTGTCTAGTATGAGGTTTTCCCAGTACAGTTTCAAACATTTTCTTGTTCTAATAGGTTTGTCTACTAGGAGGCTGGTCTAAAGCGATATTTTACTATACTTGTAGATAAATATTGAATCAAACGTATAATAATTTCAGAGATTTCTATTGGGAATTTTTTCTAGAAAAGAAAGACTTTAGACAATAAGAGTTTCTAATTTAAGATATATTATGATTTGAAGTTTGCCGAATAATTTATCATCTTAGATAGATTATCTTTTTATCATCGATTATAATCACCAAAACCGATAAATTGTAACTGGGCAATCTTATTTTTATTCTTATTATTAGCGATATTTGACGTCTGCTTCCACCATTCCATATTATATCACTGGTGTCAGAAAAAAACTAAATAATTTAAGCTAATCATATTATCTAAAATGTAGAAATGATAAAGATCATTGGAACAATATTTATTATCAATTTATTATATGCTTCAATTAACATATCAATCCACTTATTAATTTTTCTTTGATACATTTTACAGGTTTCAAAATTTTTAATACTATTATTATTTTAGATATAAACGTAAAACTAGCTACAGTCAACAAACATAATTTTATTCAGATGCAAAAGGTGGTCATACGTCAGGATTTTGTATGTCTTCCGTTTCCTTTTGTTTAGAAAATCTTGAAAATATTTAAGAGAAACTTAGTAAAAAACAGAGAAACTAAGACACAAAAAGAAATTGGGCAGAATTCCTTTTATTTTATTTTAGCATGCTTTGTAACTTTTTTAAACACGCGAGACAAAGGGTTAAATACAGTATACAATGGGTTAAATACGGTAGACAAAGGGTTAAATACGGTAGACAAAGGGTTAAATACGGTAGACAAAGGGTTAAATACGGTAGACAAAGGGTTAAATACGGTAGACAAAGGGTTAAATACGGTAGACAAAGGGTTAAATACGGTAGACAAAGGGTTAAATACGGTAGACAAAGGGTTAAATACGGTAGACAAAGGGTTAAATACGGTAGAAAAAGGGTTAAATACGGTAGACAAAGGGTTAAATACGGTAGACAAAGGGTTAAATACGGTAGACAAAGGGTTAAATACGGTAGAAAAAGGGTTAAATACGGTAGACAAAGGGTTAAATACGGTAGAAAAAGGGTTAAATACGGTAGACAAAGGGTTAAATACGGTAGACAAAGGGTTAAATACGGTAGACAAAGGGTTAAATACGGTAGAAAAAGGGTTAAATACTGTAGACAAAGGGTTAAATACGGTAGACAAAGGGTTAAATACGGTAGAAAAAGGGTTAAATACGGTAGACAAAGGGTTAAATACGGTAGACAAAGGGTTAAATACGGTAGACAAAAGGTTAAATACTGTAGACAAAGGGTTAAATACGGTAGACAAAGAATTAATTTAGGTAGACAAAGGGTTAAATACGGTAGACAAAGGGTTAAATACTGTAGACAAAGGGTTAAATACGGTAGACAAAGGGTTAAATACGGTAGACAAAGGGTTAAATACGGTAGACAAAGAATTAATTTAGGTAGACAAAGGGTTAAATACGGTAGACAAAGGGTTAAATACGGTAGACAAAGGGTTAAATACGGTAGACAAAGGGTTAAATACTGTAGACAAAGGGTTAAATACGGTAGACAAAGAATTAATTTAGGTAGACAAAGGGTTAAATACGGTAGACAAAGGGTTAAATACTGTAGACAAAGGGTTAAATACGGTAGACAAAGAATTAATTTAGGTAGACAAAGGGTTAAATACTGTAGACAAAGGGTTAAATACGGTAGACAAAGGGTTAAATACGGTAGACAAAGGGTTAAATACGGTAGACAAAGGGTTAAATACGGTAGACAAAGGGTTAAATACTGTAGACAAAGGGTTAAATACGGTAGACAAAGAATTAATTTAGGTAGACAAAGGGTTAAATACGGTAGACAAAGGGTTAAATACTGTAGACAAAGGGTTAAATACGGTAGACAAAGAATTAATTTAGGTAGACAAAGGGTTAAATACTGTAGACAAAGGGTTAAATACGGTAGACAAAGGGTTAAATACGGTAGACAAAGGGTTAAATACTGTAGACAAAGGGTTAAATACGGTAGACAAAGGGTTAAATACGGTAGACAAAGGGTTAAATACGGTAGACAAAGGGTTAAATACTGTAGACAAAGGGTTAAATACGGTAGACAAAGGGTTAAATACTGTAGACAAAGGGTTAAATACTGCAGACAAAGGATTAAATACGGTAGACAAAGGGTTAAATACTGCAGACAAAGGGTTTAATACGGTAGACAAAGGGTTAAATACGGTAGACAAAGGGTTAAATACGGTAGACAAAGGGTTAAATACTGCAGACAAAGTGTTAAATACGGTAGACAAAGGGTTAAATACGGTAGACAAAGGGTTAAATACGGTAGACAAAGGGTTAAATACTGCAGATAAAGGGTTAAATACGGCAGACAAGTTGTTGATATGGTAGATAAAGGGATAAATAATGTAAGCAAAAAATTATAGATAGTATCAAATAATATTCGTATTATACAATATAACTTGTTGCAGATTTTCACTACCTTTTTAATTCCACCATTACACTTAGCCCATTAATAGCCAAATGGTTTTTATCGTAGAGTTAATGGTAGTGAAGAGGATTCTTAAGGAGAACCATAGAGTGAAGCTGTTGCTGAAGTTTTCTCACTAAATAGATAGTGAGCTGTTAGGACAATGGCACTGCCAATTAATTGCTTTAATAGCTGAACTTAAAATTGCTTTTGTGAAAGAAACCGAACAATAATTGTAATATTTAGAGCTGCTTGGATCTTCAGAAGGAAATTCCATCGGGCCATTACTCCCAATTAAAAATTGTGATCGGTGATCATCGAAGGTCTATCGCTGATCATCGAAGGTGATTATTATCGGTGATAAGAAGATCGTCAGTCTACAACGATGAATGAGACGAGAATGTTCAATCGTAGATTTAAATGTAAAAATTATAACTCTCTGAAAGAAAACATATGAAATTACAGTCGATACTTTATGGTAAAAGGACATGTATATCTATCGTAATTGGTTATGTTATGACTATGTTTAAAGTACTTTATATGGATTAAGATTGAATACATGTATTATTTAAGTGCAAAAATCAAATTGAATCAAAGAATTCAAATTCAAATATAATTTATAATTAATTGAAGGTCAATTGATAAAAAATATTATTGATGTACGTTAACATGACATAAAACATTGCTTTCGTTCAATTTTTAAATTCAAGTAATAGTTTATCAAATATAAATATAGTTCATACAATTATCTCGAAAAAGTTAATAAATAATTTTTTTCTCTACTTTTTTTTTCATATACTAATAAAATATATTTATTGGTTGACAAATATTGTTGAAGAAAAGATTTATCATTAATCTATAATTCTTTTATCATTTAATTATATTTTATCATTCACTTGTCATTTAATTATCACTAATTCATCATACATTTACTGTATATTCATCATTTATTTATCATTCATTTACCACTTATTCATCCTACATTTATCATTCATTTACCATTTATTTATTATTCATTTACTTTTCATTTATCTTTCATTTATCATTCATTTACCATTTATTTATTATTCATTTACTTTTCATTTATCTTTCATTTATCATTCATTTACCATTTATTTATTATTCATTTACTTTTCATTTATCTTTCATTTATCATTCATTTACCATTCATTTATTATTCATTTACTTTTCATTTATCATCTAGTTATCATTCATATACTATTCATTTACCACTAATCAATAATTCTTTTATAATTCATCATTCATTTATCATTCATTTATCAATCACTTACCATTCATTTTTCACCAATTCTTCATTCCTTTTCCAATATATTTGCAAAGCATTCCCTCTTCCTCTTCAATAATCGACTACTATAAGCTCTGTCAATTACAATGCTATAATTTCCTACCTGCCTCATTACTGACAAAAAATCCACAATTAGGCCAACACATCTAGAAAGAGCGAGATGAGCCAGCCGTGCTTTTATACTGCAAAGCAGATACTACAACAGCTTCGTGTTTGACGGTTTGATTAATATTGAGTCGTCAAACATTGTCACCCACTGTAACTGCGAACTGTGAGTCCCAGACAGAAAGTTAAAGTCGATCAGTGTCAAAATTCGATCGGAGGTTGTAATCGATACTTAAAAGATAATGTATATACGATTATGAAAAATAAATCGATGAAAAATAAATATTAAAATATTTATAATATCAGAATAATTTGTTTCTCGTCTTTATTCAGATAATTCCGATAAGAAAACGGTGATACTGTGCGAAACTATGATATTTTACAATAAATTTCAATCAGTATTTACAGTATTGGACAACAACTGTCGATCTACCGTCTAAATTTTGCGGCTGGGCATCTAAACGCTTCACCCAATCATTTAATAACTAGACTCACTATTGTGCAAATTTGTAGTGGACGCACAGAAACACTATTATTGGATTCGCAAACACGCCAACTCGATTTAATTATTGTTACTAGAGGCTAGAGTTTGGTGTATGGTCAAATACACTAAATAACCATTAATATAGGTATATTAGGGATCTTACTGCCCACCGTAATTGTTATTGTTAGTAGTTAACCAAAGGCTGGGTCAGATTCAATATCGAAATGTGGTTTCATGTCTAAGTGGTTGTAAATTAAGCCAAAAAATAATGGCTAAATGAAAAAACTTGTGAGGCTAAAATTTTGTTAGCAAAAAATATTGGAAGAATTGTACAGGTAAGTATTATTCATTCAATTTTTAAGAAAATTTTATGGCTAATAAAGTTCCAGGTTATCAGATTTCAGATATTTTTGCTCCAGTAAAAAAAAATTATATACAAATATTATTATTTAACTTTTATTCAATTGGATACCTGCAGTTAGCATGGATATGAATTAAAATGAAAGTTAAATGATAATTGTTATATTTTTCATAAAATTGTTTACTTGGACTTGCGATACCCAGTTAAAATTCGGTGCAGTATAGCGGACGTTTTACTGTAGTTTATGGCAGTCTCAGCATTTCTAAGCAGCGCTCAGCAGATAATCTCTGCTTTCTACAAATGTTTACCGCGACCTACGGAGGCCACGGCAGTATAAGGACGAGATAATCTGTGGAGGTTTGACGCGTTATTATCTGCCGAAAACTCTGGAGAACAGAGCATATAAAATCTTCAGAGTTTATAGTCGATAATATTGGCTGAAATCTCCAGAGATTGAAGCACCACATATTGCTCATGAATCATAATCCAACAAATTAATTTGAACAAAAATACAACTTCTTTATCGATATTGTAGCTAATAATAGGTAATAATAGCTATAGTTAATTAATTGGTGGATAGCCCTAATATAAAATAAACATTAATCACTATTGTTCTTGGTACTCAGCTATGGTTTGGCTCATTCAGTTTTATATTAAATCTATTGTTACCTAATATTTATTTAACCACGGATATCATTGAGTAATTTGTATGCGTTTTTATATTTCTCATTTGTCAGAGTGAACCACTAAATTTTTTTAAAGTAATACTTATAGAAGATCAAAGCAATAGTGAAGTCTGTCAATGTTGATATCAGGCTTTATCAGAATACAGTTTTTCTGTATCTTCTCACTGAATGAACTGAAACAGCTCTCATCAGACTCACACATCGATCATGTAGGTTTTAATAGTACTTCCATGCGTACATATGACTGAGAATCGTAGTTACAGGAGACATTCTTAAATAATTTCCATGAATATCAAAGTGCTGATGCTTGATTATAGATAAAATGATTTATAAAAATAAATTATAAGCATACTAAACTACCATTGCATATAATGTTTTCAATTTATAAGATATTAGGTAATTATTTACCCTGATGTAGGTTATTATTTGTCGAATTAAACTTTTGGCATGTGAGAATATATAAAATATATCATAGGTATATGGAATATATAATGACATTCTTATAAACGAGCTGACATTGGCCTTAGTTTAATAAGTTTACTCCAAAATGTATATATAGTATATAATGCATACAATATACTGCATATATATAGTTAGTACAGAAAATTAATTTGGTTCATCTAACAACGATTCAATATTATAATTGAAATAATTGCAATAACTAACCAGTTAAAATTATATACTAATATTATTATAACATTAATCATGTATTTGTTCTTCATCCGCGCCATTTAGATAGGTATATTGGAATACAAGAATACCAAATAACACGAAATCATTATTGAAAAAATCGGTCATTCTTAATAATTATTTAAAGATAAAATCATTTCCATGCTGAAAATATTAAAAACAGGGTTGCAAAACGAAATATATAGAACAATTATTTTGTACGTTCTAAAGAAAAATATCGGATTTTTTTATTGAGAACCATTGAACCTGCCGTATTTTGAATAGTTTCTAGTTTAAAATAAGGTTCTGTGGTGAATTAATGTTTTAAGTTATTAATTTATTAGTGAAAGTGGAATTGTGTATCTATCATGTGTATAGTATTTAAGAGTTCAGTGGTTATTGTATCATAGTGAAAAAAAAAAAATAGCTATGCTAGGCTATATATTATATAATATAGCCTATAGCTAATTTGTACTTTTTTGGGTTTTGAAATTCACTACCTACGGTCCTACCTAACTAGGTGCCTCACTGCCTACTAGGCTACTCATGACACCAGTTATCTATCTGACAATAAATGATTTTTCACCTAGCTATGTATAATGTACTAGCACATAGGTATCAGGAAATGCACTGTAACATGTACTACAAGTAGCCTATGTCCAAGTTACTCCCACTGTGACATATCTATGTACTAGCTACCCACAGCCAACAGGCGACTAAAGTTATTAGTTATAGAGTACTACCGATGTCAGTTAAGCAAATTAGTTGGCTTCTATTTTAAATGGTCCACTCGTCCACACATTCTGATAGCTATATACCTAAGCCATGTTTCAAAGTGTGCACTGTGAACAAAGTCGCCAGTATAGCCTATATTGATACGTATCTAAAAGATGAGCGGCGCACCAGATTACGGCGCACCCACCATACGTTCTATTAGATAGATCATAGGTAGATTGAAAGATGATTTATGATAGGTACCTATATGTAGAAATGTAGTGAATTTGATATTTGTTGTTTCAAATTTATGACTGATAGTCTGATGGTACCTGAATGATGTGACTCCACAACCAGTCTGTATTTGGTTTACAAAATTCCAATTACTCTTCTAAAAAGCTGAAAGAAAAATCAGAAAAATACATACCTACCTACCTATTTCATGATAGATACTAAGATAGCTATTCGAATGAGCCACCAACATTTTTTTTATTTACCTAGCCACCAAAAATAAAAAAAATAATGGTAAGTTGGTAACATTATAGTTATACTAACATAGGAATACCTAAATAGCTAAAATCCACAGACTTTACTAGTATAATATTATTTCTGAAGGGGAAAAATTCCACTGACAAGTGGATGGAATTTACCATGAAATACAGTCTGGGCATTATACCAGTCTGTATTTGGGTCCCCGGCCATTTTGGGGCACAAAATTCCACTTGACTTTTTAAAAGTTGAAAAAATCCACTAGACTATAAATTTCTATTAATTTGGCTGATCCAGCAACTTTTTTCTAACTTATCCACCGAAAATTAATGGTAACATAGGATTATTGGAATAAATGGCTATAAAAATCCACCAACTTTGCCAGAATATTATATTCAAAGGTCAAAAAATTCCACCGACATGTTGGTGAAAATTACCCCAAAATACAGACTGGGACATTAATTGAGTCAGAGAGATACTTAGATAGATATTCGCAGTCGCTAGAGTCTTGACTGACTACCAGGTATATTGAATTTTCTTCAATAGTTTTGAATTTATTCCTACCTATGATCTATCCAGAATGCAGGAACTGGTAAAGTGTTCTCCAAGATATCCTACATTAGTACATTTTGACTTATGTTCATGTTTTCAGTAAAATACATGTAAATGTAGGAGGAAATTATTGAATGTTTGCACAGAAAATGTTAAAATGTCATATATTCTGCAGACTGGCTAGTACCTATACAAGCTATATCTATTTACCTGAATTTTACTTCGATTATTAAAAGAGATCTCTGTATTATTGTGTACAAAATATGCCAGTTAATCTGTTGATGCCAATTAATTGACCCTCAGCCTTATATAATAAGTTACATTTGTAAAGGTCAAAACTCAGATATGTCTAATTGGCTTAATGCCAGTCTACAGAATATGGGACATTTTTAACATTTTCTGTAATAACAGTCTGAATAGTCCTTAGTTTTCTCCTATATTTGCATTAATTTGACTTAGAACAGAAGCCAAAACAGAAGATTTTTTGGAGAATAGTTTACCAGTTCCTACAGTCTGGGCTTAATGTTTTGATTTAATTTAATTTCTGTGTTCCCATGTTAATTTGACCTAAAATTTTAAGAAATGAGCCAAAATTGACATGTCTCAGAATCTTTAAATTTTGGCTTGAAATTGGCTAACAATCTGCCAGTCTCTTGAACATGGCATGATGATTATTCAGATTATATAAGATGCATCTTGACAGTTTCAATATATTTAGGTACCTATTCTCATGTAAATTTTGGCACTAGCTATATTTAGAGAGTCAACATAGTTTTAAAATTTAGATAAATGGAGCAGTAAAATTAGGTTACTTTCACTAGAAACCTTTCTTTGACTGACGGAGGTCGCTTTTCTTTGACGGAGGTCGCTTTTCTTTGACGGAGGTCGCTTTTCTTTGACGGAGGTCGCTTTTCTTTGACGGAGGTCGCTTTTCTTTGACGGAGGTCGCTTTTCTTTGACGGAGGTCGCTTTTCTTTGACGGAGGTCGCTTTTCTTTGACGGAGGTCGCTTTTCTTTGACGGAGGTCGCTTTTCTTTGACGGAGGTCGCTTTTCTTTGACGGAGGTCGCTTTTCTTTGACGGAGGTCGCTTTTCTTTGACGGAGGTCGCTTTTCTTTGACGGAGGTCGCTTTTCTTTGACGGAGGTCGCTTTTCTTTGACGGAGGTCGCTTTTCTTTGACGGAGGTCGCTTTTCTGTGATGGAGGTCGCTTTTCTGTGATGGAGGTCGCTTTTCTGTGATGGAGGTCGCTTTTCTGTGATGGAGGTCGCTTTTCTGTGATGGAGGTCGCTTTTCTGTGATGGAGGTCGCTTTTCTGTGATGGAGGTCGCTTTTCTGTGATGGAGGTCGCTTTTCTGTGATGGAGGTCGCTTATCTGTGATGGAGGTCGCTTATCTGTGATGGAGGTCGCTTATCTGTGATGGAGGTCGCTTATCTGTGATGGAGGTCGCTTATCTGTGATGGAGGTCGCTTTTCTTTGATGGAGGTCGCTTTTCTTTGATGGAGGTCGCTTTTCTTTGATGGAGGTCGCTTTTCTTTGATGGAGGTCGCTTTTCTTTGATGGAGGTCGCTTTTCTTTGATGGAGGTCGCTTATCTGTGACGGAGGTTGCTTATCTGTGACTGAGGTCGCTTTTCTTTGTTGGAGGTCACTTTTCTTCCATGTTACAAACCAGTCTGCAAAACATGCACAATCAGTCTTCAAATATTCTATTTTTGGAGCAATTCTTTCCAAAAGATTTTTAAATTTCTCTCTAAAATGGCCAGAAATCTCAAAAAACTCTCCAATAATTACATGTAAACATAGGGAATTGATTAAGAAATTGTCGCCAGATAATTCAGGACACTAATTTCAAGGCCATAATAGTCACCGGATAAATTTCACAACTTCATGCATCTTTTGCAGACTGGGTTACAGAGTATGTCAATTAAAGCCAATTAATTGGCTTAAATTTCAAGAGGTCAAAATTCAGATATGTCTAATTGGCTTAATATTTTGAATTAATTCCTATGTTCCCATGGACGCAGGAGGTGACTATTTTTTGACGCAGGAGGTGACTTTCTTTTGACGCAGGAGGTGACTTTCTTTTGACGCAGGAGGTGACTTTCTTTTGACGCAGGAGGTGACTTTCTTTTGACGCAGGAGGTGACTTTCTTTTGACGCAGGAGGTGACTTTCTTTTGACGCAGGAGGTGACTTTCTTTTGACGCAGGAGGTGACTTTCTTTTGACGCAGGAGGTGACTTTCTTTTGACGCAGGAGGTGACTTTCTTTTGACGCAGGAGGTGACTTTCTTTTGACGCAGGAGGTGACTTTCTTTTGACGCAGGAGGTGACTTTCTTTTGACGCAGGAGGTGACTTTCTTTTGACGCAGGAGGTGACTTTCTTTTGACGCAGGAGGTGACTTTCTTTTGACGCAGGAGGTGGCTTTCTTTTGACGCAGGAGGTGACTTTCTTTTGACGCAGGAGGTGACTTTCTTTTGACGCAGGAGGTGACTTTCTTTTGACGCAGGAGGTGACTTTCTTTTGACGCAGGAGGTGACTTTCTTTTGACGCAGGAGGTGACTTTCTTTTGACGCAGGAGGTGACTTTCTTTTGACGCAGGAGGTGACTTTTTTTCACACCTGTTACACCCCTATTTAATTATCTCGTCTATTCTTCTATTATCAACATGTGTAGAATTTTAAGTGCACTCTCCTGTTACAACTTAAACTAATGCATTTAGTAGAAAAATAGTGCTTAAGTCATAGTTCAGAGATGGTTCCGTTATTTGATCATGATGGCCATACTTAAAAAGATGATGCTGGGTGTTTATTATGTACTATATTATTCAGAGTCAAAATCCTTGCTCATTCACCAGTGTCATTGTTTTGAGTCCTTTGACCAATGAGATATTTTACAAAGTATCTCGAATGGTCAGATAATCCAAGAAACTTTGATAGATATTTGAATTTAAAGCATATTTTTCCCATATTGTCATGCTAAAACTCAATAATGTTTAGGACATTAAATAGAAATTTGCATAGTATGGAAGTGGCTAATATCACTCCTATTTATTTAGATAACTGGTGTTCTATCAATTATCTACCTATGTTCTTGTGTTAAATTTCATATTTATACAGTGTGATCATTATTAAAAAATTATACATAGTTAACTCAAATTGTGAGTTTGTTTATGATAATCTGTATTCCTCCCTCTGGATATTGTTACTAACTAGGCTATTTTTATATATGTTCATGAATTTGTTTGTTACATATGTCAAAACTTTTGTTTTTCTTTTCAGGATTATAATTATTCAACACATTCCAAAAGGAAACTAGTTTAAGAAATCTTGTATGTATCAAACAATCAAGGATATTCAGTTCAAACTTAAACATGTCTTTAGATGATGAAGAGGACATGATGCTATTCAATATGAAGTATAAGGTAAGTTCAGCTCTCTTATCAATCTTAAATAAAATAATTGACAATCTTAAATAAAATAATTGACACAATGGAATTTACTAGAGATGCACCGATACCATATTGTTAAATGATACCAGTACCAAGTCCAATACCAGTTTTTTTAAAGTATGATATTCACAAGTGTTACTTGCTCAGTGTAATAGCTATAAATTTCAATTGTTATATTATTTTTGTTATTGCAATTAGCTAAAGTGTACCTAGTTTTGAACTACAGTGTACCTAGTTTTGAACTACAGTGTGCCTAGTTTTGAACTACAGTGTGCCTAGTTTTGAACTGCAGTGTGCCTAGTTTTGAACTGCAGTGTGCCTAGTTTTGAACTGCAGTGTGCCTAGTTTTGAACTGCAGTGTGCCTAGTTTTGAACTGCAGTGTGCCTAGTTTTGAACTGCAGTGTGCCTAGTTTTGAACTGCAGTGTGCCTAGTTTTGAACTGCAGTGTGCCTAGTTTTGAACTGCAGTGTGCCTAGTTTTGAACTGCAGTGTGCCTAGTTTTGAACTGCAGTGTGCCTAGTTTTGAACTGCAGTGTGCCTAGTTTTGAACTGCAGTGTGCCTAGTTTTGAACTGCAGTGTGCCTAGTTTTGAACTGCAGTGTGCCTAGTTTTGAACTGCAGTGTGCCTAGTTTTGAACTGCAGTGTGCCTAGTTTTGAACTGCAGTGTGCCTAGTCTTGAACTGCAGTGTGCCTAGTTTTGAACTGCAGTGTGCCTAGTTTTGAACTGCAGTGTGCCTAGTTTTGAACTGCAGTGTGCCTAGTTTTGAACTGCAGTGTGCCTAGTTTTGAACTGCAGTGTGCCTAGTTTTGAACTGCAGTGTGCCTAGTTTTGAACTGCAGTGTGCCTAGTTTTGAACTGCAGTGTGCCTAGTTTTGAACTGCAGTGTGCCTAGTTTTGAACTGCAGTGTGCCTAGTTTTGAACTGCAGTGTGCCTAGTTTTGAACTGCAGTGTGCCTAGTTTTGAACTGCAGTGTGCCTAGTTTTGAACTGCAGTGTGCCTAGTTTTGAACTGCAGTGTGCCTAGTTTTGAACTGCAGTGTGCCTAGTTTTGAACTGCAGTGTGCCTAGTTTTGAACTGCAGTGTGCCTAGTTTTGAACTGCAGTGTGCCTAGTTTTGAACTGCAGTGTGCCTAGTCTTGAACTGCAGTGTGCCTAGTTTTGAACTGCAGTGTGCCTAGTCTTGAACTGCAGTGTGCCTAGTTTTGAACTGCAGTGTGCCTAGTTTTGAACTGCAGTGTGCCTAGTTTTGAACTGCAGTGTGCCTAGTTTTGAACTGCAGTGTGCCTAGTTTTGAACTGCAGTGTGCCTAGTTTTGAACTGCAGTGTGCCTAGTTTTGAACTGCAGTGTGCCTAGTTTTGAACTGCAGTGTGCCTAGTTTTGAACTGCAGTGTGCCTAGTTTTGAACTGCAGTGTGCCTAGTTTTGAACTGCAGTGTGCCTAGTTTTGAACTACAGTGTGCCTAGTTTTGAACTACAGTGTGCCTAGTTTTGAACTACAGTGTGCCTAGTTTTGAACTACAGTGTGCCTAGTTAGTTTCGAAGTATGTATTTTTATTCATCTGTTGATTAATTACAGCAATATCAGCTGTCTAGTTGAACATAAATTTACTATTATAAGCACGAAATGTAATTATTCAGTGAATTGTTTATAATGTTCGTTTCAATTTTCAGAAACACTGTCCGGACCCGATTTCAAACCAGTTCATAAAACCATTGGAATATCCCTATAGAATTCTGGCGATTGGGATGGACATAGAGGAAGGGGCATACGCTCCCACACCTAAGCACGGTCATGAGCCCCCCTGATCACGAGCCCCCCCCCCCCCCCTCCAGGTCATGAGCCCCCCCTGGTCACGAGCCCCCCCCCCCCCTCCCTGTTGCTTAATCCTTATTTACATAGTTAAACAAATGAAGAACTATGTACTTGGATAGAAATAACTGAGAGTTGCTAATGTAGTTTCACTAGTTTGTTGTACTGCACACTTAATGATTGATTAATGACCTGGCAGGGGGTCAGGGGGATTAAATAATATAGGTAAATAAATAAGGATTAAAAAACAGATGGCTCGTAATCGGGGGGGGGGGGGAGGTGTGCTTATGACCTACACCCCCGAGGAACGCGTTATCAAAGTTGGCGACCTAATCTCTTACTCTTCTCCCAATTTATATTTGTAAGTATGGTTACATTTTTTATTATTAGTAACAAGTGGTACTCATTTTACAAACTTTGACAATCAGTTAGAGAGGAAAAATATATAAGTAAGATTTACAATGTATAGCTTTAGTTTGCTTACCAATAAATGAATTTAAAGCTATCTACTTCACTTTTATAACCTCACCACTACTCTTTACAGTCTATTATATCGCAAATGGAAAAGGAGATGGTGTCCCTTCAGCCCTGAACTGTTGTAGCTAATTTGGAATGTATTATTTTACCATGTTTATTTTTATTAACGCTACTTTCAGTTTTGGAGAATAGCGCAAAGTTATATTCATCAACTTTGTATTAGGAAGTCTTCATTTCCCATCATCTCCTTCTTCCATCCACCATCGCCACAGGTGCTTGTGACTCTTTTCGTCACAATCCTTGGTAAGTGGCAGCATTCACAGAGAAGCTTTTTTTTTCATTCATTAGTATTGTCACTGACGGGTGGCAGGTGACATTGTTTATAGAGCCACTTTTCTTTCTGACTGATTCTTCCAGTCCCTTTTATTTAATTTCCTTTTGATGTAGCTAAACGATATGGCCTTTTTTCTGAAATAGACGTTTAACCCCTACTAAATAAATTTTTCCCTAACTTGAAACGTCAATCACATTAATTCAAATAACTATTTAGACATCATGATCATTTTTATTCCTCATGGTAGATATTGACTGGAATATTGCTGCCGAATAACGTCACATTCATAATATGAAGTATGTATGCGTTAAACGCGTCATATTTTATAGTATGAATATGTGCGTTCATATTCAGCGCAGTTTTGGCGCAGTCAATATCTGCCATGAGGGTATTTTTTCTCTGGTGTTTCACGCGTGGCCACGGACGCTACGCGGTCGCGCATTAGTAGTTAGGACGCGTGTGTCTGCAGTTTAGGGTAGCGCCCCAGTGTAGTTCAGTGCAGTGGGGGGACGTAGAATGAGGTCCCCAAAAGCGGACAAAAATGCTCTGTCGCGGCCCTATCGCGGCCTTCTGCCTGCCATGATGCCGGCCCTGCGCGCCCCACCCGCTGCCCCTATCCTGCACCGAATTTTAACTGGGTACCTAAAAAACAATCATCAAATATGTTTTCACTTGTATACTTGTATGGGAAAACGATATTTGATCCGTCTGTTAAATTTTATGAATAAAAAACTATAATAAATTATTTAATATCAATGATAATCGTAAATTTTAATAAACTCTGTAATTGCAGTACTTAAAATTTGAAAAAAAACGTAAATATAATATTATAACGAAACATAAGTAAATAAAATCAACATTTAAAGAATTGCTTACATTTAAGAATTAATAAAGTAGATTTATGAAATATTGTACAAAACTATAAAAAGATTACATTTTTCAAAAATAGCAATATATCGGTATTAATTAAATGTTACTATATTATTTATACGTGTACGGTTTCAGTGAAGGAAGATAATACATCTCCGTGGATTTATCCCTTAATTGACAAAAACTACATCGATATATTCTGTCTTTATTGGACAACTTATTTTGAGACAAGACATAATTTAAAAAGTGGAAGGAAACAATGAACTGATATCGGAATCCAAAGTTGAAATTAATGACCATGAGTAATTGGACGGCCTTGAAATTCTGAAATTATTGTCCAAAAAATACCGAAAGAATCGCCGGAGAAATAGATTTCAGTCGAACTTCCACGGAACGAATGGAGTTATAAATCTTATAGAATGCGTAATTTTAGGAAACTTTCTTCCAGAGTTTGATTGATAAATATACAGTAAGACGGAACATATTTTCAAGGAGAAATATTGTGAGAAAACTACAAGAATGTACCATTTACTGTATATACAAGCAGAGTGTCCATAATCGTATTTTTTATCTTTTAACAATTAGGTTTTCATAGGATTTTTATCCTAAATGCTTGAATGAATTAATTAATCAACTCAAAGTTTTCATGGTGACTCTTAATTAAATATTTAAAATATACTCTTTCAATTATATATACAATCGTCTTTAAAAAATACATAGAAAAAATAATGGCGATGTACGTGCTTAATTTATATTCATAGATATATGCAGAGCTATAAAGCTTGTATTATTATTAATATTCTATTAAATATATTATATTAAACCAAAAGAAAAATGTGGTTGCCACATTTATAATTTTTTTTTTTTTACATAATTTTTTCATTTGTTTCACAAGCATTCAATTTTACACATGTATTTTTTTTCTTTTTTGATCATGAAGCCAGAAATTATTTCCTTCCTAAAAGGTCAAGCTCATTTTCTTTAAGGTAAGAGTGTTATTTGGGAAATATTGTCCCGATATTAGTACAACATTGCCTCAATATTGTTGCCACATTTTCCCAATATCATGATCATATTGACCCAGTATTTTTACAATATTTTTACACTATTTCTACAGCATTGTTCAATATTGTTAAGACATTTTCTCAATAGTAATACAACATTGTGTCAATATTGTCACAACATTACCAATATTAGTACAACATTTAGTCAATATTGCCCCAAGATACTTTGCTAGCCGTATTAATCTTCATTTGCGCCACCTTAATTTTCCCTTCGAGTTCCCCTAAATCCTTTCTAATACCACGGCTGATATAATCATTGAATAATGATGACAATACAATTCGTCTCACCTGCTCCTTGAGACAATCTGAAACAAACCAGGTAGTGTCTAATACATTTAACTGATATTCCTACACTGTGTACTGTGTTGTATGTGAAATACAGTAGTTATAGTACAATAAAATAAATTGAGTCAGAAATTGTATTTTCACAAAAAATTTAATATTAATGGTATAAAATGCACTTTCGAACTGAAAGTATTTAGATGTTAATTTAATATATTAATAATAATACATATTTTATAATCAATTCTTAATTTTAATCAATTCTCCTTATCCTTATCCTTATCCTCAATGTTTTTCATTATTTGATAAAAAAAAATTTTGTTGTGAAGAGTTGAAACAACCATCATTTATTTATAGAAATATGCATTACGAAGGGTTCAAACATCCTTCATTTTGTTGTTAATATGTGCCAAGTTAAGAGCTAGGCACTCTATCCCAGAAAGAAAGTTTTGGTTGGGTCATTGATGAAGAAGACCCTTTAATCTTCTACTATACAACCATAGATTTCAATTTAGGATTTTTGATCATAGAGAGTGCGTATAGATTTCAAATTGAATTTATACACCATTGCGTAATTTTCTATGCCTTCCAAAATTGAAAATAATTATATTCTATATTTCCATTTCCATCTAAAAGGAAATTCGTCCAAGTTGCTTCACCGTAAACAGCTAGAGCAAGAGGAGGAAAATACTCAGTCTCTGCCATGCAGTTCCAGTGAATTCGAATATATATTGAAATGCGAGTTGAGCTCCATGACGTCACCAATATTGACAGAGATAACGGATCTGTTTGTAACAATAATATACCACCGCCTCTAAAACAATAATAATGCAGTCACTTTAAATAATAGTAACATCACCTTAACGGTTAAAACGTTAAATCTGTAACGGTTACAACGTTACCATATACTATTATTTATTTATAGAAATCTTTTTATTCAAAAAATTGAAACCTGAAATAATTGAGTTCAATTAAATTTTTAATACCGTTAAAATTGTTATCTTAATCAAATACTATATCTGTGATTTTTACGTAACATTTACAAATTTATATCAACAGCAATATTATACTATTATGGATAGTTAGTTCTTTATTTTAAATAATTAAACCGGTAATGCAATACTAATCCCTTGTACAACAATTTAATTCAATTTACACTTCAACTCCAACTTAATCAAGGTAATTAGTTAATGAAAGCGCTTTCTATTAGCTACTATAAATGATATATCATAGTCTCAGAGAATTTTAATCATAATTTTCGTCCTAAATCTAGGTTTATATTAGTATCAGTATACTACTCTACTTAGATTATATCATAAACACGCTTATACGATAGAACTCCTCTATAGAGAATGTAGAGTCAGGAGTAAGGAGCTACACCGAATGGTGAACAAATTTCTTTCAGTGTGCTATGAATGGTTTTAGAAAATAAATGACCATTTTATGGCAGACTAAAGAAAATTTGTTCTCTATTCGGGGAAGTTCTAATCACTATGAAGGATTTCTACAGTAGTTGTATGTATATCTATAAATAAACTACCGAGGAAAAGAAACGAAATGATTTATAATAGATTGTTGTGATATAGTAAATCATCACTGAGTACGCCAAATATCTAGACAAAATTATAAGACTTAAGAGGGCCATCTCACTTAGGCACCGTAAAATAACACTTTTTGTAACACTTGTTAATGTGAAAAAAGAATTTAGAAAAACGTACCAGAACTACTACAAATGTACCAAAAAGTACCGGTACGATGTGTACGGGTTCATTTCTCATTAGTGTCTATCCTAGCTGTGATTTGGTAAGTACATGATTATAAAGTGGCATTTATTTCGATCTGGAGAATAAAATCTCCATTTTGGTCTGATTTTTTTTTAAATACTTTTTATAAGATGGCGTTTTCTGAGAATCATTTTTTGCGATAATTAAGTAACATTTCAAAATATTTATTTCTTTGTCATCTGCAGACTGATTTCATCCATCAAAATTTCGTATTGAAGAGGAGAATAAAAGGAAGAGAAGTATGACCTGCTTTTTTTTATTTTCGACCACACAATGATAATAGAAATTGTTTTAAAAAAAAAAAAATGTAAAAAAAAAATCCTAAAATTCTCAAAGCTCATAATGAAATTTGAATATTTAAGATCATCAAATGATTATGGCTTGAATTACCAATGTTTTAAACAATGAACCATAACTATTGATCGAAAACTCACGAAGAAATAGAATTTTTAGAAATTAAAAAAACAATCCGAAAAATTTGAATAACATCAAAAATTTCGAAAAATTCAAAAAAGGTATCCAAACTAAAATGTCTTAGAATCAGTTTCTACATATAATCCCGAAGTTTCAGATAAATCGGAGTGTAAATGAAGAAGATACTGAAAGATTGCTTTGAAGAGAGACGGCCCCCTTAATTAGGTAGCATATGAAAACAATTTATCTCTGATTATAACTAGATGTGCCCAATTAATTGAAAGTAATCGTAATAAGATTTGTAATGGATTAATATCCATATTTTATCCTATAAATATTATCAAATCAAATTTTCAGCATAGGGTCTACCTTATAGATAGGTACATTACTTTATATTCCTGACATAAAAAAGTAATATTCTCGAAAAGATACTTAAACCCTTCACTACATATGCTCTTACATTATTATTATATTTCACACTATAACATTTAAAATGCACGTTACATCCATTTATCAATTCTGAATGAGGAAAAGTACATCCATGTTTCAGATTTATGATGATGTCAGAGATTTAGTATACTTGTTTACATTATGCCATCAGGAACAGTTCCTCCAATTTTGAGAAGATAATGCTCGACTTACAAGCATAATCTGTCGTGTTTCCCCAACTGGTGCAAAAACAAAGCTTCCGAAATTGCAATCATTTTTAGCATCAAAATATCTGATGAACATTTGCTGATTTTAAAAACAATTTCCACCATCGTCATATTGGAATTGTTTGGAGCATGTAAACAAATTATGCGGAGGTATTGGAATCTTTATAAGCAATAGATGCACTACTACTAAAGTTCCGTCTAAACGGAACACGATTCGATATTCGATATAAGGAGAATATAGTTTGGAACATCATATAGATTTAAAAGATCAACGTGTTATATATTTAATTTCTATATTTTACTTCAAGAAAAAATGATTGGTATATATATTACACCGGTATCTAATAAATTTCGTTTGTACTTGTAGTTTAGAGGATTCAACAAAATAGAAAACCATCCAAATTCTCATGGAAATTGATGAAAAATGTACTTATTTACAAGTGTACTTCTTCAAAAGTATATTTCTTCACAAGTGTACTTCATCACAAGTGTACTTCATCACAAGTGTACTTCACCACAAGTGTACTTCACCACAAGTGTACTACATTACAAGTGTACTTCATCACAAGTGTACTTCTTAACAAGTGTACTTCTTCACAAGTGTACTACTTCACAAGTGTACTTCATCACAAGTGTACTTCATCACAAGTGTACTTCTTCACTATTATTGCGGTAGGCAGAGACAAGATGTAGAATGGTTTCCCCCACTGGTTGTAAGTCATCATAGACAGGTTAGGGCCGTTATCTGTGCATTAAATTATAGGCAAGACGCTATCTCTCCCGGTAGTACAGATAAGAAGCAGTTTATGAGGCTAGAACACATACCGCCACCTATTGTCGTACATATGTATTTGTAATGTGAAACTAATGAATGTATAGGTAGGTAATACATTTACACTTTGGGGATGAATGCATTTGGAAAGTGAAGATAGTAAATTTATAGGATGTTTTTGAAATGTGAAAACAGTGAATTTATTTTAAAAGTAGTACATCAATACATTAAGGGTACAGTCTCCCTCAAATCTGAAAAAATGGATTTTTTTTTCGCATAAAATGATGTCTTATAGTCTAGCGGATAACGTTTTAATATATTAGAGCTAAAAATAATCTAGCTGTACTTCAAAAAATGGTTTAAAATATTGTAAATTATACCTGTCAGGTCTGTCAAAAGACCTGTCAGCACAGGTATTGAGGGTTTATTTGGATCTCGCATCAAATGTTTTGTTGAATAGATGCATTAATAAGAGGACACAACACCCAAACAAGAGCCTCCACGCTAATTTATGGAACTTGAATTATTTATTATACCAAAAAATAACTGGCGCTCCTGAAAAGTACCTTTTTTCGACTGCAAAGGAAACAACTCCTACAATTTTTTAGCTAGAGACATAGGGTTTGTTTTATTTTCCTCGTAAATGAATTGCTCACAAAGTTACAGGTTATTTTTCAAATATCTCAATGTGTAAAGAGGTAGAATGAGAAATATGAAAGAGAATCAATGTTTTTGAAAAATAATTAGAAAAACTCTTTGACAAATTTTCTGAAACGAAATTGAAAAAAAATAGCTCGGTAACTATATAGACAACTAAATTCTGAACAAGATGAAACCAACATCATGTATCTAGTTCGAAAATTGTATGAGTTGATGCCTTTTGAAAGTACCCCCCTATTTGAGGGTTTTTTTAGGGATGAGGGTGAAGAGGGTAAAGACGAAAAAAATCCCGAATAAAAGATACTCCATTTGAGTAGTTGCATTAACGCTGAAAATTTCCAATTTGTACTTTAATTAATAAACATTATTTTATTTTAGGGAGACGGTCCCTTTAAGTATATGTATATGGAATGTTAACCAAATGCAAATACATGTAGGTTATACATTAACACTGTAGGGACGTACGTACTGAAATGTGAAGGCAATGATTATGTATACTAATAGGTAGGACATTTTAAATACTAGGAAGTATGTAGCTGGAATGAAAAGGCAGTTAGTACATAGTTAGTACATTTGGTCCATGATATTCACCGAATTTCACATTCTAGAGAGTGTTAAGTGTTTTTTAAGCCTGGAACACCCAGAGTGCTGAGAAGCTTGTTCTGGCAGGAATAGAGATTTATATTTAAAAACATAACTTAAGTTGTTGAAACCAAAAATAGCTAACATTCCTATAAGTGATGTTTCTAGTGTGACGCAAAATAGATAGTTACAGAAACACTTTTTTGATGAATCATTTGTATTATACATTTCGATAAAAGATGTGTATACTGATTAATATAGATGGTACAATATACAATATCATAACTACAGATATTATCGCGAATATTTTTGTTAGGTACATCAAATGAAACACGGTGAACTATGATTGTGTTATATTTATAATAAATTAGGATTTCATATTATTCGAATTATTTATCGTCTTGAATAGATGATCTATTTACTACTTTGGGTTCTTCTCTTTTCACAGAAAGTAAGATTATTTACAGTAAAATAAAACACGTCTGAAATGAAGTCAATACGAGCATGACTGGCATTTAAATTAGAGACTCAAGAAAGTTGGGCTGAGCATGCAAATCGTGTTCATTGATTTGCGGCTCAATACGCTGCACTGTGTTTATATTTAGAAGTATTTGAAGTAATTCGCTATGAATTGATGCATCACTTTACGGTTGGTAATCTTTGAATTACTTTTTTTCATTTTATAAATAGAACTGTACATGCAAGGAAATCTAAGAATAGTTCTAAGTAATATTGAAGTGACTGCATGCGCGTAATCATCTATTACACTAATACATATTGTCTGTTGGTATGCTTGTTGGTATGTCTGTTGGTTTGTCTGTTGGTATGTCTGTTGGTATGTCTGTTGGTGTGTCTGTTGGCGTGTTGCAAGAAAAATGTCACGCTTTAACATTTAAGATGCGATAAAATTACCTGACTGTCAGAATAGCAAAAATGTGGATAAAAAACAGATAACAGAAAAAATAGGAGTAATAAAAATTACGGATAAAAAAAGTAGGGGATACGAAATATCCGAAATTACAAAAAAAAACGAAATTACAAAAAATCTTGAATTACAAAAAAATACGGGATTACAAAAAATACGGAATATAAAGATCAGAGAAGAAGAAAATTAGGAAAATGATAATTATAAAGTCCGAAATTTTTCTATTGAAAAATCCTGAAAATTAAAAAAAATTATAGTCAAATTTTTTTAACAGATAAGACAATAAAGGAATCTTGATGGCCAAAATTTGAATGACATAAAAATAACATATATTGATAATCAAATAGTCCGAATTATTTAGAAATTCGGGAAAATTTGATAATCTCAAATATAACAAAAAAAATTTAAATTGTCATCTTAGACACATAACATACAAATATTAAAAAAAAATCGTAGCTAATTTATAATATTTGATAATTTTTTCATGATATGTTAATATATATAATTTGTTTTAGAAAAATAGCCTGTATATGAGATATACCTGACCTAATCCGAAACCGAACGACTACACTCTCTATAAAGTTTGATACATTTTAATTGGTTTCTATGTTACCTGCCTGGAATATAGATATTGTATGAATGATCTTCACCGTAATATTATTTGTATTGACTGCAAATAGATATTGTATGAATGATCTTCACCGTAATATTATTTGTATTGACTGCAAATAGATATTGTATGAATTATCTTCACCGTAATATTATTTGTATTGACTGCAAATAGATATTGTATGAATGATCTTCACCGTAATATTATTTGTATTGACTGCAAATAGATATTGTATGAATGATCTTCACTGTAATATTATTTGTATTGACTGCAAATAGATATTGTATGAATGATCTTCACCGTAATATTTTTTGTATTGTCTGCAAATAGATATTGTATGAATGATCTTCACCGTAATATTATTTGTATTGACTGCAAATAGATATTGTATGAATTATCTTCACCGTAATATTATTTGTATTGACTGCAAATAGATATTGTATGAATGATCTTCACCGTAATATTATTTGTATTGACTGCAAATAGATATTGTATGAATGATCTTCACTGTAATATTATTTGTATTGACTGCAAATAGATATTGTATGAATGATCTTCACCGTAATATTATTTGTATTGTCTGCAAATAGATATTGTATGAATGATATTCACCGTAATATTATTTGTATTGACTGCAAATAGATATTGTATGAATGATCTTCACCGTAATATTATTTGTATTGACTGCAAATAGATATTGTATGAATGATCTTCACCGTAATATTATTTGTATTGACTGCAAATAGATATTGTATGAATGATCTTCACCGTAATATTATTTGTATTGACTGCAAATAGATATTGTATGAATGATCTTCACCGTAATATTATTTGTATTGACTGCAAATAGATATTGTGTGAATGATCTTCACCGTAATATTATTTGTATTGACTGCAAATAGATATTGTATGAATGATCTTCACCGTAATATTATTTGTATTGACTGCAAATAGATATTGTATGAATGATCTTCACCGTAATATTATTTCCATCTTTCCGCAATTACTTTAATGTTTGTACTTTTTTGTAACTGCTTACTAATATTAAAAATATTATTACCATAATTTGAAAGCTGTTTAGTAAAATATATAATTATTTCAAAACTATCTGAGTTACCGAAACCGTACATTTTCTTTATAAGTCTACGGTAATCATGGACTAAATACGGCATTAGCGACATGTAAGATATAATTAAGCTACAAATTAGAAGCTTGTTATAAGCTTTGAAAGAAGGTGCCTGTCAGATGAAAAGTTTATGGAGAAATTAAAGAGAGTAAATTGAATCAGCGGCCATCTTTGATCAAGTGTGAATGCTCCACACCTCAATTATCACTATTGATCATTAATTGCATGATAATCAGTCACGCTTCTGGTCCCCTTTGATCACTGCTTTTTGATCACTGTTCGTAGTGTGAACTTTAGAAAGTGTGAGAATGATTGATGGCTCAACACGCATCTGTCAATCAAACTTTTTTGGTTGTACTATTGACGTTTTATTGAAAAAAGGTCTGTAATACTCTATTTTTGGATATTTCATCGTAAAAAACAGAGTGTAATACAATAGTGACTCGTGTAAGAATATATAAGAATTTAAACTTTTGCCTTGCAATATTATATTTATACTGCTGCGTTTTATTGAACAGTTTTTGAGAAATAAAAATGAAGTTGAATGATTTAGCCCTGAAAAGACACACGGGACCGAGACGCTTTTTACGATGGAAATTGTTCCTTAATTTTTATGTGACCCTGTATGTCCAGTTACCCCATTAAAAATAATTTTAAAAATAGTGTTCATAACGATTATGGCATTATAATATATAACCCTAGTCCTGTTTAATATGTTTTTACTTGATATTTTTTAGTTACTTTAATTGACGTATTAACTATGGTAAGTTTATTATATATTGGTAGATATATATTTATGGACAGGTGTATTATTTTTAGGTAGATTTTACATTTTTGTTTTATTTATTTTAATATCATATGTTCCCAGGCAGAAATCTGGAGCCCGGGTAAAATACCTATGCAGATACGTTACATTTTGTACAAAATTAATTGTTTACAGAAATATAAAAAACAAAATTTTGAATTTTGTCAGGGTGCACGAATACGAATTCGTGAGATTCCTTGTATCAAATTCTTGATCTTGTAAGTAGGGAAGGATACGAGTTATCGAACGATTCTATATTTTCGACCATAAACAATATAATATATAATTCAATATTTTAACTCGTTTTTCTAATTGATAGAGATTTTCTTAAATGGTCGCAAATGTAGAACTGTTCGGTAACTCGGAACATCCCCTGCAATGAAAATAGAATTCCCATTGAAAATGCTAGAAATCAGGATTCTGTGGATTTTTCTTTAGAATAATTTCACTGAAGAAGAGAGGAATTTTATTATATATTGAGCAATAAATCTTAATAATGCAGTAACTATAAATACTTTGATTGAAAAGATCACAAACTCTACGGGAAATTTTAATTATTGTACAAAATTAACGTTGATTATATATATAACCTAATATCAATAGTTTACTAGCATTTGCCAAATGATTCTAAACAATCATTATGGAATTCAAACCAGATTAAAATTTGGAAGCATATTGTTCAGGTTAGATTATTAATTGATTATATCGAACTTAAATTGAAAATGAATTTTAATTCATATTAAAAATATGTATATACTATTTATAATAGAGTATTATGATTCCATCACGAATTATATGCATTCGTGTTGCAGAAGTGTTTGAAACATTTCAAGATTTTTTAGCATGACCTTTCATAAATTAAAGTAGATTTCCTCTATAGTGAACGTAGAGTCATGAGTAATGAACTATACCATATAGTGAACCAATTTTCTAAAGTTTGCCATAAAAAGGCAATTAGTTTTCTAAAACTGATGGTCACTTACAACAGACTAAAGTAAATTTGTTCGCTATTGGCAGTAGTTCTTTTTACTAAGGACTCTATATTCACTATAGAGTAATTCACTATACAGCAGTCCACTATAGTGAAGTAATTCTTTGGTAAGATGAAACTGATACCATTTTAAAAACTTACATAATATTAAATGTTCTTTATCTCAAATGTAAACTGAACAGTTTTATTTCCTTGCACGTTTTAATATTCATGTTTATTATAAATAAAAACTTGTAATTCAATTGAAAAATTGAAAAATCAACTAAAAAATAAGATACTTTAAAAATTGAAAATGAACTCTTAATCTCTAAGGTTATAATCTTTAATCATATTAATCATAAATGTAAAGTTGACATTTTAATCAATGATGTCAGTGAGTCAAATTCATAAATATGTATTGACATTTAAATCAATATTGTTATTATAGCTTGCAAAATAATAATAAATGTAAAGTTGACATTTAAATTATTAATATCAGTTAGCACACTAATCACTGACCTTATATTCAAATAATAGCATAGCAACAAAATAATTTCTCATTTGTTTTATATCTCCTAATTAACTTCATTTATTTAAACAGTGAATTAAAACTCTTGCATGTATTTTCTCTTCCTGAAACACTGCATTATTTACCACAGGATTCGCGTGTCTAAATAAGAGTTCATTCTGTTGAATGGAACTTATATTCGGTAGTCAAAATGGTAATAAAATGAACTTAACATTGTATTAAGTGAAATTTAAAGTAGTAGTAATAAATAGTAGTTACCATTGTAATAAATATCAGTTAACATAGTTATAAATAGTAGTAAACATAATGACAAATATTAAATAAAATAGTTATTAATATAATTGAAAAAAGAAAATAAATATCAGTTAAAATATTAATAAATATTTGTCAAAAGCGTGTTAAATATAACTAAAAATAGTAATAAATATTAATTGAAATAATACTAAATAAAATAATTATAGATGTAACTAAAACTAGTATTAAATATCAATTAACATTGTAATAAATAGAAGTTAACATAGTAATAAATCGTTTAATTTGATTTGAAATTCAAACAACAAAATTATTATTTACCCAAATATTTGAAAGCAAATATACACTGAATGTATTTGTATATAGTGTAAATATTTATTCTGCATATGTAAATTAAAATCTATATTAAAATTCATTTCCCACATGTACATAAATTATGAACTGGTGATCTCAGGTTGATGGAAAATATAATTATAAAATGAATTGCAGAATGGAAAGATATTGCTATCTTAATACAGTGCAATGATATATTGAATGAATTGATTAAAACTTGATTGAAGTAGGGTAAGTTCCAAGTTATCGAACGGTTACACATTTTCGATCATATCCCAGACAAAAAAAATATTCCTGGGATATTAAGGGAATGTCCTAAGAATAAGGCCTAATTGGCTGGGATATTCCTTATTATCCTAGGTATAAATCCTTCTTGCCTGGGCTATTTTCTTATTATACTAGGAATAAACCCTTCTTGCCTGGGCTATTTTCTTATTATCCTAAGTATAAATCATTGTTGCCTGGGATATTTCCTTATTACCCTAGGATAAACCCTTCTTGCCTGGGCTATTTTCTTATTATCCTAGGTATAAATCATTGTTGCCTGGTATATTTCTCAAGAAGGAATAAACCCTTCTTGCCTGGGCTATTTTCTTATATTCCTAAGTATAAATCATTGTTGCCTGGGATATTTCCTTAGGGAAATGTACCACAAGCATTTTTGTACAGCGTTTTCACAGCGTTTTTAACTCTGAGAAAATTATTGTTAAACCCATTTCATATGCATCCATGTGAAGCGACGCTTTTGTAGCGTTGAAAACGCCCCAAAAACGCTCTTGTGCCATGGCCCTTAGTATCACAAGCATAAAACATTCTTATCTGCAACAGGAGAAATAAAATTGAATATCCGCATTTAAGTATCATAGATGTGATTACTTTAAATGAGAAGTTGAATCAATTTGGTCTGTATTTATCAATCTAAATTTAAATAAAAGTGTAATAACCCCTAATTAAAATGAATTATCGTAACGAAAGATAATTCAAAATTTGTAAAATTCACGCAACTGCTTTAAAATTCTGAAAATAATTATATAATAAAAGTCATGAAAAACTATGTAATTCGTCTATGACTCTATATGTGTAAGAAAACACAAATAATATTCAACTAGGGATGAACTCTTACGGTGAAGAACATTCATACAATATCTATTTACAGTCAATACAAATAATATTCCACTAGGGATGAACTCTTGCGGTGAAGAACATTGATACAATATCCATTTACAGTCAATACAAATAATATTCCACTAGGGATGAACTCTTACGGTGAAGAACAGTCATACAAAATCCATTTACAGTCAATACAAAATAATATTCCACTAGGGATGAACTCTTACGGTGAAGAACATTCATACAATATCTATTTACAGTTAATACAAATAATATTCCACTAGGGATGAACTCTTACGGTGAAGAACAGTCATACAAAATCCATTTACAGTCAATACAAATAATATTCCACTAGGGATGAACTCTTACGGTGAAGAACATTCATACAATATCTATTTACAGTTAATACAAATAATATTCCACTAGGGATGAACTCTCACGGTGAAGAACATTCATACAATATCTATTTACAGTCAATACAAATAATATTCCACTTGGGATGAACTCTTACGGTGAAGAACATTCATACAATATCTATTTACAGTAATTCAGATTATCCAAAATATGTGAATAATAGACAAAATATTATTATCGCCTAAACATTTATAAATTTAAATAAATATAATATTCTATAGATAGATATTACATAAATAGCACCATAATTAAATAAAGTTTCCTTCAAGTAAAGTTTTCTTTTCAATTTATTAACTACCGTCAATAGGAATTGTAACCACCATTTGATACTCTACCACTAACGATTGTTAATCATTGGAATGTGCTGATGACTGCAGAATATTCTGTTTCTCTGACAGTGAAATCAAAGACTCTAGTTTGATGTCTAAATGTTATTCATAACAAGAAACTCAATATCTACCTTAGACACAGAAGACACGAACTAATATGCAGTTTAGTAAACACCTACCGAAAGTTATACCTACGATAAATAGGCAAAAAAGATCATATTGATCATAGGATTCGACAAAAATTCAAACTTAATTTAGAGTATTTTTATACACGCTAATTGTCTATCGTTGGAATTTAAAAATATAATCGATAGCTTAAATCTAAAATAAGTTTTAAAAAAATTGGGTCTGAAAATATATTTAATCAAAATATATCAAAATTAAAAACTATTAGAACCATAATTCTATTTTATTAATATCTACTATTTTTCCATTCAATTTGATCCAATATATTAAAACCTTGCGAAGGAAATTCTTATTCTTTCATATTTCACTCCATTAAATGCTTATACCGTAAATTTCAGAGAGAATCATTCAGTGTGAAATTAACGCCAATATTTACTACCTAGAAACCGGCAATGATGCCACAAAGCGCTAGATAGATTTCTCTAGAGTGCTGCACATTATGATCTAGCTCCAAAATAATAATACTTAGCCAATAATAATATTCCATTCTTCCTGCTGCAATAATAACTTTTGTGTCATCATATTTATTTCATCTGTATTACTTTTCGTATATTTTCTTAATGTCAGTTTCGAATTATCAGACGAATCCACATTTTCGATAATATAAATTATGTATTTATTATTACAACTTATTTTATTTCGTATCAATAAACTTGCTGGTATTAATTATACGAATCAAAATAAGAGTTATTTCTTTCATGATCGAAAATGTGGCAGCGTACGTTAATTTGGAACGTAACATAATATATTCATTGCAAAGAAAAATGACTCAGTTATGAAGCACAGTTACTCCATTGGGATACTTTCAGTTACTCAGTTATGTAGCACAGTTACTCCATTGGGATACTTTCAGTTACTCAGTTATGTAGCACAGTTACTCCATTGGGATACTTTCAGTTACTCAGTTATGTAGCACAGTTACTCCATTGAGATACTTTCATTTACTTAGTTATGTAGCACAGTTACTCATTGGGATACTTTCAGTTACTCAGTTATGTAGCACAGTTACTCCATTGGGATACTTTCAGTTTCTCAGTTATTTAGCACAGTTACTCCATTGGGATACTTCCAGTTACTTAGTTATGTAGCACAGTTACTCCATTGGGATACTTTCAGTTTCTCAGTTATGTAGCACAGTTACTCCATTGGGATACTTTCAGTTACTTAGTTATGTAGCACAGTTACTCCATTGGGATACTTTCAGTTACTCAGTTATCTAGCACAGTTACTCCATTGGGATACTTTCAGTTACTCAGTTATGTAGCACAGTTACTCCATTGAGATACTTTCATTTACTCAGTTATGTAGCACAGTTACTCATTGGGATACTTTCAGTTTCTCAGTTATTTAGCACAGTTACTCCATTGAGATACTTTCAGTTACTTAGTTATGTAGCACAGTTACTCATTGGGATACTTTCAGTTTATCAGTTATGTAGCACAGTTACTTATTGGGATACTTTCATTTACTTAGTTATGTAGCACAGTTACTCCATTAGGATACTTTCAGTTTCTCAGTTATTTAGCACAGTTACTCCATTGAGATACTTTCAGTTACTTAGTTATGTAGCACAGTTACTCATTGGGATACTTTCAGTTTCTCAGTTATGTAGCTCAGTTACTTATTGGGATACTTTCATTTACTTAGTTATGTAGCACAGTTACTCCATTGGGATACTTTCAGTTACTTAGTTATGTAGCACAGTTACTCATTGGGATACTTTCAGTTTCTCAGTTATGTAGCACAGTTACTTATTGGGATACTTTCATTTACTTAGTTATGTAGCACAGTTACTCCATTGGGATACTTTCAGTTTCTCAGTTATGTAGCACAGTTACTCCATTGAGATACTTTCAGTTACTTAGTTATGTAGCACAGTTACTCATTGGGATACTTTCAGTTTCTCAGTTATGTAGCTCAGTTACTTATTGGGATACTTTCATTTACTTAGTTATGTAGCACAGTTACTCCATTGGGATACTTTCAGTTTCTCAGTTATGTAGCACAATTACTCATTGGGATACTTTCATTTACTTAGTTATGTAGCACAGTTACTCCATTGGGATACTTTCAGTTTCTCAGTTATTTAGCACAGTTACTCCATTGGGATACTTTCAGTTTCTCAGTTATGTAGCACAGTTACTCATTGAGATACTTTCAGTTTCTCAGTTATGTAGCACAATTACTCATTGGGATACTTTCATTTACTTAGTTATGTAGCACAGTTACTCCATTGGGATACTTTCAGTTTCTCAGTTATTTAGCACAGTTACTCCATTGGGATACTTTCAGTTTCTCAGTTATGTAGCACAGTTACTCATTGAGATACTTTCAGTTTCTCAGTTATGTAGCACAGTTACTCATTGGGATACTTTCAGTTTCTCAGTTATGTAGCACAGTTACTCATTGGGATACTTTCAGTTTCTCAGTTATGTAGCACAGTTACTCCATTGGGATACTTTCAGTTACTTAGTTATGTAGCACAGTTACTCATTGGGATACTTTCAGTTTCTCAGTTATGTAGCACAGTTACTCATTGGGATACTTTCAGTTTCTCAGTTATGTAGCACAGTTACTCCATTGGGATACTTTCAGTCGTGTGTGGACAAATCGCATACAGATAAAATGCCTACGGACAAAACGCCTAACGGAAAAAATGCTTAAATTGCATTTTAAACTTATTTCCAGTATTGGAATATGTGAAAAATATTTCTTATTCTTAATGAGTAAAACCAAGTGGAAACTAAGAGCTTTGTCTCAGTGAGAATTTATTAGATCATTGCCAAATTTAACTTGAATATTTGTACTTAGTGTAAACACTGTATTGTTTCGCTGTTATGTGATTAATTACTAAAGTGTTTGCTATATTCAGCAAATCAATTGAATATATCATCTTTCTCTATTTTGACTTTATTATTAGATACCTACAATCATCTTATTCTATTTTGATTTCAAATTTTAAAATAGTGATAGAGTATATTTTATTAGATAGCAATAATCATTTTCAATCGATGGTGATGCTTATAGTTGTTTTTTGAAATTCAAAAACCAAGTAAGGTAATTTCAACGTTAGTACTGACGAGCAGTGAACGGTTCTAGGAAAGTTCAGTCTCGGTTTTTAATGATTTTGTAACAGGACAATAATAGGAAAAGTTGAAGCTATCAATACTAAAATGTGCAGTGTATTTATTAAAAGCTGATAATATTTAACCGTTGCAAAATGATACGCAACATTAGTAATTTTGATATTTATTTTTTATACGATTTGAGCTGAAATTTCAGTCTCAGAACTTTCGGTCTGATGTAAAAATAAAAAAATCAATGTATCAGGGGACGTGCCACCCCCTACGAGGTCATTGAAGAATAGCGGATACAACAAACTACATAACATTCATTTAAGTTGAGAGGCCATTTGTAATTACAAGACCGAAACTTCTGAAATCAAATTTTCCTGACCGAAATTTCCTAGAACGATATTTCCAGCCACCGCAAATAACTACCCATAGTTATAAAAAATAAAATTATCGTCGATATTTAACTAAAGTTTCGTTGAAAAAAAATACCATAGTATCCCAAATAAGTTGTAACTTGTACTAAGTATATTTTATTTACATAGGCTTTACATATATGTTATAAAATATTATTTGATGTCCAATGAGAAGGTTTATTAAAATATAATGTTTACCGTGTTGCCAATGATTATTTTATTACTTCAATTTTCCTAGTTAGCCCTTATATTTAAATATGGAGTTTAATGTTCTATTTTCTCTCCACTATTCTTTTACGTCATTATTTTACTATTTTCATTTTCTATATCCATATATTTGGTACATTAGGCATTTTGTCCGTTAGGCATTTTGTCCGTTAACCCTAGTAATCCAGGCACATCAGTCTTCATGAAAAAATATTTATAATTTGGTTTTTAAACCAAATTGGAAGCTGTCTTTTCATGACTTTTACTTTTCAACATAAATACATACGATTAATCGAAAAAAAAATGTGATAAATGCCAAGATATTTATATCATAATCATATTATTCATATATTGGGTGTCTCGAAAAAACGGGATTCAAAAACAATTGAAGGTACATGTATCTTTCTGATTTCTTTTTGATTGTTGAACCATTCTCCATCCACAGTTAAATTTGCATAAGGTTTTATATATTTTTGTGAATGTTATAAGGATTTTATTGATGGGTGGTGAAAATGGCTTTTGCACAAATAGTTATAAAACTTAAGAAATATTTGATTCTTGTCTTTACTTGTTAATTTTATTTCAAATAGATAATTATTCTTAGGCGTTAACCAAAAGATTTGTAAAAATCAAGCGAAGGTTCTCATGAAGAAAAGTATCGAAAATTCAAATTGTTGTGATTTTATAACAGATTTAGTGAGGACTGGCGCGCACGGACCAGTCCCTAGATTACTGAATAAACTTTTAAGGGCTAGGTTACCAGGGTTAAGCATTTTGTGCGTTAGACGTTTTGTTCGTTAGGCGTTTTTTCAGTTAGGCATTTTGTCCATAGGCATTTTGTCCGTAGGCGTTTTGTCAGTAAGGCATTTTGTCCATAGGTGTTTTGACCTAGTACCCTTTAGTTACTCAGTTATGTAGCACAGTTACTCTTTTGTACTTTATGATGCACAGGATGGATGGGAAATTTCGGTCTCTGAAAAATTTGTCTGGAAAATTCAGTCTCGTTTTTATAATGATTTTATTTAAGAACAGTTATAGAAAAGGTTGAATACCAAAACGTGTGGTGTATTTATTAAATTCGGATAACATCATTAACCGTTGCGTAGCATTAGTAATTGAATCCGAATCCCCTGCTATGTCATTAAGCAATCATGAAGTGTGCAGAACAACAAAATAGCGGATACAAAAAAACTACATAACGACAATTCTCGTTCTGTTAAAAGGCCATTTATAATTCCGAGACCGAATTTTACAAGAACCGTAAAGCACAGATACTCCATTGTTATACTTACAGTGACTCAGTTGTGTAGCATTAAGTAATCCATTCAGTTACGTTAACTTAAAGATTTTACATTTTCAAAGAGAACTAAAACTTAAGCAAACTTAATAATTTCAGAAGGGACCTGTGGCTTAGATTGTAGCTTTAAAATATAAAAAACTGAACGGGATAATATACATTTAAAAAGATAATGCTAAATATAATAAACATCAGCAAACTTGTTCATCTTTTGATGTTAATTCCAATAATGTTGAGTATGTTTGCGTAAGTATTTCTAGCGCAAGTTATGAAGCCTAAGAATTGTCGCTAGCTGTATCAGAGAAATTTACGAGAAGCAACGTTGTTTATCTTCCATAAGCAGATTGTTTGAACAATTTCTGCACCGACACCAAAAAGAACAAAATTGTGTTTGTCTCCGTAAGGGTATAGTCTTAGAGAAGTTCATTAGGTGGTATTGAGTCGTAAGAGGGCTACTTACCATATTACTGTTAGGGGGTACTTACTATATTACCGTTAGGGAGTATTTGCCATAATACCGTGAGGGGAGTACTTACTATATCATTGTTAGGGGGTACTTACTATATTACCATTAGGGGGTACTTACCATAATACCGTTAGGGGAGTACTTACCATATTACCGTTAGGGGTACTTATCATATTACCTTTAGGGGGGTACTTACCAAATTACCGTTAGGGGAGTACTTACCATATTACCGTTAGGGGGGTACTTACTATATTACCGTTAGGGGTACTTACCATATTACCGTTAGGGGTACTTATCATATTACCTTTAGGGGGGTACTTACCAAATTACCGTTACGGGAGTACTTACCATATTACCGTTAGGGGGGTACTTACTATATTACCGTTAGGGGTACTTACCATATTACCGTTAGGGGGTACTTACCAAATTACCGTTAGGGGAGTACTTACCATATTACCGTTAGGGGGGTACTTACTATATTACCATTAGGGGTACTTACTATATTACCGTTAGGGGTACTTATCATATTACCTTTAGGGGGGTACTTACCAAATTACCGTTAGGGGGTACTTACTATATTACCGTTAGGGGTACTTACCATATTACCGTTAGGGGGTACTTACCATATTACCGTTAGAGAGTACTTACCATAATAACTTTAGGGGGGTACTTACCATATTACCGTTAGGGGCTACTTACCATATTACCGTTAGGGGGGTACTTACTATATTACCATTAGGGGTACTTACCATATTACCGTTAGGGGGTACCTACCATATTACCGTTATTGGGTACTTACCATATTACCACTAGGGGGGTACTTACTATTACCATATTACCGTTAGGGGGTACTTACCTTATTACCGTTAGGGGGTAGTTACCATATTACCGTTAGAGAGTACTTACCATAATACCTTTAGGGGGGTACTTACCATATTACCGTTAGGGGCTACTTACCATATTACCGTTAGGGGCTACTTACCATATTACCGTTAGGGGGTACTTACCTTATTACCGTTAGGAGGTAGTTACCATATTTACGTTATATTACAACTTATCGTATTTGTTATGATACTCATAATATCATTCTTTATTCTTTATCTTTTATTTGTAGTATAAAATTTATCGCTCAATCATTATTCTTATATATCGTAATTCTTTATATCCTTTTCATTATATCTTCTTCTTTATTTTGATCTTATCATCATAATTATATTCATTCATTAACATAAATATTTTTTCATTATTATTCTGATAATTGCCTTATTAATGCATCTTACATGATATAGCGTATCTTTCATAATATCACGTTTAAATTAATATATAAATTAAATACTATATCAGAATAATAAAACTCACAGAGAAAGATATGACTGTAAGAGCTTTAGGGGGAAAAAAATATTATCTATATAATAAAAGTCACGGTTTAATAGATGAGAGTTGAACCCTCCACATGGTAGGGAATTGAACCCTCCAAAGGGTATTGATAAATGACGTCATCAAAAAGCAATGATTCTAGCGCTACAACTCAAAGGAATTTGCTTCCGGTAGGATTAATGGAAATAATTTGCCAAGGCATTTAGAATAATAGGCAAATGCACTCTGGTAAATTGAAACAAGGAACAACAGCTGTTTTAGTATAATAATAAGATAACAACACTGGTAATGAATATATTAATAAATAACTACTTGTTATGAAATCATAATAATATAACTACACTAGTAATGAATATATTAATTATATCATTAATAGTTATGAATACATTAATGTATGAACATATTGACGTTAGAAATAAAAAATAAAAATAAATTGATTGTGGAACATTATCAATCCTTTACAATAACTAATCAAAATACAAAAATTTCATTTGAAATACTGTAGATTATTAAAACGATTATAATTTACCGATAGTTTAAGATAACCTTCTTGTTCTGAAATATGCAACATATATTAATCATTGCATATAAATTAAGTTATCAAAATGTTATTTAAATCAGTAAGGAATTCTACGATGTTTGTATCCAAATAATACTTTTAAATTATTTAATATCTACAATATAAATTAATCTACAACGAATTTTCGAATTAAAATAATAATTCTGTAATAAAAGTGGTAACGTCACTGGAAAATTACCTTTTCATAATTAGATTTTCAACAAATTCTACTGAGAGGTATGAAATAACTCATTCGATCCCACGTTTCATATTAGAATGAAAATATAAAAAATATACTTTTTTTGTATATATTTTTTGATCTGTAATTTATCATCGCATTAAGTTCAATTTGGCAGGAATAGGCAATAAAAGAAAAAAAGTTAAAGAGATTCCTATGTCAAGGAAGAAAGCTTTAAGTAGTTTTTTCCCAATTTCTGGTATTTTTCCTTCAGTTTTGTATTCTGTGAAGGTGTCCGCGATTACAGCTATTAAAAAACTGGTCAGACTTAGTGACCGAAGTTTGGGCTTTAACTTCGATGTCCTCTGCTCCAAAATGAGTTAAAAAGATTATCCTATTTTGAAATCTTTCTGGGAAATATATTGTAAATAAAAGATATAATTAGGTTCAGCTGTCTATCACCAGACACAACTTAATTATTGGATAAAATGCCCAATAGGTTATTAATAAAAAATCATAAAATACAACATATTTATTGTAGAGAGAATGAGATGTACTTTTCATTGACCTCATTTTGATGCGTTATTTCATATGAATAAACTACGGAAATTTTCATATGGCAATTATTTCCCATCAGGTAATTTCCACTTTGCCCTAACTATACTATTAAGTCTAAGCAGAATTACGCAGATGAACTTTTCAATAAATTTTAGTTATCTAGTTTCGATCAGGATGTGGATCTAAATATAGTAGTTAAACATTTTGTTCGTTTTTATACATGGAAACTCTATTTCCGCAAATTTATTTATAATGATGAGAAAAGAGCTTTTAAATCTATTTATATTATTGAGCTATAAATAATCATTTATTTGACATTCATTAATAACAGACAGTGAAACAAATCACAGTATAACTCCTCAATATTTAACTCCTCTATATTGAATGTAGAGTCTTTAGTAGGACAGCTACCCCTTATAGTGAACAAATACCCTATAGTTTGCCATAACAGACTATAGAAAACTTGTTCACTATACGGGGTAATCTTCTAACTCAGAAATCTACATTTACTAAAGATGAGTTCTACTTTATTATCACACTGAATGAAATATACTTAAAGAATATACTATTAAATAAAATATATCATATTGAATGAAATAAACTATCAAAAAACATGGTCATCAAATCATTTCACTAATAAAAACAAACACATGAATGAATAGAACCAAATCTTTTGCAGTTTAAAATGTTTTTCCTCCTTCAATCTACCCAGACTTTATAATTTGTCTTCTGATTGACGTGAAGAACTTCAAGAACTCTTACCGAGATGAAAACATTGGTGGACTAGTCACTTAGATTGCTATGGGGTAATTCTTACAATTTACACACTCAAATCTTTGTGTGAAACAAATGTAAGCATGAATAATTATATCAACTAGCTCTTGTGGAATAATTAATATAAGCACATATAATTTATTAAATGAAGGTATACTATATTTACTAAACTAAATAATCAAGTTTATCAAGCAAAAAAACTATATTTACTAAACAATAAAACTATATTTACTGAGCTTTAAAACTATATCTACTAAACTATAAAACTATATTTTCTAAACTATAAAACTATATTTACTAAACTATAAAACTATATTTACTAAACTATATAACTATACAAACTAAACTATATAACTATATTTACTGAACTATAAAACTATATTTACTAAACTATAAAATTATATTTACTAAACTATATAACTATATTTACTAATTTATAAAACTATATTTTCTAAACTATATAACTATATTTACTAAACTATATAACTATATTTACTAAACTATATTTTCTAAACTATAAAACTATATTTACTAAACTATAAAACTATATTTACTAAACTATAAAATTATATTTACTAAACTATATAACTATATTTACTAATTTATAAAACTATATTTTCTAAACTATATTTTCTAAACTATAAAACTATATTTACTAAACTATAAAATTATATTTACTAAACTATATAACTATATTTACTAATTTATAAAACTATATTTACTAAACTATATAACTATATTTACTAATTTATAAAACTATATTTACTAAACTATAAAACTATATTTACTAAACTATAAAACTATATTTACTAAACTATAAAATTATATTTACTAAACTATAAAACTATATTTACTAAACTATAAAATTATATTTACTAAACTATAAAACTATATTTACTAAACTATAAAACTATATTTACTAAACTATAAAACTATATTTTCTAAACTATAAAACTATATTTACTAAACTATAAAATTATATTTACTAAACTATAAAATTATATTTACTAAACTATAAAACTATATTTACTAAACTATAAAACTATATTTTCTAAACTATAAAACTATATTTACTAAACTATAAAATTATATTTACTAAACTATATAACTATATTTACTAATTTATAAAACTATATTTTCTAAACTATATAACTATATTTACTAAACTATATAACTATATTTACTAAACTATATAACTATATTTACTAATTTATAAAACTATATTTACTAAACTATAAAACTATATTTACTAAACTATAAAACTATATTTACTAAACTATAAAACTATATTTACTAAACTATTAGGCTAAGAACTAAGCTAACACATCTATCAAATTAAAAATAAACTATATTTTAAAAATTAAGAACAATATTTACTAAATCAATTAAAGAAAAAGAAATTTAACTCTTCGGCTTGACAATTCGAATTAAAAAAAATTAAGATAGATGATTTCTTTCTTGATATGTTTGCTTTAATAGATAAACATTCAAAATTAGGCATATGGAGTAGCCTTTAAAAGGAAAAAATTAAAACCTATCAAAAATATAGCAAAGAAAATATCCAAAAATGTAAAATTAAAATATATAAAAGTATAGGTAGGTATATCCCACAACGGTACGAGGAAACCTGGCAGATGGAAAACTGGTAGGTGAAAAATTACCAAAACGGAAAACTACCAGACGGAAAATTACCAAAACGGAGAACTACCAGACGGGAAATTACCAAATCGGAAAACTACCAGACGGAAAATTACCAAAACGGAGAACTACCAGACGGGAAATTACCAAATCGGAAAATTACCAGTCATTTTTTGAAACATCATTTGGTTATAAACACGTTCCAAGAACCTTTTCAATAGTTTAATTATTATTGTCTATACCAACTCCGATATATACATGGTTAAAATATTGTCAATTAATTTAAAATTGAATTAATAATAAGCAATGCTAGTAATACTAAATGTTGTACCAGTGACACCCGAGTTTATTTCTACCATAGCATTAAATGTATTTATATGGGGGGTGACACCAAGTGGTATTGACAGTACAAAATGATCTGTCAGAGCTTTAAGCATTGATGAAATATGCAGTACAATAAACTAGCGGAAACAAAAAAACACTGCGACTAACTGAGCAAATAAGTAATGGGTAAGAGCATTTTTTTATAATAAATGAAAATGTTGTTTGAATGTGTTTATATAAACATATAATGTTCAGAAATTAAAAAGAATATAATTGAAGTAAGTGACGATAATTTGTCGCACGACAGTTTTCCGCTTTTGTAATTTTCCGTCTGGTACCTTTCCGCTTTGGTAATTTCCCGCCTGGTATTTTACCAGGCACGACCATAACATACTACACACATAGAGGATATGAATAATAACAAGGTTAATATATATGTACGTGTCTATTATAATTTGCATTTATGCAGATTCCTGTCTTGGAATCCATTCCAAAAAATGGAATACACCAGAATGAACTCAGGGCTAATCTTCAAAGAGAGATGTACTAAATTAATTCCATTTAAGTTGAAATCCTGAATTGAAATGAATCATTTACACTTTAGGAACAATGTATTACTTTAAATAACTAACTTTTAATGAGGTATTTAATATGTAATATGTAATTAAACACTGAAGGTAGTGGTGAAAGTTTTACAATCACCGGCGGAATAAAAATAGTCCACAGCTAATCACACCAAAGGAACTAAAGAATTTAAATCTTCCAAACTAAACTACTTTATTGATAGGAAAAATACAAATAATTAAGTATTATCTAACCACAAATGAAGAAACTAAATAAACATTGAAAATAAATAATGTGTAAACAGAGTCAAGTTAATTTTATCCTATAATTACCTTCGCAGAATGCGGGAAGGTTATATTATTGACAGCATTTATTTATTTATTTATTTATTTATTTATCTTCTTGTTATTCGCATAACTGAAAAAGTGTTAAACCAAATTGCTTGAAATTTGGTGGGACGATTGGTACATCTCCAGTGACCTTCTGCTAGAACTTTGAGAGCGATCTGAAAAAAGGTCAAGGTCATGGTCTTTTATAACTCCAAAAGTATTGCACCATATTGCATGAAACTTGGTTGGACGATTGGTCAATATACCGTAACCAGTGTTTCAAATTTTGGGAGCGATCAGGTCAAAGGTCAAAGATAAAGGTCAAGACCATTTATAACTCATTTATAACCCAAAAGTATTGAACCAAATTGTCTGAAATTTGATGGGATGATTGGGAGCGATCCGGTCAAAGGTCAAGGTCATTCATAACCCAATAACTCAAAACGTATTGAACTATATTGCATGAAACTTGGTGGGTTGATTGGTCACTATCCAGTTACCAGTTTATTAGATTCTGGTAGCAAACGGATAAGCGGCGGCGAAGGTATGCGCTCTACCGAGTGCACTTAATCTAGTTAGGTAATACTATCCTGCTTTAAGTGTACTTTTTAGAGTCAATTGGCAGTGAAAGAAAAAGTGAAATATAGACTATAGCGAGGTAATTAAACAAACAATACAAATATAATAATAATTTAATGAATAATATTAATTCAGGATGAAAAAGAAATAATGAAAATTAAATTCAATGAGAAATGAACTTAAATAATGAGAAATAAATTAATTAATTTAGTAGGGATTTAACATCTACTTCGGAACCAAAGGCCATATCGCTGACGTCAAAAGTAAAGTAAGTTCAAGGGACAGGAAGAGGCAGTCAGAAAGAAAAGAGACTCAAGGAACGAAGTCACCTACCACCGTCAGTGATTACACTAATTGATGCAGAAAAGCTACTCCGTGAATGCAGTCACTTACCAAGGAATATGACAAAAAGCACACCAGAACCGCGGTCGTAGTTGAAGATGTCATAGTTGAAGATCATAACCTATAGAAGGTACTATAGAACTGTAAGTAGCGTTAAAAAATGGTAAACAATGTAAAAATGAAAAAAGTTAATACCTACACAGTTCAAATTAGAACACTTAATTAGGGGCCCAATAGATGCCACTCCTCTTCTCTTCCATTCCCCGAATAAAATTATGTGCTATAAGCTATGCATATGCGGAAGTAAAAAATCTTACCTAACGGTTCCTGGATTATGACCATGATCGTCCCACTAATTTTTTTAATTTTGTTGAATACTTTTTCAGTTATGCGAATAACAAGATTACAATAACAAGAATACAAATAAATGAATAATTATTGCCGAACAAAGTATAACGTTCCGCAATTTTGCGACGGTGATAAACATTCTTTAATGACCCCACCACTGACATAAAGTTCTATTGCTACCTTAACAATTCACTGTAAAGTGCAATCAGTTAGCTCCCGTAAACTGGATCACTGACCCTAATAAAAAAAAAATACTCCGGGAACAGGACAGAGCCACAGGAAGATAGTGCTCGGAGATGCACTAAGGTGCACACACTGCACAGTATAGGTACACAGAAAGCCACAGTATATAATGGTGAGCAGAAATTCTCAGAAACAGAGTACAGAAGCATTGTTATGGGGTACAGAAGCACTGTTATGTTATTCTGTGCACCAGTAGTGGTGCACAGAGGGTGGTGCACAGTAGTGGCGCAAAGGATTGGTGCACAGCCTCTCACTGGATTTTGGGCAAACCAGCCACGCCCCAAAAATAACGTAGAGTGTGTTGCTGAGAAAAATATTGGTCTTTTTTCACCATGGGATTTTTGACCCCTGATTAACCTTCCTTAAACAGCAACATTGGCCAACAGACCCACACACAGTTATTATAACTAATAGTCTCACGGACTAATAGTCACACTGACTAATAGTCACACTGACCAATAGTCAAACTGACCAATAGTCAAACTGACCCATAGTCACCACTGACTAATAGTCACCACTGACTAATAGTCACCACTGACTAATAGTCACCACTGACTAATAGTCACACTGACTAATAGTCACACTGACTAATAGTCACACTGACTAATAGTCTCACTGACTACTAGTCACACTGACCAATAGTCAAACTGACCCATAGTCACCACTGACTAATAGTCACCACTGACTAATAGTCACCACTGACTAATAGTCTCACTGACTAATAGTCTCACTGACTAATAGTCACACTGACTAATAGTCTCACTGACTAATAGTCACACTGACCAATAGTCACACTGACCCATAGTCACACTGACCCATAGTCACACTGACTAATAGTCTCACTGACTAATAGTCACACTGATTGATAGTCACACTGACCAATAGTCACTCTGACCAATAGTCACTCTGACTAATAGTCACACTGACTAATAGTCACACTGACTAATAGTCACACTGACTAATAGTCACACTGACTAATAGTCACACTGACTAATAGTCACACTGACTAATAGTCACACTGACTAATAGTCACACTTACTAATATAGTCAGACTGACTAATAGTCACACTTACTAATATAGTCAGACTGACTAATAGTCACACTGACTAATAGTCACACTGACTAATAGTCACACTGACTAATAGTCACACTGACTAATAGTCACACTGACTAATAGTCACACTGACTAAAATAGTCAGACTGACTAATAGTCTCACTGACTAATAGTCACACTGACTAATAGTCACACTGACTAATAGTCTCACTGACTAATAGTCACACTGACAAATATAGTCACACTGACTAATAGTCACACTGACTAATAGTCTCACTGACTAATAGTCACCACTGACTAATAGTCACACTGACTAATAGTCTCACTGACTAATAGTCACACTGACAAATATAGTCACACTGACTAATAGTCACACTGACTAATAGTCACACTGACCAATAGTCACACTGACTAATAGTCACACTGACCAATAGTCACACTGACCCATAGTCACACTGACCCATAGTCACCACTGACTAATAGTCACACTGACTAATAGTCACACTGACTAATAGTCACACTGACTAATAGTCACACTGACCAATAGTCACACTGACCAATAGTCACACTGACTAATAGTCACACTGACTAATAGTCACATTGACTACTAGTCACACTGACTAATAGTCACACTGACCAATAGTCACACTGACCAATAGTCACACTGACCAATAGTCACACTGATTAATAGTCACACTGACTAATAGTCACACTGACTAATAGTCACATTGACTAATAGTCACACTGACCAATAGTCACACTGACCAATAGTCAATCTGACTAATAGTCACTCTGACCAATAGTCACACTGACTAATAGTCACACTGACTAATAGTCACACTGACTAATAGTCACACTGACTAATAGTCACACTGACTAATAGTCACATTGACTAATAGTCACACTGACCAATAGTCACACTGACTAATAGTCACACTGACCAATAGTCACACTGACCAATAGTCACACTGACCAATAGTCACACTGACCAATAGTCACACTGACTAATAGTCACACTGACTAATAGTCACACTGACCAATAGTCACACTGACCAATAGTCACACTGACCAATAGTCACACTGACCAATAGTCACACTGACTAATAGTCACACTGACCAATAAATCAGAATTGGTCCAAGTCAGAAAAATAGAGCCAAGAAAGTCAAGAAAGTACGGAAATTATAATTGACCTTGTGATCTTTGGTCAGAAATAAGACAATGCAATAATAATTTTTCACTGCTTTATTCATTTCACTTCTACCACTGCCTTTATCACATTATTCGTCATTTTGAAATGATAGAGGGTAATGATAGAGGGTAATGATAGAGGGAAATAATAGAGGGAAATGATACAGGGTGTCCCAGAATTATTGAAACCCATTTCAGTGCTAATAACTCAACCAATATTATTGTCATGTTTCATATTTTTCTTAGATTTGCAAAGACGAATAATTATCAATAAGACAAATTTAAAATACCTTGGATAGAAAAGCAGAAAGCATTTGGCACCACTACTTTTTTGAAGACGTAATCATTCGAAACGGCGCAAGTCAAATATCGCAAGAAATTTCACTCTATAAATTGTCCGCTGAAAACCCGAATTAAAAGTTGAATTCACAAATTTCATTTCATATCAACGAGAAGGCAGATCCATCATAATATGACAGGAAGCTGACTGTAAGATCTCCTGACAGTGTGAATGTGGTGAGAGATTTTATTGGAATAAGTCCGAAAAAGACCATCCGAATACGAAACCAAGAGCTGGGTATTTAACATTCATTAGTGAAAAGAATCTTGATTAAGAATTTTCATCTTTACACATACAGGATTCAAACCAAACATAAATTCACGCCAACTGACATGGCAAAACGTGTCACGATGTGCCGGTGGTTGGAGGACAAGATCGAATTGGACCCTCACTCTTACAGAATCTCTTACCGCATGCTCACTGTCAGGGGACTTTACAGTCAGCATCATGCCAGATTTGGGTGTGGGTCTAACTTCTTGATTATGTTTTTGAGTGATCCTTTGGCTTTGAATTTAAGAACACGACAATAAATTCATCATTTCTGAGGATAATTGTTGAAGTGGAACGTCGTGTTATAGTTGGCTTTCAAAGTTCGTTTCCAAATAGGTAGTAACGCGAAATAATTTCTGTTCCTTTGTGCAAAGGATTTTAATTTTGGTTTGATTGTTAATTATTTTTTGTTAGGTATCCTCATCGGAAATCTAAAAAAAAATATGGATATGGCAATAATAATGCAAGCATTTGGGACACCCTGTAGAATAGATAGATAGTTTGATTTCCCGATAAAAAAAAATATCACCAATGAAGCGAGGAGCGGCACAGCAAATCAATTTAAATTTGAAAAAAAAATAATGGTCAAATCTAAAGAAATAAAGTGAATCGAATTTATTAATTACGGAAGAATATAGAGTACAACAATACATTTAAGCAAACTTTTCTTAAATGAACTAACATTAAAAAAACTAATGAATTATTGTTAGTTTGAATTTACAGTTAACGTTATCATAAATAATTAACTATCAAACACGTGAATAACATTCATTTTCAAGTTATTTGATTATATATATGTATGTATACATTATAAACATTTTGCATCTTGAAATAACTAATTAATCCTTCACAAGATCAAACGTTTAGAAACGTTCTCTCAGACTTCAAACTGTATTTAATTACCTTAGATGTAAGGATACTGCAAATCGGAGTCAAGGAATTTTAATGAGCTATAATTTAATGTGAATACAAAATGAAAATAGTAATAATTATTGTTTCCACTTTAGTTCTGCTAGATATCTTATTCGCAAATTATTTGTAAATTTTAATGTGCTACTATAAGAATTTCTTTATTAATTATAAGATAATATTGGAAATTCAGATGACATGGAATCTATGAAAAATGGTAGGTATATTAAAAAAAAATTAATTAAAAAAAAAGAATAAAAATATACATATTATATAAATTTCCTACTTTTTGAAAGTTGAAAAATTATTTTATTTCATAAAATTTTGTTATAAATTTATAACATTTAGATACGTTGCTTCATGATTCATTTAAAACAAGTTTTAATGCGGAAATATTTAAATTGAAATAAATGATAAATTATTCAAATATTATAAAAATAAGCATGAAATAATATATATTCAAATACATCAAAATTAAGTAATTCAATAAATATTCGATCAATTAAAGTGCGAGTCTGATTCAATAATTATACATTAATTATATACAAAATAAATTTTTTTAACATTTTTCGATGAAATATTTATAATTGATTGAGATATATCTTAATCAATTATAAATATTTCTTCGAATTACTCTAAAAATCATCCATTGAAAAATATGAAAAAATCCCATTTTCTTCAGTTTAAATACAATTGTATCTTATTTAGCATACATAAATTAATATATATCACCAATATTACTGATGATAAAAAGACAAACAAACAGAATAATATGTTATTTAAATATAAAAAATCATTATAATGTACAATATTCAAAATAACTTCATGTCAGTCTACTTGGGGCTTCAGTTCGTAAATAGAAATATTATGACTACTCTTGTTTTTCTATTTACAATTTACATTCGGTTTCCATGGAACAAATATATTTTTTGACACATTTCAATATGTTATCGACACGACAACCTAACTGAATTTTGACAGAGGCTGAACAAAGTTATATAATGTCTTGATGTTAGATTAGTTACTATGAATAAGGGATATCATACAGATACTCTTTTGAGGTCAATATATCTGAAAAAATACTCACAGTGCCTGAGAGGCAATTCTTTTGGTCTGAATGTAGAATAATAATTTAAAAATTTTACTTGAGTTGTTGGAAATCCGGGCTTTAATTATCTAAGATATTTTTAAGTGAAATAAATTAAAATATTGAAAAATATTCAGTTTCTATTTAGTTTTATAATATTTATTACCATGCGGAAATCAAGAGCTCTTGAACCACATCAAAAAGAGGTATTATTCCTATAAGAGATGTTTCCAGTGTAACGCAAAATGTGACACATCAGTGGTTCTACTTCTACTGAGGCTCCAGAGGACTACTTCTACCGAGGCTCCAGACTACTACTTCTACTGAGGCTCCAGAGGACTACTTCTTCCGAGGCTCCAGAGGCCGGCCCGATCAAAAATGATATAAAACTAAATATTTAAAACAAGTTGCATTATTTTCATTGCTATTCAAACGATACATAATTCTTCATAGATAATGAAAGTAACGGAGTTTCATCAACTCGAGTTAATTAGTTTTTATATTATGCTTTAATATTTCAAACCATACCGGGCCTCTCAAGAACTATGGAAGTTTAGAGTTAAATACGTTCAGCGCACTCTCGAGATGGCACAATTCGGCAAATGCATCTTTGAAAATATATTTGATTAGTTTTTTCAATTATTTAGTAAATAGCAAACAATGATTAGAATTAGGAAAAATATTCCTGCAAACAATGAAATGTATAGATATTGATGCTCCATACGAAACTTGATAAAATATATTATTATTTTATTCCACTTATATTCCACAGATGTCATCAGTACTAAAACTGAAATTATGATCATTAAGGAATAGAATAATTAGAATAATTGAAAACAAACTAAATATGATAACTATTGTGACCCTAGCACTTATTATTATTAACAGGAAGAACTCTCTGTGAAATGGTAATGATATATCATTAGTATTATCCAAATATCATTTTAGTATAAACAGGAAACGCTGTAAAATCCTGCTCATTTAAAATTCTAAATAGATTGCTAACCTGCTAGACAAACTTTTCACTAGAAACATATACGTAGCTTTCAAACGTGGTAAAAATAAATCGAATAATATTAGTAATATCCGTAGACTATATCACCATAAAGTAAAATGTATTCCCGATGTATTTAATTCAATTTTAACAGAGTATCCAATTCTTTGATTAACAAAATATCTAATTCAATATTCCCAGAGTATCCAATTCAATATTACGAGAGTATCCAATTCAACATTCCCAGAGTATCCAATTCAACATTCCCAGAGTATCCAATTCAATATTTCCAGAGTATCCAATTCAATATTCCCAGAGTATCCAATTCAATATTCCCAGAGTATCCAATTCAATATTCCCAGAGTATCCAATTCAATATTCCCAGAGTATCCAATTCAACATTCCCAGAGTATCCAATTCAATATTTCCAGAGTATCCAATTCAATATTCCCAGAGTATCCAATTCAATATTCCCAGAGTATCCAATTCAATATTCCCAGAGTATCCAATTCAACATTCCCAGAGTATCCAATTCAACATTCCCCTGACATTACCACCATCATTCACAATGAATGGCAAAGTCGTTCTTGTACAGCGAGTAATATATCTCTCCATCTGCTAACTCCATTTATTATCAATCAGTTTCACTTCAGTGATCGCCAGCTCATATCTGTCAAATGGCCTCTTCTCTTAGAATTATCGTCTTTGATAAACTATATTAAAGGAGAAAACAGATAAATGGCTATTAGAAACAATTATTTTTAATAATTCCTGAAATTAAAAAGATAAAAAAATTTATTTCAATTCAGTTTTCATACTCATTCCTATTTTAACCAATTTGTGGTTTAGTGTAGAAAATTAGTAATATCTTAGAAATGTTATATACTCAAACCGATCACTCTGGGCCCTTTATAGATATGCTATTATAATAAATTGAAGCTATAGGAATTTTATCATCCTCATGTTTAAGATTTATATATTATAAAATGTCAAATAAGTCATTATAGAAAACGAGATACCAAAGATAGAAAAGTACAATTTATTCAACATTAACTGTCTTCATTTATATATCCTATTTACTTATATATTTCTGCATCAGTTAGATTGTTTCTTTATTATGAAGTAAATAATACACATTTACTTCTGGCAAATCATGTAATACATCCGTCTATATCCTATGATATCGATGGATAGAAATATCTTGGCAATTCCTCGCATGTTCGTCAAACGGAAACCAGGAGTTACAATACGAGAAAAGTTGCGCACTCAATCCTTAGTGAATGTATGACACGTACGAAATTACAGAAGTAGCGCGAGAATATGGTACGCTTCATGATGAAACATTGCAGTGTTCCCCAAAGTTGAAATGAGAGAAACAGCTTAATGGGAAGCTTGTGAAACATTTTACAGCGTGTTGAGAAGCCATTTCTTGTAATTCGTACAAGAGGGAAGAGTGATTCTAACTTTAAATTCTAAAATAGGTTTTTCTTTAAATACGTTAGTTCCTAGAACCATACCAGATCCACGTAAATGTCGAGTTTTTAATCCAGCATAACTCAGATTCGAGTAAACGAATTCCCAATTGAATTTCGATCTAATCTCCAAAATGGCGATAAAAAGAAAGTAACGACTGCAAACTTTGATTTGGAAATGATTACAGCAAGCAGAAGCACATCAACAAGTTATGAATGTTTACACCAAGGATTTTAGTGTAATGCAAAGAATCTATTTTTGATACTAAATGGAGCGAGAACTTCTGTGTATAAAGTCAGAACTTTTAAAGTTATGTTAAGACCAGAAAACTATCACCATTTTATATTACAAATTCTACCATTTTGCTAATATTTGAGTGTTTTTAATATACCTTTGGCTCTAAACTATCTATGTACATATTGATTAAAAGAGAAGTGAATGAAGCACGAGATCATTTATGTGATTCATCAGTTTATTATCCTGGACATTCAACAAGAAAAAAACCTATTTCCTTCTATTTATTGCATCCCAAAGCGACATGAATGTATGTCCCCTCTCAAGTGAGTTAAATTTGTTTTAGATATTTTCCCTTGAATGACCGGATAAACACAAGTGTTCTCTTTCATATATTATAGCACATGTGTACTCTTACATTAGTTACGAACAATTATTGTGATTTTTTAGTTGAAAAATATAATCCTTTTAATTGTTCTAAATACTTTCTTCTTCTAAATATAACATGAATATCATAATAATACTTATTTTTCCAAACTCAAATTAATTCAATACATAAAGGGTTAAACTCCTATTTTCTTTTAAAAACAGTTCGCTAAAAACATCGATTTCCCACCTTACAAATATAATCAGATTCAGTTCACATTTATTACTATGTAACTAAAAGAAAACGAATTCAATCTTCCTATAGAATGTACCCTCTCCTCAATCTATATTACATTCCAGGACTAAAAATACTCGGTTAGGGACTAATCTATACGATTGTCAATAAAGCTAAGTTTATTGAGGATCCTCCAAGTCCCTCCCTACCTAACTTCATCCATCTTCAGAAGTTGTTTGTCTGATCTCTTAAGCTGTCCTTCTGATTCGCAAGCTTTGATTTCCATCTCAGCGACGTGATTTCAGCGAGATGGATCTAAGATGGATTTGCCCACCCAGTGGGAAATTGATGGTGGAGCCTAGAGGATTACAAAACTATTTTTTTTTTTTCATTCAGAACTAATAAAATAGAGAGGATGTAGCTTATGAGTATTAAAATTGATTTTGTTTAAAAATATTCATTTACAAGAAAATATATCAACGTTTCGACTATTTATAGTCATCTTCAGGATCTGATCATGAAGATGACTATAAATAGTCGAAACGTTGATATATTTTTTATTTTAGATAATATAGAAAATGAATTTATAGGGTAAGCTACGAGTTATCGAACGGTTTCACGTTTTCGATCATATAAGAATACAATAATATTTAATATTTTAACTTGTGATTTTAACTGGTATCCATTAAACTTGCAGGTATCATGGATACCAGATGAACTAGTTAGTTAGAAAGGTTAAATAAATTAGTAATTTTAGTAGAATTAGTAAGTAATTCTTTTTAAAGTGCACTACCACATATTTACCGTGGAGGTTATTATTATTATAGCTCCACTGGAAATATAAAAAAAACATTTCATTTACTTTAATTTGTTACTATGAAATTTTGTCATACCATAAGAATAGAACTGATAAGCTTTTTATGGCTCTAGGAAAACTCAGTCTAGGAAAACTTGGTCAAATTGTAATGATTATAAAAAGAACAGTAATAGAAAAAGTTGAAATTTTGGATACTAAAATGAGTAATGTATTTATCAAAAGCGGATAACATCATTAACCGTTATAAATCATCATTAACCGTTATAAATCATCATTAACCGTTATAAATCATCATTAACCGTTATAAATCATCATTAACCGTTATAAATCATCATTAACCGTTATAAATCATCATTAACCGTTATAAATCATCATTAACCGTTATAAATCATCATTAACCGTTATAAAATGATACGAAATATTAGTAATTTTGACATTTATTTGACATAAGATTTGAGCGTAGAATTCGGTATCGGAATAATCAGTCTGAGGTATAAATAAAACGTGTATCTAGATGTATTGAGGCCCCCTCTCCCCCCCCCCCCCGTCAGGTCATTAAACAATCATGAAGTGTACAGTACAACAAACTAGCGGATGCAACAAACTGCATAATGGCCACTTATGTTGAGAGGACATTTATAATTCTGAGACGGAAAATTCCAGACCGAATATTCTGGGACCAAAATTTCCAGTCCACCGCCTTTCATACACTATACTAGTAATGGGTAAGATCTGAATTATCGGACAGATCTCCATCCTCGATCATATAAGAAAGATATATAATATTTATTATTTAGTAACAACTCAATTACCGAATGTAATCAATTACCGAATGCATCAGCTTTAAATACTTCCAGTACTCTTAAAACTACGTTGGTGGAAGTGTGTATAGTGCTATTAGTTAGTATAAAAACTGTTCTACACGATAAATTAGCTCATATAAGTGAAAAAAAAACATAAGATACTTTAATAATCAGTTTATTGTTATCGCACGCGAAATAACACTTAAAATTATCAACACATCGTAAAAAAACTCCATACGTCTCGACACATTATTCAGGTGTGCCGCCATTGTAATCATAACAATTGATGCTGGATGTAAAATTTATGCTATTTTTGTACCCCCGATACAAAAATTAGCATATTGTGTGAACAATATTTTAATGGTACGATATTCGGTAATTGATTATCACTGAATGCCATAATCAATTACCGAATAATATGATAATTGATATTCGGTATTTGATATGTATATTTTAATCACCGAATGAACTAATATTTATATTTTCTATTGGCCGAATGTGTATGTAAATGTATTGAAAGTTTGTATATGATTATAAAAGTTGAATAACAATTAGAGCAAAGTTAATTTAATCCTCATCCGGAATTATGATGAAGAATATTTTCCTGAATCTCTTTATATTTAATGTTTATTTCCTCAGATAAATTTATTGCCTTATAGCTAACACACACTATAGATTATCATAATGCCTGATAAGAAGAAGCGCAAAAATTACTCAGAAGAGCAACTGCTGCAAGCAGTTGCAGCAGTCAAGAATGGTATGACATTTAAGGATGCTTCTGAAAAATTTGGTGTACCAACTACAACAATTGCGGACAAAAAACGTATTAAATATACTGAAGGGAAGAACCGGCCAGGTGAGAATTTTTGTAGCCATTCAAGATTGAAATAAAAAGTGCATAACATAAGTAATGATATATTTTTATAAAGATATTTGTACATACATGTTATTCGAAAATTGTAAGTGGTCAAATGTTCTTAAAAAAGAAATATAGCTATTTAAGATGATTGATTTTTTTCTATTACCTAGGTCCCCATTGCAAGCTTTCACCTGAGCACGAAAAAAGACTCTGTGAATGGCTCCTGCATATGTGCAAGATAGGGTATGGAGTAACGAAAAAGGAACTGCCGACAATGATTAAAGATATCCTCGATAAATGTGGAGAAAATATCTTTGAAAGAGATAATTTACCAAGTAGCTGCTGGGTATACCGTTTTCTGGATCGTTGGCCAATTCTGTCTTCTAGACTACCTGAAAATTTAGGTTACCAGAGGGCCCACGTAACGGAAGAAAAGATAAGAGATTGGTTCAAATCAATGGAGACATATTTGATGGATGAGCACAAAATTACTGCATCGACCTTTTTCTCAGAAGAAAATGCATCCCGCATATTTAACCTCGATGAGAGCGGCTTTCCTTTATCTGGAACCAACGGAAAGCTAAAGGTGATCACGAAAAGAGGGGCCAAAAATGTGTACAGGTTAGCACCAGATAGCAATGAACAAATAACCGTTTTAGGTTGTGTTTCAGCCTCCGGTTTCATGGCCAAACCGTACATTATTTTTCCTGGTGTTAGGCCCAATTACAACTTTGATGGAGTCGATCGGGATGATTTTGATGTAGGGCGTTCACCAAACGGTTGGATTACTGCAGACTGCTTCTTCGAGTGGTTAGCAAATCTGTTTTTCCCTAGGGTTCGGGACACTGTGCAATTCCCAATAGTGTTGTTTATGGATGGGCACACATCCCATGTAAACCTAGCTGTGTCAGAGTTCTGCCAAATGAACAACATCATTCTCTTCTGCTTCCCTCCACACGCTAGTCACATCATGCAACCCCTTGACGTGTCCGTTTACGGACCACTCAAAAAATACTGGAACCAAGCTCTACAGGAATTTGCTCGACAATACAAAGGTCTATCCATGTCTCGTGTTCACTTTCTGCCAGTGTTTGACAAGGCATGGAAACGATCTGTGGATCAACCTGGGTCAATAAGATCCGGGTTTCGGAAATGTGGGCTAGTGCCATTTAATCCTGATGCGGTTTCCTATGACAGGCTTCTGACCACATCCTCGACGCCTGTACTTAAAAATAGAGTTAATGATCAAGAGCGCATTGGCATGATTCGTATGTTCCAGATCTTTGAAAAAACTCTCCCTAATGCTATGAGAAATAGATTTGCAGATAGATTTGAAAATCATTATGACATTGTCGATGAAACTGACAATGGTCTTCTCTACAAGTTCTACAGAAATGGTAAAACTCTACTCGACACTAACGAGTCCTTCGACATCAATAACAATGATACTGATGATGAGCCTGCAGCAGATATATCAATGGAAGAGAATGCAGATCGTATGGTTATTGTTAATGATGTCGCTGAAGATCATCCAAATCGCTCTATCGCAGATGAATCAATAGAACCTGTTCCTGGCCCATCTGGAATGCAACAGTCTGTTCCTGGACCGTCTGGAGTGCAACAGCCTGTTCCTGGACCCTCTGGAATGCAACCGACTGTGTATAGTCTACAGGAAATAGATCCTGTGCCTGAATCTTCTCAACGTACACAACCTGGAACTGCAACAACTGTGGTCCCAACATCCGTGGGTAAGTACACCATGTCTCCATTCAAAGGATTATTGAGAATATCAGATAACATCATCATTACACGTAAAGTGACGAAAACTAAGCCCCAAACTCCGGCATCAGTGTCATCTGCAAAGTTCGTTGAATTTCTAAGGAAAAAACAGGATGACAAAGTGAGGCAATTGGAAGAGAAAGAAGAGAGGAAAAGGCAGAGAGAAGCTAAGAAGCTGAGCAAAGGAAAGAAACCAGTGAAGCGTAAAATCAGTTATGATATTGTTGAGTCTGAGAGTGAGAATGAAGAACAGATGGAGTTGGATGATAACGATGATGACAGCTTGAATCTTGAAGAAGATGTTTGCGCTGCTTGTTTATCAAGAGATGGCTGGAGTTCCCCGGAGTTATGGATTGGATGTTCTACATGTGAGAGGTGGTTGCACAAAAGTTGCTTAGTGGATGATGTTTCTTCTATGACTGATGAAGAGCTGGCTGCATATAATTGCCTTTGCAATAATTGCGTGAGGAATCATAAATGATAGAGAAGAGAAAGTAAGTTAAAATATGAACCTATACAATCCAAAGGAAAGTTGTTTTTATGATAAGAGTACACATATATATTTTGTTACCATGTTATTTTTATTTTATTGAACGGATATTTTATTTTTTCAAAGGATTACTGTTAAATAAATCGTTGTTTTACTCATCCTATTCCTGAATAAGGTAATTTCAGCATGTATGTGTATCAATAATAACTAGAACAACACATTATTCCACTCTTTCTGTATTATTTCATCCATATATCATATTACTAACATAACATCATATCGTGAGGCATTCTATATCATTATTAAAAGAAAAAAAGTCATTCGGTAATTGATTATCGAATGTAAAATATTCGGTAATACGATAAAATCACCATTCGTAATTATCGAATTGAGGCGCGTTTTATGTAACTTTCAAATTATTTTGAGAACGTTTTCACAGAAAGTATCTATAGAATCATTTCTTACGGTCATTTCAATATGCATTTAAGACAAATGCAACAAGCATAGGCCAATTTGTCTTGTGATTTGTGAAGTGCGCCTTATTCGTTCGGTAATTGAGTTGTTACCCTTATGATTATTAAAATAAAATAATATTATTATTATTATTTAGAACCGACCGATAATTTGGAACTTTAAAAAAAATACTTTTCCATTAAAATAAAAGGAATAATTTTCCAGAAAAGAAACAAAAGAGTCCTTTTAGAAGACTAATTATTCTATCTCTTTGGAATATCATTCCAATAATGGAATGTTAATTCCCTTCCATTCATCGCCATTACACAGTTAGGATTAGAGTTTGCGAAGGCTATTAAGTGATGCATTGCTCATCATTAATGCATCACCATATGAACCACCACCGTGAAGCTATTTACCATTCGCTTCTGATTAAACGGTAAAAGCCTCTTTATCCCATTGTGCCATGAATTAATTTTGAGCACATAATAACGAGAATTTTTATGATGCTCTTGTAAATTATTAGTTACGAAAGCATATTAAATAAGAATCTTTTTTCAAAAAACATGTGCTCAAATATGTGAAAGAGTGTGTCCGGTCATTTAAGGGAATAATCTCAAAACAAGCGCAAAATACATCAATAGAAATGGGACATATATGTCTCCTTATTTATGGTATAGAGGGTTAATTCCTTGTAACAAAAGCTTTTATTTTTTTCAGATTGAAGATTTAAGTTGATAAAATGACGTTTGCACTATTATTTCAATTGTTAGATATCTATAGAAACTAACAGATATTTTTTTATATAAATATTTAATGTATATTGCTGTAGGGAAAGTTTTCGTATACCATTTTTTGCTGTGGAATATAAGGGAGGCATCCTGACAATTTGTTTCCTTTATTGAATTTCCAGTCACCTACAATGTATTACAGAGCACAACTTATAAAGGGAACATACACATGTGAACGTGAAACAATAGTGTACGTATTCATTGTCCACCAAAAAAGCAATACACACACAGTTACCATACATACATGAACGTAATATCTATACTAATAACTAGGGTTGTGATGATACGCTTTTCAAATCATAGATCCTGAATATGGTATAAACGGAGAAAATTAAATAAAATTGAATCGCTTTAAACCAGCAGTATATAGTGTTCGATACCGTTTCATTTCGTTTCGTCTATGATATTCTTAACATCTATGATTTTAAAAGCATATTGTCACAACCCAACTAATGGCAATACAACTTTTTTACAGTCCAACACAATAATCTATAACCCAAGCATAACTCAGACTAAAAACATTAGTGATCATCTATATATAACTCATATATTTTTGAGTTATGAACATTAGCAATAATATGCCTACTTGGAAACGATCTAAAGTTATGTAGGTATACACTGTGACTTTGATTGCAAGTTTATCCTAACTTACCCCATTGAGTTTGATACGTCAAATATACGTATATACATAGTAAGGTACAATACATTTCATTTAAAAAATAGCACATTATGTAGAAAGATGAGTGAAGATCATTTCATCTGGTAAGGTAAATTACGAATAATCGGTTAGTTTCACATCTTCGGTCATATATGGAAAAACTATATAATAATACTTTTTCATTGGTATCCATGATACCTGCAAGCACTATGGATAACAATAAAAATATATTTAACTAATGATTATAGAATCGTTTTTCTTATATGACCAAATATGTGGAACATGACCGATAATTTGTAACTTACCCTATAATAAAAATAAATAAAAAATTATTGTTAGTCAGAAGGTTAGTAGGCAATTATTCCTATAAAAATAATACTAATTTATTAATAAAGAACCATCAAATCTGCATTCGAAAACAAAGCTCCTGAGATTGTAATGATACAAAAATTGGAAGGATATGACCAATTGTTTCCTCTTCGGAGCGAAATGAAAAATGAAGGTTCAGCTGACGATTTATGACACCCAATCCCCTTTTCTTATGGCAGCCTATTTAGCTCCAACGAAAGCTATCAGTAAGGGACTTGTACGCTCCAGAGTTATGGTGGGGCCATAGAAGATTAAAAAGGGATGTTTTTATTCTTCCACACGGCCCCACCATAAATTTTATCTGTTATGTTGGGTTATAGAAGATTAAAAAGCGATGTTTTTATTCTTCCACACGGCCCCACTATAAAATGTATCTGTTAGGTATAGATAATACATCGAGGATTATTCTTAATCAATGATAAAAAGATTACATGATTTGTAAGGTTGGGTTACTATTAGAAGTTTCTGGAATAATATTGCCTTCTGATATCAAAAAATATTATCCATTTTGCGCAACCAGGTCAGTATTTTGCGCTAGGGCATTTTTTAAAAGTTGTAAATTATTATTATTACGATATAAATATGTGCCAACACACTTGATCTTGTTTTTTCTTCTTCACAAATGTATTATCAATGTATTTTGTAAAAATAGATTGACATCGTATAAATATATTTCTAGTTTTCTCCAATTTCCAAGTGTTATCTATCTACTACGGTTCATTGATTTAACTAATAATCAATTTCAAATCATCATAAACTTAAAACTTTTAAATCTGTATTGCCTTGCGTGTTTTTCCCAGTTATATTGTCCGAAATTAGGATTTTATGATAAATATGATTATTATTAACTTTATTTGATAACAATGATGATCTGCTGAAAATATTTATTATCAGGCTAAGAAAGAAGAAGAATAAAAATATAATAAAAGAGAAATGAAAATAGCACATTGAGATTTATTATTCTACTTTGTATAATAACTACATAAACAAACACACACATCATTTCTCATACCAAAATTTATTACTAATAGAACCACACATACGAATGTATAATAATCATAATTCACATTCGTATATTTGAGCGTATAGAAAAACTTTTCACTGCTGACCATCAGATAGGTTTTTGTTGTATCGTTTATTGGCTGTGTTCCAATGGATGTTTCTATGGCAGAATTAAGGTGAATTCAAGGACATCAAGATTAGAGATTAACTGCAGTTAGATAGAAGAACAGTCTGAAACAACTCCTCTATAATGAAATCCTGTATAGTGAGTGTAGTGTCCTGAGTAAAGAAGTAACCCAGATAGTAAACCATTATTCTTTAGTCTGCCGTGAAATGGCCATTAGTTTATAGAACTATAATGGCCATTATTTTATAGAACTATAATGGCCATTAGTTTATAGAACTATAATGGCCATTAGTTTATAGAACTATAATGACCATTAGTTTTTAGAACTATAATGACCATTAGTTTTTAGAACTATAATGACCATTAGTTTTTAGAACTATAATGGCCATTAGTTTATAGAACTATAATGGCCATTAGTTTATAGAACTATAATGGCCATAAATGGCGGACTAAAAAAAATTTGTTCACTATAGAATATAAACATAGAAGCTAATTCCTTACTAAGGACATTACATATACTTACAAGATTTCATTATAGAGGAGTTCTTCTGAAGTACTTAAATATAATGACAATAAATGATATATCACAGAAGGTGATATATCCATACCTACTTCTACTAGTGACTCTGACGTCAAAATGACACCAATGGTACACAGAAGGTGATACAGTGTCCATACCTACTTCTACTAGCGACTTTGACGTCAAAATGACACCAATGGTACACAGAAGGTGATACAGTGTCCATACCTACTTCTACTAGCGACTTTGACGTCAAAATGACACCAATGGTACACAGAAGGTGATACAGTGTCCATACCTACTTCTACTAGCGACTTTGACGTCAAAATGACACCAATGGTACACAGAAGGTGATACAGTGTCCATACCTACTTCTACTAGCGACTTTGACGTCAAAATGACACAAATGGTACACAGAAGGTGATACAGTGTCCATACCTACTTCTACTAGTGACTCTGGCGTCAAAATGACACCAATGGTACACAGAAGGTGACACAGTGTCCATACCTACTTCTACTAGCAACTCTGACGTCAAAATGACACCAATGGTACACAGAAGATGATACAGTGTCCATACCTACTTCTACTAGCGACTCTGACGTCAAAATGATACCAATTGTACAATCAATCAATTGGATAATTATAATTATAAAATCACGAACGATGTTTGGTTAGTTAATTATCATCTTTGATTACCAATTATTTTTAAAAAGCAAATGCATTAGTTTCTAAATGAATCCATTAAATGAACCACTTATCTGTAACCTATTCATCATCTTTTCCGAACCACTTTATTCCATTTTTCATCAGCCGTTTAAAAAGCGATTCATCAAACCTAAATAAGGTGCGTGGTACATATTATCTGTTACTAGACTCAACAACTTAATTCATATTTTGCATGCACTGAACGATGAAGTGATCCATCATTCTGTATGCATACTACTTAATTGTTTGAGCTGAGTATAGTAATAGAGAGTTGTACATATGGAGAGTTATGGATGGTCATTAAATATATAGATGTTATTTTTGTAATTTATAGATTTTTCCTGAGCTTAGTAAAGATTTAATTTGATTCTCATTCAAATTAATAATTTTTTCTTGATCTTATGAAAGATTTTCATTCAAATTTATAGATTCTCGTGGAAAAACCTTTTAGAAGATCAAGAATTATACATATTTAAATTATAGAATATATTCCATTTCACGAGAATCAAATATCTTCAATCTACCTCAAATTGATCAAATTAATAGACATGATTCAAATGAATATATTGCCAGCTGTTTAAATTGACCAGTTTCAGCTGTAATAAATATAATAAATTTTTCTCATATTTACTACATACCCAAAAAATATAAAACGTGGAGGTATTTCACGTTCACTTAATTAGCTTTGTCAAAAAATCGTAATACTTGAGTGCATCAACAACCATTTTGATAGTTATGTGTTCAAGAGCTAGAAAGTGTTTCAGTGCAATGCACTTCAGTGAGTGTCTCGATTAAAGCTTCGATCTCTGAATTTATGTGACTGTTTTCTGTATACTTAAACTAAGTAAATCACACTATATTAATGAGACACTAAAGTGCATCATACGGCAATGTTTAGACACTAAAGTGCATTACACTGAAATGCTGAGACACTAAAGTGCATTTTCGGTGAAACCAGTTTATTAAACACTTTCAAGCTTTTGAAACAGATTAGATTATCCAAATTACAGTTGATGCCTTTAAGTGTCTCGTTTTATGAACAAAGCTTATAGGGGAAACACCTGAGTGTCCCAGTTGCTTATTTCTTCCTAGTGTGGTATATCTTCTTTGGTTTTTTCACAGATACTTTGCCCATCAGTTTTATACGAAGAGATAGAAGTGTCAGTTTCGACTGAAGTTAGACACTTGAGGCGGCTTAGTGGGAACAACTTGCACTTCTCTGTAGCAATGGATAATAGAAAGTGAGGGATATCCATGGATGTAAGTGATGTGGATAATAGAAAGTGAGGGATATCCATGGATGTAAGTGATGTGGATAATAGAAAGTAAGGGATATCCATGGATATAAGTGATGTGGATAATAGAAAGTGAGGAATATCCATGGATGTAAGTGATGTGGATAATAGAAAGTGAGGAATATCCATGGATGTAAGTGATGTGGATGATAGAAAGTGAGGGATATCCATGGATATGATTGATGTGGATGAAAGAAAGTGATGGATATATATAACATAATAATAAATCCTTATATTTATTAGTTTATCATCAGTTAACAGTAATTCACGTTCGTCAATCACTAACTGTAATTCAAGTTCGTCAATCACTAACTGTAATTAAAGTTCGTTAATCACTAACTGTAATTAAAGTTCGTTAATCACTAACTGTAATTAAAGTTCGTCAATCACTAACTGTAATTAAAGTTCGTTAATCACTAACTGTAACTAAAGTTCGTTAATCACTAACTGTAATTCGAGTTCGTCAATCACTAACTGTAATTCAAGTTCGTCAATCACTAACTGTAATTAAAGTTCGTTAATCACTAACTGTAATTAAAGTTCGTCAATCACTAACTGTAATTAAAGTTCGTTAATCACTAACTGTAATTAAAGTTCGTTAATCACTAACTGTAATTAAAGTTCGTCAATCACTAACTGTAATTAAAGTTCGTTAATCACTAACTGTAATTAAAGTTCGTTAATCACTAACTGTAATTCGAGTTCGTCAATTACTAACTGTATTTCAAGTTCGTCAATCACTAACTGTAATTCGAGTTCGTCAATCACTAACTGTAATTCAAGTTCGTCAATCACTAACTGTAATTCGAGTTCGTCAATTACTAACTGTAATTCGAGTTCGTCAATTACTAACTGTAATTCAAGTTCGTCAATCACTAACTGTAATTCGAGTTCGTCAATCACTAACTGTAATTCAAGTTCGTCAATCACTAACTGTAATAATTTCGAGTTCGTCAATCACTAACTGTAATTCAAGTTCGTCAATCACTAACTGTAATTCAAGTTCGTCAATCACTAACTGTAATTCGAGTTCGTCAATTACTAACTGTAATTCAAGTTCGTCTATCACTAACTGTAATTCAAGTTCGTCAATCACTAACTGTAATTCGAGTTCGTCAATCACTAACTGTAATTCGAGTTCGTCAATCACTAACTGTAATTCGAGTTCGTCAATCACTAACTGTAATTCGAGTTCGTCAATCACTAACTGTAATTCAAGTTCGTCAATCACTAACTGTAATTCAAGTTAGTCAATCACTAACTGTAATTCGAGTTCATCATCACTAACTGTAATTCAAGTTCGTTAACTATTAATTGTAACTCAAGTTCATCATCACTAACTGTAATTCAAGTTCGTTAACTATTAATTGTAACTCAAGTTCATCATCACTAACTGTAATTCAAGTTCGTTAACTATTAATTGTAACTCAAGTTCGTCATCACTAACTGTAATTCAAGTTCGTTAACTATTAATTGTAACTCAAGTTCGTCATCACTAACTGTAATTCAAGTTCGTTAACTATTAATTGTAACTCAAGTTCGTCATCACTAACTGTAATTTCCACGGCAGTCAATACAGTCTTCTCTAATGTCAACTCTACATCAAAGGAATTTCCTTTCGTCTTTAGATTTCCAATAAACAATTGTTCATCTGTGAATGATTTTCTTTTTAACTTTGGACGAAGTTTTTCTCCAAGACAAATAGCCCCAAGCAGCATTTCTGGATGACTACCAAAATGATAATTGTTGTTGTTTGCAAGGAAAATAATGTGACTTGGAAGAACTGAACAGGGAATAAATAGTTTAAACTTGATATAGAAATTTAGATTGTAAATACTTCGTAGGTTGAATCAGTCGGAATATTTTATCAAGTTTTTATTCAATTTCGTTATTCATTATTTGACAAGTTGCGTGCAAAACCTGTAATGTTAAGTTGGGGTACAGTATGAAACTTTCATTTTATTTTCATTTTCTTTCTATGCATTATGATTATTTCTCTCAATTCATATGATTATTTTCCATTCATATGATTTTGGTTTATTTCACGATTCTTGAATCAAAGAGAGAAAATTATTGATGATTTAGTAGCCTCACCATAAGTTCATATATCTGGTGTTAATTTTTGTTCCTTCTTAATCCCACTATAATGTTTCATTTCCTATTTTCTGTAATTCTTACATAATCTTCTATTACCCCACCATAACTTATACTTTACACCCATTATAAGTTAATCCATTTCACTTTACATCCATTATACATCATCATACATTTAGCACCCATAATACAACACACATTATACTTTACATCCATTATACTTTAAACCCATTATACATCATCATACATTTAGCACCCATTATACTTTATATTCATTATACATACAGAACCCATTACACTTTACACCCATTATTTCTAAATCCATTATACATCACTGTATGTGCATTTACATCCCATGATGCATTTAACACTCATTATACTTTACATCCATTATTTATCATTATACATCTGGCACTCTTTACATAATACCAAGCATTTAAACATTATATAAATATATTTATTTTCGCTATTTACTTTTCGAAAATAGAGCCAAGTATTCTTTTATAAGCCATTTAGAGTTATAACTAAAGTATTTTTAGGAGAGTTTTATTGCAACATGTAAAGCTTATAAATTTGGATGGACGTTTGAAACGAAAACACTAAATTCTCCGAGTATATATCAACAAAAGTTGCAAATAATGTTTGCTTCATGATCTGAATAATATCATTCTCTCTTTAAACTGTTCAAAATCCTAATTCTTATTATCACTGGACAAATTTATTTGTTTAAATATATTGATTATTTAAAAAAAATTGTAATTCATTAGTTTAATAAATTATATTTAATAGCATCATATATAGAATGTCTTTATCAAATTGTTTTTATTTTTTATCCAGATGAGTTCATTTTGTATTTCAATTTTTACAAATGATTTTTTTTTACATTCCATTTTAAGAATTATTATTTCTTGAAATGTTCTTTTCAATTAAATTCAAATATTGCCGAAAACTTAGTTTCCTTACAAATAATCGGATGCAAAATTTCAATATATATTTATAACAAACAAAATACATGTTTAGATATCAATTTTATTTCAACAATAAATATATTATAAAAGTCATAATTAAAAATATTTTAAAATAAATAATAAAATAATATTTAAACCCAGTATATTCTTTTTAAATAGTAAGCAAATTAAATGATTGTTTCATTAAACTAAATTTTTCTAATGATTAAAATGACGCAAACCAATTTTTTTAACTGACCAACAAGATTTTTGGCGCGACAGAGAACATTATTCATTTCTCTTAATTCTACCGAAGCAATTTTAAGTTCAGCTATTAAAGCAATTAATTGGCAGTGCCATTGTCCTAACAGCTCACTATCTATTTAGTGAGAAAACTTCAGCAACAGCTTCACTCTATGGTTCTCCTTAAGGATGACTTTTACTTCCAATAAAACTATTAACAACTTCCAAACTGCTGGAATGACACCCTAGGTAAGGTGAAACACCCTTCAGTGTAAGGGGAAACAACCTTCAGTGTAAGGTGAAACACCCTTCAATGTAAGGTGAAACACACTTTAATGTAAGGTGAAACACACTTCAGTGTAAGGTGAAACACCCTTCAATGTAAGGTGAAACACCCTTCAATGTAAGGTGAAACACACTTCAGTGTAAGGTGAAACACCCTTCAATGTAAGGTGAAACATCCTTCAATGTAAGGTGAAACACATAAGGTGAAACACAGTACAATGTAATGTATAATTTTACATTGAATATTAATGGTATTATTTTTTCTATATTTTTCATTATAAGATGACAGTTGTTTTAATATACAAGAGAAAAAGTAATGGAGAAATACGAATGAAAATCCTCTCAGTTCTTCACGGCCTAACCATGAGCTTCTCTTGAGAGTGATCACTGATCATATTATATATATTATTGCAATCGTATTATTTTTATTGATTGATATTGACCTAAATTATATAGATATCTCAATATTGACATTCATCGTATTACTCCCATCAATCGAATTGTTAATTTAACATTATCATAGATCATATTGCACCTATCATATACATTGGTATTCGCACAATATTGAATTTGTGCATGGAGATCTATCTTGTAAATTGGTTTCATGTTCACCAGGCGGAAGGAGTGATACATTACGGCGCTGCCTGCAGTCATCAGTCCGTACATCGACAAATGCTTTGCAGCACGCACTGCAGTAAGAACATGCATCTCAAGAACTACTTTTGAACATTCACTTGGGGATATAAATACGTAAGTACATATGTGATGCTCTCAGTCTTTGTGTGAACATTCACTTGGGGATTTAAATACTGTAAGTACACATGTGATGCTCTCAGTCTTTGTGTGAACATTCACTTGGGGATTTAAATACTGTAAGTACACACGTGATGCTCTCAGTCTTTGTGTGAACATTCACTTGGGGATTTAAATACTGTAAGTACACACGTGATGCTCTCAGTCTTTGTGTGAACATTCACTTGGGGATTTAAATACGTAAGTACACACGTGATGCTCTCAGTCTTTGTGAACATTCACATGGGGATTTATATACGTAAGAACACACGTAATACTCTCAGTCTTTGTGTGAACATTCACTTTGGGATTTATATACGCACGTAAGTACACAAGTGATGCTCTCAGTCTTTGTGTGAACATTCACTTGGGGATTTAAATACGTAAGTACACACGTGATGCTCTCAGTCTTTGTAAACATTCACATGGGGATTTAAATACGTAAGTACACACGTGATGCTCTCAGTCTTTGTGTGAACATTCACATGGGGATTTAAATACGTAAGTACACACGTGATGCTCTCAGTCTTTGTGAACATTCACATGGGGATTTAAATACGTAAGTACACACGTGATGCTCTCAGTCTTTGTGTGAACATTCACATGGGGATTTAAATACGTAAGTACATATGTGATGCTCTCAGTCTTTGCAAACATTCACTTGGGGATTTAAATACTGTAAGTACACAATATTTCAATTGCTAAAATAAGATGGAAAAGCTTCTAAAATTTACTAAAATTATCAAATTAGATTTACTAATAGTTTGGTTGGAATATATGCTAGCTTTTGATATTTTATTAAACCTATAGTAACCTAGAGACTGTTTCGCCCGAACCAGCTATCATAAAAAACTATCAATATCTTTGGAGCAAGTAAAGATATCGGACCAGAGTCCGTTATCTTTACTTGGTTCATTTCTGGTACGTTATCCATACTTGGTTCATTGCTGGTCCGTTGTCTTTACTTGGTCCATATATTTAATTCTAATACCATTTGGACAATGTCTTCTCATGACTTACTTTTTCAAATAATTAAAAAGAATCGAAGGTAATAAGTGGTAAGCTACTCATATTATGAGCATTTATTAAAGAAAATTAGTCGTGTATATCAGTGTTCCTCAAGCCATGAGATGCTTTACTGTACTAGAATTGTGCACACCAATCTCTGTACAGGATGGCTACCCGGTCCATATAACAGTAATAAATAACCAAGAAACTCTTGTTACTCAACTTTGCTTGTTATTCTTTTATTTTAAATACATCATTATTTTTTCATGTCAATGGTTGTGTGATTGTAAAATGAAAGTATTTATTAAAAGGAAATAGTGAGTTTTAGTGAACGAACGTCCCTCATAGGTTACTGAGTGAATTTTCGATAGCTAGAACAGTAGGGTTAAAACATGTAATATTACAATACATAAATGTAAGAATAATATATTACTTTCAACCAGATTTTTGTGATTGATCAGCCAAACGGAAAATTAATAATCAACAGATCGTTTATAATTATGGTCGATTATTATGAATGCTAATAGAATTTTTATGAGAGAATAAGATTTCAGATATTATTGCTCATGCTATTTTATTTTTAAGAGTTATATATTTATAATATATTATTACGATTGGAATTATCGTGGAGCGATTAACTTAATTAAAGACCGTTGCATTTTAAATAGTTAGGATTGTGACAATATGCGTTTTGTTTAAGAAAGTATTCTTGACCATAGTTAAAATAAAGAATATTCCTTACATGAAAAAAATATTCTCGTTATGAAAAATAAATATTTTTCAATAGAACATATTCTTTTCATGAATAAATACTATTATTATTTTTAACTACAATAATTTTCTATTCTGAGATAGGTCATGTAAGCAAGAAATTTCATAGTTACAGAATCTCAATATAGTGAACTCCTGTGAAGTGAATGAGTTAGGATGTAGCAAATAGAAAATAACAATGTAGCTATTTTAGATGAAGAAACAATAGAAAATTAGAATATAGGTATTTTAGACGTGCCGAAATTATTGGAACATACAATTGAAATAAACTTAATGTGAATTTTTTGATGCCTGTTCAGTGTTCAACATGAAGAGCTTTTCAAATTATTATTACAAAATGTCTTCTCATTATCTCGTTTTATCCCAACAACTGTTCAATGTAACGTATAACCTTTAGAAATGTACTTACTTTTTAGTGAATATTTGTCTTTGTCAGACGATGTACACTATACATTGGATCCATATGAAATGATTCAAAATAATAGGACTTATTTAAATACTTCAAAGATTTTTATTACATTCAAAAATGAGATTAGCACCCAAATGTGATTAAAGGGGCTTGCTAATATATACCTTATCAAGTATATCAATCGAATTTAAAAAATATAAACAAATTTTTACAGAATATAAAGCTATTTCAAAGATAATATTGTCACTTCACTAGTAATAACAAAGTAACACTTCTTAATTGTGTTCTGTCCAATTTTTTCTGGGCTTAATTGTTTTGGGGCCCATTTGTCCTGGGCCCAATTGTCGTGGTGCCCAATTGTCCTGGGCCCAATTGTCGCAAGACCCGATTTTTGGGGACCAATTGTCTCAGCCCAATTGTCCTGCGCCTATTGGTCGGTGCACCGGAATTATATCTAATGATTTAGTATACACAGAGAAAGGCTTATTTGAATCAAATCAAATTTGATTTGTTTTGACTCATCTGAATGGTTTGATTTTGCCTCTACCTACGTGATGAGTTGCAGGTACTATTGAAAATGAGTTGAATTGACGTTGGTTAAAACAATATAGTCGTTTTGACTCATACATAAACTTAAAAACGTAGCACCAACTCTCAAAGTAAGTTAGTTTATACACCAGATACATTGGATTAACAGTCTATGTGAGTTACTACAATACACTCTGTCATAGTTGTTTCAACATACGTTAAAACTATCAAAGAAGTAACTATTGCCTATTTTCTACATCTCCTCTTTTTAAGAAAGTACCTATAAACTACTATACACAAAAAATAAATATTCAATATGAATGACGAATGAAGATTCTGTTTCTCCATATAATTTTGCCATTAGTTAACTTAATTTTGTAGTCTCTATTTGGTCCAACCCCTAGCATGTCCCCAAATGGTTCAATTCTTTTAGTGATAATTTTGAATAGGGACTTCGTTACCTATTCTAATCTCTCTCTCTTTTGTCCTCTAGTCGTTTCTTTCCCTTTGTTTTTCTTTTGCATTCTACGATCTAGAATCATAAGTCTTCAATTCTCATTCAGTTATCTTTTTAAAAGCTTGATATGGGTTCAAACACTAGATCTTAGGTTATATCCAAATAGAAGTTGTGATTGCGATTGTCCTCCTTTCTTTGGAGTGTTGCGATATTCTATCATTGCTTCCATGAACTCTTCACACTGAATGTCTCCATTATTACAGCATTTTACTAATAAATTCTCCATTGACTTTACCATTGTCTCTGCAAAACCGTTAGATTGAGGTTAGTAAGGAATGTGATTAACTACACATTCCAATTTTGAACGAAAAGTCGAAATTTCATTGAAGAAAATTGTAAACCTCCATCATAATTGAAGATCTTTGGTATACCATATTGAGAATGACTGTATGCGTACATCAATTAAATTTCTTGTTTAATTAGCTATTCCTAATGTTTATCAGCATAGACTAGGTCCCTAGATAATCTTTTCCTCAATAAGAGAAAAAGTCAGCTGAAATTTCTTCCAACTGTCGAGATGTAAAAGGTTGACGTTTCAGTGTCTCCTGCTGTTGTGAATACTCATTTTCTTGACATTTTTCACAGCTGGCAATCAGGTTAGTCAGATCATTATAGAGAAGGCCAATATACTGCTTGCCTTGCTAAAGATTTTGCTTTCTCAATTCCTTGGTGTGTACTGTTTTGAAAGTATTTCTCTTCGATTTTTCTTTGGAATGACCAATCTAATTTCAAGCAATACCAGGTTGCTGTCGATTGATAATTTGTGTCGCAGGCTGAGATTCATTCCTATTATTTGCTTTTCTCGACCTTTTTTTCAGTCTTCTTTTTAGTCTTTTTAGTTATTTTTCAGTCTTATTTCTAGTCTTCTTTTTAGTAACGAGTGACACGATTATTCCAATTTCAGAGTGAGTTTATTACAACAAAACTCTTGCCTAGATTCTGTGAGGTATCACAGATACAAAATAAGTAAATGACATACAATTTCAACAAACATTAAACACCTCCATATTATAATTATACTACACAGATTGATTATCTCTTTATCATTTATTACATATATTCCGCGCTTTAAAATAGCTCATTGTGCTGAAATTTCCTGATTTTCAAATCTTTCCTTTATACTCTGGAGTCTAAATCTTCGGATTTATCCCTCCCTATATTAATTCAGAAGGAATATATTAGATTCTTTGATTTTATTTAATAATCAATAAATTTTGTAGGAAGCCTCGCACTAATACATTGCAATTTAAATTCATTTAATTAAACTTCACATATAGATGTACACACTACAGGGTGGCGCAAAAAAAAGGAAACCCATTTTTAAACTAGTATATTTTACAAACTATCAAAGCTGGAATTTTTCTAAAAACTTACTTTTATTCATCTACTTTTTTTGCATCTATCTTGATAATCTGTTAAAAGTTAAGACACAAATTGAACATTCTACAGTAAATTAAAAAAGAGGTAAATAAAAAGGGCTTGCGCGAGCACGAAATACACAAAAAAAAATTATAATAGGAACAATTTATTTCCATATGGTAGTGGTAAAAATTAAATCCAATAATTTTTCATTAAATAAACGTTTTGGTTATTGACTTTTTCATTCATGGAAATACATCTTCATCACCAATAACGATATCTTCTACAAAATGTGCATTTATTTGAAGAAACCATCTTGCAAAATTTAGACATTGCGGTAAATCAGTTCTAAGAGTTCAAGCCTAACATGCATCTTTAAAGGATAATATCTCAATTCGTATGCAACAATTTAGTGAAATGTGCCTTAAATGATATCTAATTCTTACTATCTGATTTATTATATTTTTGTATTCTCAATTTGCTGATCATGAAAAAGATTAATGTTTTCATGTGTTCATTCTTTTCTCCTGCGACCTGATCACTTTTTGCTCAAATTTAAAGTGTTTTTTTTTCAGTTTTGAACTTATTAACATTTTTCAATACAGTTTTATAGTTGGTGGAAATCTTTCCAGAAAGCGTTGTTCAAAATGTGGTTGAACCTGCGTAAAACTTCCAGTGTTTAAAAAATTGTCACAACAAAAACTCTGTTCTTTTGAAAGCTGCATTTTGAGTGTTTCAAAATAGGAGATAAAAATTAACGGCGAGATGATTTTATAAATATATCAATTTTACCTTCAAAAAATAAATTTCAAATGGAAATTATTTGTTTTATCTTATCTTATTTGTTACAAAATATAGTAGAATTTAATGTTTTTACATCCATATAAAATGAAGTATACCTCTTATAATTTTTTTCATATATTTCGTGCTCGCGCAAGCCCTTTTCATTTATCTTTTTTTTAAATTCGCTGTAGGATGTTAAACTTTTGTCGTAACTCTTAACAAATTATCAATATAGATGCAAAAAGAGTAAACGAACAAAAATTATGTTTTAGAAAATTTCTAGCTTTGATAGTTTGTAAAATGAACTAATTTGAAAATGGGTTTCCTTTTTTTGCGCCACCCTGTATAACGTATATAGCTCTACATATATCAAGAATCCAAAACAGAGTCCTTTTTCAATGGGATATTTGTAATCAAGGAACTTTCTACAAGAGTCATCACGGTTTGTGTTTTGATAACTACAAATCAAGTTAGGAAGTTGGTTCCGCCTAGCTACTGATTATATGCAATTACTTTAGCCTGGTCACATCGTCTCAGAAGTTAGAATTAGCTTGAAAATCAATTATAATAACTTTGGAATAATTCTATGGAATATTTCGATAACTGTGTTTAATAATGTATAATTTTTTCCATATATTCATGTTAAAACTCAATGATAGGGGAAATTAAAAATTATCAGACAGTTTTTAACTAAGTTCCAATAGTTTATAATTAAAAAATGCATCCACATAATATATTTCAATGCTTCTATTTTAATGCACTTTATTAATTATAACCCACTGAAATTTTCATCCGTTATTTAATTACCATCTGGTAATTGAAGCTTTACCCTAGTTCATCATTTCTTTTTCTATTGCTCTATAATAATATATTTCCAAATCACCTCCATTTTCGAAGGAATTAATAGGTATCGTATGTACATAACCACAGGCTTCTACCGGCTCGACAAGGCTAATAATTTGTCGATTGTTTCGTTGATAATAGACTTGGCAATAAGTCCCTCTGAGTCTTCCATTCAAATCATTCACTTGCTTCAAGCACAGGAAATTAACTGTGACGAATGCCTGAATTGAACAGGAATTGAATATATGTAATATATATTTAATTATGTACAGGTGTGGTCAAGAACTTGCACAATAGGTTCAGGCAGGAGGAGTTTATTCCTCAGTTCAAGCAGTTCAACGTCGTGTTTCTTCGATGAAGGATTGGTCTCAAGGAAGGCATCAAAGAAACTTCTTTTACCACCAAAAACATTAGGGATCATTTCACTTTATGCAAAAAATAAAAGGACTCGACAGCTGAGTAATAGAGCAAAGTCATTTTCTCCAATATATTCGTTTCCTGTTTTCGGTACAAGAGGGAAAAGTCTCGTTCGACAAGGAGAAGACGAAAAATTTGAAATGGCTTGCGTCGTCCCTACGATGAAGCATCCTGCCACTTTTCATATCCAGGGTTGCTTTTCAGTCAAGGAAACTGTTGCACTGAGAATTTTCCCAAAATGAATTTGAATTGATAATTTAAAGCCCTTACAAAAATCGCCGATCAGTTTCCCGATAAAAAAAGTTTATTTTCAGCACGGTGGCGCAACCTGCGACACAGCAAGAGTTGTCAAGAAGTCCTCGAAGGCAAAAAAAAAATCGGTCAATGGCAAAGGAACTCTACCGAACAGAATCCGGTAGAAAATTTGTTGAAAACTATCAATAAAATTAAATCCGCCAATTTAGGACAACTTTGCGAGTTGATTGAGTAAGAGTGGAAGTTTATTGACCAGAATATCACAGAATCTTTGCTTCACACCATGGTAAAGAACAACAGGGATGCATTGAAGAAGCGTGGGCAGCACTGTAAATATTAGTCATCAGACGTATTGTGTTAATAACAAGTTACTAAACATTGTTTGCAGGCAACTATTGTTATTATTTATATTTATCCAAAATTGTGATTTCTCATGTGACCCATCACAAGTTACAAACAGTTAGAAGCTTGATAACGAAAAAAAAATCAAAATACTTGGTTTTGCCAAACTCATTGACCACACCTGTATATATATGAAGTGAAAATGTGTACCAGAAAATTAGTTGCTAAGACGTTTTGTCGAAAGACTTTTCGTCGACAGGACAATTCGTCGACAAAAATTTCGTTGAAAGGACAATTCGTCAACAGACATTTTGACGACAGACATTTCGTCGACAGACATATTGTCGACAGACATTTTGTCGACAGACGTTTTGTCGACAGACTTTTGGTCGACAGACATTTCGCCGACAGACGTTTCGTCGACAGACATTTCACCGACATACATTTCGTCCACAGACATTTCGTCCACAGACATTTCGTCCACAGACATTTCGTGGACAGTCATTTCGTCGACATATGTTTCGTCGAAAGACATTTCGTGGACAGATGTTTCGTCGACGAATTTCGTATTGGGTTGCATTAAAAGGGTGCTCATTATTCAAGGCCCTCAAACACCTGAGCACTACAGCTTTTCATGAATGCAATGAGATATTAATATAAGGGGTCCATAGAATATATATTAAGAGCTTCTTTCACTAACGATAGCTCAAGACTTTTAGTGAAATGGTATATTATTTTCTTTAAAAATAACACATAAAAATGTTTACATCATTTATAAATACGTCCATATGAATTAAGCATATAAATGAAAAAAAATGGATTTTCTAAAAAAATTACAAACAAACTTTCACAATAATGAACAAAGTTAAAAATAAGATAGTCTCATCATTTATTCATGGATATCATAATATAGCATATCTAATGATGTACAAATTTACATTAATTCCTGCCGCTATTATTTATATATTTGCAAATTATCACAGAGTTTGCATTCGCATATCAGGGACAAACATTTCGAGAAGTTGGATATAAAAGATGAAGTCAAATTAGCAAACTTACTTCCAAGATTTCAAAGCCCGCTGAAATAAATATACTGTCAAAAGTTTATAATTACTATACAAATAATGTGCAAAAGATAACTTAGGACAGATTAATGGAAAATAGTTTCAAAATATGATTCTAATTTATTATAAAGGTTAATAGCTGCAATTAGATATTTAATCATTTAGAAAGAGATATGGATTTTTTATTCTATTGAAGTTATTTTCTATTAGGTTGAATTTCTATTCAATTTATTAACATCATAGCCTCAGCATTATTTTATATAGTTATAAATAACTCGTAGACCGAGTCAAAGACTTTCCTCTTTTTCTTTAAAAAAAATCATATATATTATAAAGCTGAATAGTATATATTATATAAGGAAAATTAATTAAGGAAATATTGTTCCATTTCAGTTGTACAGTGACTGTAAATCATATAAATACATTACGTTTATATTCTATAACGTTACAAATGAATAACCTATAACGTCTTTAATTTATGCCAGTGGACAAATAAATAAAATATATTATTCTCAGTTGACATGCATAGTTATGCAACTACGCGGCTTAGAATAAATAAACTTAAACTAGAATAAATAAACTTAAACTAGAATAAATAAACTATGTTGCTTTTGGATTACCAGAATAAATTATCAATTACAAAATGTATTTTAAATTTGAATGAAAATTCAATAGGTTTAAAATATTAAATAATAATCTCGGTATTTTATACTCATATGACAATAGTCATTTTACATAAATATTTCGATTATTGTTTTTAATGGATTTTTTTTAAATAATCTATTCAATGCCCTAAATTAATTTTGGCGTGAAAAATGTGAAATATTGTGATATTTCGGGTGAAGAAATCATAAGTATATAAGCAAGTTTTTTATCCAAAAAAAGATAATAGAAATGCACAATTTTACTCATATAATGTAATATCTACAATATATGGAAGAGTACACACGTGTTTAATCTGTCATTTAACCCTAGTAACATAGCCCTTAAAAGTTTGGTCAGTAACCTAGCCGCTGGGGCGTGCGCGCCAGTCCTCACTGAAACTGTTATAAAATATTAACTGATTTACCTTTCGTATTTTTTCTTCATAAAAACCTTCATTTGATATTTACACATACATTTAAAAGTTATCTTTTTGAAATAAAATTAAGGGGCAAAGATAAGAAACAAATATTTCTTAGGTTTTCTAACTATTTGTGCAAAAGCCATTTTCACCACCCATCAATGAAATCCTTAAAACAGTCCCAAAATGGAATAAAACCTAATGAAAATTCAAGTGTGGATGGAGAAGGGTTCAACAATAAAAAGAAAATACCAGTAAGAAACATGTAACTTCAATAGTTTTGAAAAATTCTAATTAGGAGTTGTGTTCTGGTTTTCTTGAGACACCCTGTATATTTGAATAAATGCTCATAATATGAGTAGATTATCATTTATCACCTTTTTTGTCTTATCGTATGTAATTATGTGAAAAAGTGAAAGTCATGAAAAGACAGTTTCCAAATCAGTTTGATTTTTTTTTTCATGAGATCTGATCCGTCTGCGTCAGCGGCTAGGTTACTAGGGTTACTAAGGTTGAGGTTGCTAGCGTCACTAGAGTTAAGGATAACATCTACAAATAAACTTCGTCAAATACATCATTTAAAAGGGACATATATGTTGTCTTAGAGCATAAAGCGTTAATGGATAATGTTAATAGAAGTAATTCATCGAATGCTGTTGAAAAAATGTTCATTATTTAAGTCTGGTACATGTGTTCCAATATTGGTATTCTATCAAACTGATTGAAGATCAGAAGGTATCTTATCTCCCATAGGAAATTGACTATACTGCTCAGAGTCTTTCATCTACAGTGAATTTCACTTGAACTTTAGGACTATTTTCGATGATGCATAAATCTACGGAGAATACTCGATCTTTATCATACGATAGAGAAAAGTTGGTTTTAGTTAATTTGTGTATTATTTCTACTTTATTCATATTGTTTCTTTGCAACTCTGATACTAACTAGTAATAGATTAGATCTAATTGATATTTTAATCTGTAATGAAGAAACTGAAATTTGAAAGTTTAAATTGAGTATTCATTTTTTATTAAAAAAAAAATTCAACAGCTCTAGCTAACTTGGCGTTGTTCAACATTACCGAATATCTGTTAACCCTTTCGTTACATATTGGACAATATAATGACCATTAAATATTTAATTGGGTAACTACTCAATTACCGTATGCTCACAGTTACCGTACAAGGGGCGTTAACATAAGTCATTAGCCAATCTGAATGTTGAAAATTTTGCTTAACCTATCATGACGTAACACTCACTTTACGGTAACTGTAAGCAGTCGGTAATTGAGTCGTTATTGTACCTAACTTACAACTTTTTTATGTCTCCGTAATATAAATATGATCTATGTTAACACATGTTATACTGTATACAAATATTAACTATAAAGGCTTAAGCAATGTAGGATTGAATTGTCGTAATTAGGGTTGTGACAATCTGCGTTTAAAATCGTAGATAATAAGAATATCATTGACGGAACGAAATACAAGGATATCGAATACGGTACTAGGACAAAATGCCTACGGACAAAATGCCTACGGACAAAATGCCTACGGACAAAATGCCTACGGACAAAATGCCTACGGACAAAATACCTACGGACAAAATGCCTACGGACAAAATACCTACGGACAAAATGCCTACGGACAAAATACCTACGGACAAAATGCCTACGGACAAAATACCTACGGACAAAATGCCTACGGACAAAATACCTACGGACAAAATGCCTACGGACAAAATACCTACGGACAAAATGCCTACGGACAAAATACCCACGGACAAAATGCCTACAGACAAAATGCCTAACGGACAAAATGCCTACAGACAAAATGCCTAACGGACAAAATGCCTACAGACAAAATGCCTAATGGACAAAATGCCTAACGGACAAAATGCCTAACGGACAAAATGCCTACGGACAAAATACCTACGGACAAAATGCCTACAGACAAAATGCCTAACGGACAAAATGCCTAACGGACAAAATGCCTAACGGACAAAATGCCTACGGACAAAATACCTACGGACAAAATGCCTACGGACAAAATGCCTACAGACAAAATGCCTAACGGACAAAATGCCTAACGGACAAAATGCCTAACGGACAAAATGCCTACGGACAAAATACCTACGGACAAAATGCCTACAGACAAAATGCCTAACGGACAAAATGCCTAACGGACACAATGTCTAACGGACAAAATGCCTAACAGACAAAATGCCTAATGTACAAAATATATCAATATAGAAAATAGAAATTGTAAAATAATGACGTAAAAGAATGTTACAAAGTGAATAAAAGAATTAATTCCATATTTAAATAAAAGGGCCGAATAGAAAACATTGAAGTGATATCTGTAATGGAATGATTATTGGTAAATAAAGAACAGAATACACTATATTGTAATAAACCTTATCATTGAACATCAAATAATATTTTTAAATTTATGTAAAACATTAAAAAAATTCTATACTACGTCTCATAAAGAATACTGTATTTTTTCCAACGGAATTTATTTATTCTATAAAAGTAGTTGAATAAAAAAAATATTGACAGCTTTTTTTATAACCAGAGTAGTAAATTGCATGTCAGTACTAGCTTATATAAATATTGTAATAACTTAACTTAAATTAGAATTACAAAAGCAACTATAAACATCACTGTAGATTGAAAAAGATTATAGTTATCTAAAAGAATAAACAATATTTTAAAAAAATGGAAATAGAAGAAGATGATTCTCGATGTTTTAAAAAAAATGAAAATAGTAGATGATCATTATAGATATCTAATAAAAATGGCAAGATGTAGGAAGATTAATTTTTTAAAGCAATTTAATAAATAGAACAAACGCTTTAGTGATAAAACATAAACTCAGTGAAATAAAATTTGAGGGTGTTTGCACTAAGCACGAGCTGAGTTACAAATGTTCATATTCAATGTGAAAGTGATTTAATAAACTCTCACTGAGACTAAACTCATTGTTTCCACTTGGTCTAACTTATTTCAAATCTTTGTACACAATTTCCATATTTGAAATAAGTTTAAATGCATTTTAGACAATTTGTCCGTTAGGCATTTTGTCTGTAAGTTATTTTGTCCGTTAGGCATTTTGTCCGTTAGGAATTTTGTCCGTAGGAATTTTGTCCGTAGGCATTTTGTCCGTAGGAATTTTGTCCGTAGGCATTTTGTCCGTAGGAATTTTGTCCGTAGGCATTTTGTCCGTAGGCATTTTGTCCGTAGGCATTTTGTCCGTAGGCATTTTGTCCGTAGGAATTTTGTCCGTAGGCATTTTGTCCGTAGGCATTTTGTCCGTAGGAATTTTGTCCGTAGGCATTTTGTCCGTAGGAATTTTGTCCGTAGGCATTTTGTCCGTAGGCATTTTGTCCGTAGGCATTTTGTCCGTAGGCATTTTGTCCGTAGGCATTTTGTCCGTAGGCATTTTGTCCGTAGTCATTCTGTCTGCGCACGATCGAATACTAAATACCACAAATTTAGAAAGATTCAATACTGTTTATTTCTCTCCGTCTATAATGTTTGCAAGATCTATGATTTTAAACGCATATTGTCACAACCTAAATATAATAGGGTTGCTTAACTAATGTTTTTATACATTTTCACAGATCCGAATCTGAAAATATTCATAAAAAAATGAAAAAAACAAGTTGATTCAAACCTTAAAATATACAATATCGGGCCAAGTTTCAAGTTATCGGACGGTTCCACCTTTTCGATTAAATGAGTATAAAGGCTATAGAAAATATTATTTTTCTTCCACTATATTCTATAAACATGAATAATAATTATTATATAAACTATTCATAAACAATCGAATATGTGTAATAGACCGATAACTCGGGAATCAACTTAAAAGTCAAATAACTGAAATTGAAATAGGATATACCGAATTTTAAACCTAATAATTATTATATTAAAAATTACACACTGAGAACTATCAAATTAAAGAAATTATGAATTTGTTTTTGTTAAACATTCAAAAACTTCTAAACAAATAAAATTAATCTTCATCCGAAATTAACAGAGAATAATTCATATTTCATATAATTTATGCGAAATAATAATATTTTCACTGTTAAAAATACATTGAATAAATTACAATGCAATAAATCATGTAATATAAACAGAGGAAAAGAAAAAAGGTTCAAATAACATCTAACATTTCATCTAAATCCGTCCATTCATTCATTTATTTACAGTAACTAACCCCTTCATGAATAATAATTCTCATATCTTATTAAATTACGGATATTACCTAATTTCTATGCGTTATTGGAATTGTTTCATAAAATTAAAGTTAAGAGAAATATTTAATGGCTAATAAAAAGAATTGGTAGAGGAAACTACGTATCCAAAATATCACAAATATATATATAAATGAACTCTATTCAATCCATGTTTTTAATGTACTCCATATAATAGAATTAAATAGATATGTAATATGTAAAATATGGAGTTAAAGTTGCATATATAAAAATCAAATCAATTTCTAAATTAACGTGAGAAATGTCCTATATTGATACAATATTTAGGCCCCCTTCACGCTTGCGTTTTTTTCACCAGCATGTTTTCTAACGCAAGTGTGAAGGACTCCGTTAAAATAAATTGCAGCTAAACTTTTTGCCATGAACATTTTTTTTAAATGCGGCGTTGAGAAACGTAGGTGTGAAGTGGGCCTTAGCCCTCACTGTTGTTGATACAAATAGAACACCAAGTCAATCATTAATCAACTCTCATCGAGTCAACCCTGGATCTTTAGTTTTTGAAAAAATTTAAATGACAGCACGAAAACGGTTAACCTAAAATCTGGTTTAGTTGTATTTTTGGATGGTTTTGAGACTTGCATATCATATAGATTCACTCAGTGGCTATAATTATTAAAGTATACATGGTATGAAAATATCTTACGTATTTCTATAGGTAGGTATATATTATATTTCATGTGTTACCATACATGCTCACACTAGTAATAAATACATACATCATTAATATTCTTTGAAAATTTACAAAAAAAGAAATTTTGTATATTCTAGATGTAAGTAACTATGACGGTTTATATACTGTAATATATATGCCGTGGTATATATATATATATATATATATATATATATATTGTTTGATATAAACAGTATTATACATTCGCTGGACTGTGATATATTCTTCATTACTTTACTAGTGTTACTTGAATTTACATCCTTAGGATATAATTGTATAGCAATAATCAAAAGAAATCGTGTTTTAAAATATTTCAACTTATCAGATTCCAAGCAAAACGAAAAAAAAAATCTCGTGATTCCTATGAAAGGGGTCTAGCACATTTCGTCCATGGACAATTCGTCCATGAATTGCTTTATTTTGTATTTTAAAGTGTATATCGGATATATTTCATATTATTTTTCACTATTATACTAATAGCCAGGTATAAATATGTTATATTATTATAGTGATTTATACCGAACCCTTTAACAGGAACACATAAAAAATGTTTTCCTATCGATTATAATTATTAATTTAGATACGATAAACAGGTTGACTTATTCATGTTAGTTACCTACAATAATATTTTATATGAATTAATGAGTTATGAGTATCCAAAATATGGAACTGAAATAGCAAGGTACTGTAACAAGACTAAATGTGTGGTAACGTAAGAAAGAGAATAAAATAATTACAATAGAGGTAAATACTAATTATTATGAATGCTTATATTACGAATCTGAAAAATTGAAATTGTCCGATAACACTGACGTTTTTTTGTTTAAATAATTAAACGTAACTCTAACAATACCAATAGCAAGCTAATTCTTTTATATCACAATTAGTTATCAATCACCAGTTTAGTAGTATAATATATACATGTATAATCTATTAATTTTATGTAGTCATTGTTATAAATATTGTGCTATAAAAAATAATTTCTGAACCAATATTGCTTCTAATAAACTAATCTGAATACTAATATTAATATCTATCCAGTAGTTATTGTTAAAATACACCGCGAAAAAATATAATTATTATGAATATAGAAAAATATGTATCTGTTTTTTTACGTTTATATGCTTATGTACTCTAATAACTTCGAGACATGCATCGCAATTATTACAGATTTTTTAAGACTGGGGTACAATAAAAGAGATTGCTGCTTGTATATCATTTTAAAAAGTATTTTATTATTATACTGTTGACAGCCAATATAGGAGCAGGAGAAGAAGATTGCGATAAGAATTAAGGAAAATACCTTGAATTTCTAATTACCATCAACAAAGGGTGTTTTCTACTTTTATATTGCAAAATATAAATAACTAATATATTATTATATAATAAACAATATGTACACATCTTAATTATAATACAAAATAAATCATTCCGTGGACGAATTGTCCGTGGACGCTATGAAAGTGTTATGGGTTCCACATAATGGATACCATGTTTCCTTGCAAGTATAATGCTATAGTATAATGCTATGGTATAATGCTATGGTATAATGCTATGGTATAATGCTATGGTATAATGCTATGGTATAATGCTATGGTATAATGCTATGGTATAATGCTATGGTATAATGCTATGGTATAATGCTATGGTATAATGCTATGGTATAATGCTATGGTATAATGCTATGGTATAATGCTATGGTATAATGCTATGGTATAATGCTATGGTATAATGCTATGGTATAATGCTATGGTATAATGCTATGGTATAATGCTATGGTATAATGCTATGGTATAATGCTATGGTATAATGCTATGGTATAATGCTATGGTATAATGCTATGGTATAATGCTATGGTATAATGCTATGGTATAATGCTATGGTATAATGCTATGGTATAATGCTATGGTATAATGCTATGGTATAATGCTGTGGTAAAATGCTGTGGTATAATGCTATGGTATAATGCTATGGTATAATGCTATGGTATAATGCTATGGTATAATGCTATGGTATAATGCTATAGTATAATGCTATGGTATAATGCTATTGTATAATGCTATGGTATAATGCTATGGTATAATGCTATGGTATAATGCTATGGTATAATGCTATGGTATAATGCTATGGTATAATGCTATAGTATAATGCTATAGTATAATGCTATGGTATAATGCTGTGGTATAATGCTATGGTATAATGCTATGGTATAATGCTATGGTATAATGCTATGGTATAATGCTATGGTATAATGCTATTGTATAATGCTGTGGTATAATGCTATAGTATAATGCTATGGTATAATGCTATGGTATAATGCTGTGGTATAATGCTATGGTATAATGCTATGGTATAATGCTATGGTATAATGCTATGGTATAATGCTATGGTATAATGCTATGGTATAATGCTATGGTATAATGCTATGGTATAATGCTGTGTATAATGCTATGGTATAATGCTATGGTATAATGCTATAGTATAATGCTATGGTATAATGCTATTGTATAATGCTATGGTATAATGCTATAGTATAATGCTATGGTATAATGCTATTGTATAATGCTATGGTATAATGCTATGGTATAATGCTATGGTATAATGCTATGGTATAATGCTATGGTATAATGCTATGGTATAATGCTATAGTATAATGCTATGGTATAATGCTGTGGTATAATGCTGTGGTATAATGCTATGGTATAATTCTATGGTATAATGCTATGGTATAATGCTATGGTATAATGCTATTGTATAATGCTGTGGTATAATGCNAATCCTGTATAGTGAATGTAGTGTAGTTCAGAGTAAAGATGTAACCTCTATAGTAAACAAATTTCCTTTAGTCTGCCATGATTGGCCTCTTTTAGAAAACTATTGCCCACTTTATGGCAGACTAAAGAAAATTTGTTCATTATAGAGGCTATTTCCTTACTCAGAACACTACATTCACTATAGAGGATTTTACTATATAGGAGTTCTACTTTACTTTTATGCTCTATGACTAGTAAAAGTTCTCAGAATGTTAGGTATACCCCTTACCCAATCTGCCAATGCATACCTTCTTTCCTCTACTAACGATTAGTGTTAAAATGAGCCACAACAATTTAATGGCAGCCCATTAACTTTTTTAACGGCAGTTAATTTGATAGAGGTGAACGGCTCGTGCAGCATGACTTGCACTTTTCTTCACATGGGATTGTAATGTTTACTTTTTGTATTGGCAATATGCTTAATAGACTGTATATTGCACTATAGACTGTATATTGCATTATAGAGGGGAAGGGTATTGAGAAATATTATGCTGTAGAGCAGTGCTTCTCAAACTTTTCACAGTTCACATGTTAAGCCTATGGGGCGGGCGCCAGGGTAAGTTCCGAGTTATCGAACGGTTTCACATTTTCGAACATGTAGAAAATAATGTACTTTTTATTTAATTTATAACTTTAATTGGTATGCATGATTCACGCAGGTATCATGGATACCAATTAAAATAGAAGTTAACTAATAATTACTATATAATTTTCTTACGTGTCTGTAAATGTGGAACCGTCCGATTACTCGGAACTTACCTATTATTCACTCACAAAATACGTGACACCCTTTAAATTTTGTTACAAAATCACAACACTTAAGTGCATTAATTATAATTCCAATATACTTAAATGTTTCATAAGCTTATATATATTTACATATATTGCAAAGCACTGAAACACTTTCTAGTCTTGCAACTTTTAGGTATATCAAAATTACAGTTAGTACATTTGCCTAAGAGTTACATTTTGTTATAAAACTTACAGGTTAAACATGAAATAATTTCTTAATTCATCTCTTTTTATATACATTATTACAATACATTTATTCGTTTGCGTTATGCCAAACCAATTAACGGGCAAGTAACCCTTGAAGGATATATTTTTTTTCGTTAAAAATATTGTTACAAATTATGAACAGAGTAAAAATCATTTGAATAATAAACTTAGTAATTCTGTATCCAGATAATTAATTATTAAATGCGTGTCATCATTGCAGGCAAAGATGGCGAAAGTTGCTTTTGTGACGTCACTGGTTGTCATTTTCTTCTCAACTCTGCTAAGCGCAACTCCAGCCAGAAGATATTCTAGGAAAATTGATGGTTACTCCAAAGAAGAGGTGAGAAATTGGACAGTTACCCCTTAAAACGGGAATATATGTGGAAATAGTCAGTTTCCCCTTAAAACGGGAATATATGTGAAAATAGTACAGTTACACCTTAAAACGGGAATATATGTGGAAATAGTACAGTTACCCCTTAAAACGGGAACATATGTGAGAAATAGTACAGTTACCCCTTAAAACGGGAATATATGTGGAATTAGTACAGTTACCCCTTAAAACGGGAATATATGTAGAAATAGTACAGTTACTCCTTAAAACGGGAATATATGTGGAAATAGTACAGTTACTCCTTAAAACGGGAATATATGTGGAAATAGTACAGTTACTCCTTAAAATGAAAAATATATGAGAAATAGTACAGTTACCCCTTAAAAAGAGAAATATATGAGAAATAGTACAGTTACTTCTTAAAACGAGAAATATATGTGAAAAATAGTACAGTTACCCCTTATAACGAGAAATATATGTGGAAATAGTACAGTTACCCCTTAAAAGGAGAAATATATAAGAAATAGTACAGTTACCCCTTAAAAGGAGAAATATATGAGAAATAGTACAGTTACCCCTTAAAAGGAGAAATATGTGAGAAATAGTACAGTTACCCCTTAAAAGGAGAAATATATGAGAAATAGTACAGTTACCCCTTAAAAGGAGAAATATATGTGAGAAATAGAACAGTTAGTCCTGAACAGTTTCCTTGCGAAAGTATTTTCTGGTTTATTTAAGTAGTGCTGTGTGATACATCGTGTAGGAAGCTCTGAAGTAATAATATATGGTTCTAGACTTATAATGCAATAACGATGCTGATCCACTGGTTTGCCATTGCGCAACTATTAATTAATTACATGTTAAAAATTCTTATTGAGCCACCGGTGGATCAATACGCAGGGAACCTTTTAATATGTGGAATTTATGTGGAAATAGTGCAGTTATTCCTTGAAAAGTGAAATAAAAGTGAGAAATAGTACAGTTACGCCTTAAAACATGAAATAATCACTAGAAAGCTTCTGTTTCATATAATTAATATTAATTTAATTTTAAATTATCATATTTAATTTAAAAAAAAAATTAAAACAAACGTTCAGTTTGACTGAAGTGGAAGAATATAATTATAGTCTCCATTGAATTCTATTTTCCAATTGGTAATGAAATAATTTACTCAGTGTTCAAGAGTATAATAATTACTTATGCAGTCTATTTGTATTTAGAATTATTGTAGTTAGTTAATTTTCCACTCCGAAATATAAAACTTAGAGGAAATGTTATAATCACTAATGTTGTAATCACTAATGTTGTAATCACTAATGTTGTAATCACTAATGTTGTAATCACTAATGTTATAATCACTTATGTTGTAATCACTTATGTTGTAATCACTTATGTTGTAATCGTACTTTAATCGATGATAAAAACATCTTCTATTTACGACAATGGATAATTTGACGAAAACTCAATCGAAAATCATTATAATTTAGAACACTCTGTTAACTGGCAGATATTTTCATAAATGCGGACGATAATGTCCGAAATTATGATATTTTACGCTAAAAAATTACCGTAATGGAAATTAACCGTAATTTGCAGATTTAAATTTTCTGTGTGGGAAAGCAACTGGAACATTTACTGTGTAACCAGTGGAGAAATGGTTAATCATTTTAATCATTTAAGATTACTTTAATCCAAGATTAAATAACTTCAGAGACTTCATTTTTCTTGGTAATTTTGAAATATCTGATATCTTAAATTTAAAAAAATATGAATTTTAAAGTCAAAATTTTGAAGTCCGACACTTTTGTTGCCAAACTTTAACATAAGGTTGCATTCGTCGAAATAATCACTTTTTATTCCATGAAGGTATGGTCTAAAATGCTTAGTTAAAGAGTTACAAGGTTAGGAAAGTAGTATCCATACCATTTATTATTATTACTTAACGTCATTTTTTTAATGTTGCGATAAGAAACAAACATTTTTAACAGTAATTGATATGAGCACAAGAAACTTAATCTTAAATTTGGTTACATGTTTACAAAATGTGTTCAAACTGCCACCCATTTGTTGCGATGCAAGCGTTCAAAGCAAACATACCAGGAGTTTCACGAATCCTTGCAGGAAAAACGTTTGAACGCTTGCATCGCAACAAATGGGCGGCAAATTGAACTCATTCTGTAAGCATGTAACCCAATTAAAGATTAAGTTTCTTGTGCTCCTAATAAATACTATTAAAAATGTTTTGTTTCTTATCGCAACATTAAAAAAAATAAAGTTAACTAATAATAATAAATGGTACAGATACTACTTTCCTAACCTTGTAACTCTTTAACTAAGCATTTTAGACCATACCTTCATAGAATAAAAAGTATTTATTTCGACGAATGCAACCTTATGTTAAATTTTGGCAAAAAAAGTTTCGGACACCCTGTATGATATTTTAATATTAATGTTATCGAAAAAATACAGGGTGTCCGATACTCTTGTTGCCAAACTTTAACATTAGGAAACGATTGTTGAAATAAATACTTTATATTCTATGAGGGTATGGTCTAAAATACTTAGTTAAAGAGTTACAAGGACTTGAAGCAAGGTAAAATTTTTTTACAATTAGTAAAAAAAAACATTGTAAGGAAACGAAATGATATTAAGCCCCTAATCTTCTACTTATGGGGACATTTGAATAGTTTGGTGTATGAAACACCGATTCAATCCGAAAAAACCTGATCGGCAGGATTGTCAAAGCCTCCGCAAGGATTCGTGAAACTCCTAGTGTCTTTGTTCGCGTCCACCCATCATTGGACAAACGTTTGCACGTCTGCATCGCAACGAATGGGCAGCAGTTTGAACATGTAACCTAATTTAAGATTATGTTTCTTGTGCTCATATTAATTACTGTTAAAACTGTTTTGTTTCTTATCGCAACATTAAAAAAATAAATGTTAACTAATAATAATAAATTGTGCAAGATTGATACTTTCCTAACCTTGTAACTCTTCAACTAAGCATTTTAGACCATACCTTCATAGAATATAAAGTGTTTATTTCGATGATCGCTACCTTATGTCAAAGTTTGGCAACAAAAATGTCGGACACCCTGTATAGCGAACCATTAAATTTTACACAATTTTCACCACAAAATTTTACATATATTAAATTTTTTATATATCATATCAAACCTTTACATATCACTCCCTTCCTCCAGCTCCATCCATACTCTTTCCACTACGAAGTGGACTCTCCCTATCACGGCATTTGGCATGACAGGAGTGAAAAAAGTACCGGAGAGAGCACTGAGGGACATTTCAGAATAGCCCTGCCTGACCACCGCCTGCAAACAGTAAGGTTGGTACCTCTAGGTGTCAGTTAGCACCTCTGGGAGTAAGTTGGCCATTCTTATTGTGGATGTATGGGCATAGGCTTGTAACTCTGGTTGTAGATTGGTTAGGCAGTTTGTAGATTGGTAGATATCAAAGCCAGGAGGGTGTAGATTGGTAAGAACTAATAAACTGGGCGTAGATTAGTAACTCTTGTAGGTGAGCATCACTGGGTGTAGATTGGTAAGACTGGTGGTAAACCTTAGGTAGGATATATGTATTACTGTAAGTAGGTAGATTGGTGGTATTATATTGTTATATCACTAATTAGAATCATCTAGTTGATGTAACTAAAATCCCCACAGATTCTTAATACCGATTGCTATTGAATGGTTTAAATAATTTCAGATACCAGGCTACCAAGGACAGGGGTTTTCTTGCTGATGTTCATTTTGAGCAGCATCCAGACTTTAGCAGCTTGAGAGGAAACATAGGAAGGGCGCCAGAAATCGGGGAATCTGTTGTGCCCGCCTACAAGTCCAGTGAGAAAAAGAAATCTAAGAGTATACGAAAAGAAGTTAACCTGAAGCCTGATGTTGAGCACAGTGTGTTCGTATCTTCGAACAGAGGCAAGTCCTTCACATCGCATGAGGCTGTGACTCCAAAACGTGTTTCCTTTTTACCAGATACTCCTCTCTCAGCTTTCATTTCTCTCGCTTCAACTAACCATTACAGTTCTACGAAAGAGACTCTTCCACGACCAGTTACTGTTAATCCGCACTTTAGAATAAATAATCACAAGCAAGAAAGGAAAAACAAACCAGAAACATCTACTAGGGCGTACAAAAGTGAAATATCGATACCACTAAAGTCCAAACCAGAGACCATCAAATTGGCACCAAAATATGGAGACAGATATCGCCCAAAACCAAAATTTGAATCTAGGAAACCTTCTCAAAGTTACAAGAATTCGCGAAAGGAAAATGAGCCTTCTGAAGGAAAGTCAGATATTATTCCTGTTTCAAGAAACTCCAGAAAGAAGCATACGAAGAACTTGGCCAATCGAACAAGTATTAGAGGACGTACAAAATCTACTTCAAGGAATTTGGAAGACTCTTTGATATCCAATGAAATTCCTCATAAGCCAGATAAGGATGAGCCAGTACAAATCGATTTCGAGCCACCAGCAACTCAGAACCAGATTTTCTCTGTCGTTGGCAAGGAGAACAGATACAAAATACGGAGGGAAGGGATGGAAGACGTCATGTCCAGACTCAAGGGAATTGTACACAACTGAAGATATAACACAAGTCTAGATCGGTACTTGCCATAATTTGTTAAAATCTATTCGAAAGTGCTGTGATATTGCCAATGCTCGAAGATCAGTAAACTGAAATTAAGTTTTTGAATATTCATCTCTGTTACATTCTTACTTAATGTACTTTTGATGCTACATTTTGGAAGTTCATTAATTTTATTTATTTAAACACAGAATTACCTTTACAAATTAGCACTGAGATCGGGTAATTTTAGTTTCATAGAATACAGTAGAACTTGCAAATGTAGGGCGAAAGAGCCGCAAATAAGCTTTCTCTCATGAGTTATAGGACCGTACCTAAGAAAGTAAAATTATTTACTGGTTTTACAATTTTTTACTATGTTGAGTAGGAAAAAAAGCTGGTGAGCAATTAACATTCCTTAATACAAAATTCTGACTATTTTGCTATACGCAAAGAGTTTTTTGAGTACACTTAATATTACGTTAATTCTAAATCTGCTTTTTGAATTTAAAGGTCTATTGTTAGCTTGCATATGTTTTGGAAATATGAAGTTTTGGAAATATGAAGTTTTGTTCTCATTGCCAGGACATTTCACTCATACAATTGGACTACATGTTCAGGAGAAGCATTCAAAGTTTGTAGATCCATGAAGGTTTCTGAAATCTTGATGTTTGGCAAGAATTAGTTCAAATCATATCATATTTTGTAAGGAAATAGAAGAAGACGAAGGATAACCTCACAATGAATTTTTTTTGTGGCTTAGCCCTTCCTTCACCTATCGAGTCCAAATCCTTTTTTTATAAAATGAGTTGAATATCCAGAGGAAGATTCTTGAAGAAAATTTAATAGATGATGTCTTATGACATCCTAAAACCTGACTTTGCTAAAAATTGGTTGACTGTTTTTAAAATTTAATGCAAAAAAGCCTTTTTAGCGCTGAACTAAAACGAAGTCAATTTTATATTATAACTTACCTACTTTTTGGTTCATTCGTGATGTTTTCCAATGAACTTTAATGGAAATTGTGAATTAATATACTGTTCATTAATTTATTATTGAACATTACAATAATTCCTAGAGCTAATTAATAAGCATTGTAAGAATATATATAGCGAATGTAGATAATAATTCTTAAACTGATATTTGTATAGTTTATATAATATATGTATAGATCATAAGAGATATAGAATAATTTATGTATCAATGATAAGGTCTGTATATTCATCATCAACTGTAATTAGTACTATCGAACTCTTATCTAAATAAATTATTTCCGAATATAAACTATAATTTTTGCATTTCTACATCCATCTATTATTTGCTTCAAAAGATCTCTGACCTATTTTAAAAAGAAGTAGGTGCAGATGACATCTAAAAATACCTAACAGAAGAAGCAGTCAGAGAGGAAAGTGACTCCATGAACAAAGTCACCTACCACCAGTCAGTGACAATGCTCATGGATGCAGAAAAGCTACTCCATGAACAAAGTCACCTACCACCAGTCAGTGACAATGCTCATGGATGCAGAAAAGCTACTCCATGAACAAAGTCACCTACCACCAGTCAGTGACAATGCTCATGGATGCAGAAAAGCTACTCCATGAACAAAGTCACCTACCACCAGTCAGTGACAATGCTCATGGATGCAGAAAAGCTACTCCATGAACAAAGTCACCTACCACCAGTCAGTGACAATGCTCATGGATGCAGAAAAGCTACTCCATGAACAAAGTCACCTACCACCAGTCAGTGACAATGCTCATGGATGCAGAAAAGCTACTCCATGAACAAAGTCACCTACCACCAGTCAGTGACAATGCTCATGGATGCAGAAAAGCTACTCCATGAACAAAGTCACATACCACCAGTCACTGACAATGCTCATGGATGCAGAAAAGCTACTCCATGAACAAACTCACCTGCCACCAGTCACTGACAATACTAATGGATGCAGAAAAGCTACTCCATGAACAAACTCACATACCACCAGTTACTGACAGGGCTCATGGATGCAAAAAAGCTACTCCATGAACAAAGTCACCTACCACCAGTCTGTGGTATTGCTCATGGATGCAGGAAAGCTACTCCGTGAATGCAGTCACCTAAAAAAGAAAGTCGCGAAAAGGGAAAAAAACACCGGTGACTGCACTCACGGATAAAAGAGGGAAATGAAGAGGTGATAGTAAATGAAGCCTACGAGTATACCAAATACCAAATCTAAGAGGAAAATGAAGAGGTGATAGTAAATGAAGCCTACGAATTTTCCTAACACAAAATCTAAGACCTCGTAGTTTTAGAGCATAACCCTAGCGCTATCCTCCAAAACTGCAAGTAGCGTACAAATGAAAAACTTACACAAGATCCAATTCCTATTCTAAATTACAACAGTTCGGTATCCTATCCATTCAAGAGTTCTTTTTTCCTAAATATTGGAGGTAAATAATATTCAAGGTGAATAACAAGTCCGTTGTATCACTAAGTTTATTTCATTACACACTGGAACATGCTAATTAATAATTTATACTTCCACTCCTCGTGGATATTATAATCATTTCCTGTTACTGATATACAAACAAACCTCTCTTACAGTATAATTCATATATGCAATTCATAATCACCTCAAAATTGACTAATTACGATAACTCTTCACACGGAATATCAGAAGTTAGATTCTGTAAATGAAGTCAAACTGTAGGAACGTATAGTCAATATTTAATATATTAGTTTATTCTATGAACAGCAAATTTAACCATACACTGAAAAAGTATTGAAAAGAAGATTCTATTTTAGCATTAATTTCCATAGATAAAATGACACTATCAACAACATCATATCCATTATTTCCCATCTTTTATTTTGGCGAACGAAAGACTGCTGGTTTTTTGAGATTTAGCGACCAGATTTAGCATTAGATTAGTTATTTGGCGGATTAAAACCTTCTAAAACCTCCAAAACCGTCTCCAGCCCTGATCTGCTTCTTAAATTTCCCACCTTTTCTCACCAAATAACCAATGTAAGTGAACTGGTCGCGAGTAATTATATAATTAATAAATATAATGGTAACCCATCACACAGACAGGGTTTAACACTCATGTTGACAGGTGAAGAGAAAAAGTTAATCTAATAGACGCTAAGGTTTAAAACAAACCCACTTAAATGAGAAACAATTTGAATAGCATTAGAATAAAGTAGTTAGGTAGTATCCTTAGACGGATGTTTTTTGATAAAAAGTGCATAATCCAACATAGTCACTTGAAATGGTTGACTAAATATCTCCTAGATGTTCAATGGATTCCTCACATGTTCAATTTCACCAAGAAGTCTAAAAAGATTTGAACCGCTTGAACACCATGGAATATCTTATCATCTGTACATTTAACTATACAGTTCAAAATCTAAAGGGTGTTCCACAACATTCAAGTCCAGGGGTTAACAGTTTAGGTAGCGATCACTTTTCGACTGACTGCCTGTCATCTTGTAACTAAAGAGCAATCTTAAGAATTAGGTTATAACAGTTCTCATCTAGAAAATAGCTTAAGCTGATAGAGTGTGATAGGAGAGTAGAGAGTGTAGCAAGTAAGCTCTAAAATCTAGGTGCACCAGTGCAGGTTTTCAGCCTAGATCTTCACCCTTCTTATAGACACATTTCATCATCCAAATTCCTTCTGAAATGTCTAATAGTGTAGGATTCAACTTATCGAACGGTTTCATATTTTCAATCAAATGAGAAAATATATATAACCCGTGCTTAATTTGTATCCATGATACCTGCAGGTATCATGGATACGTATTAAAATAAAAGTTATATTATATATCATTTCCCTATAAGGTCGAGAATGTGGAACAGTTCGAAAATTCTGAACTCCCTAATATCGTTAAGGTTGTACTGTGGTGTAATTTAGCTATATGAGATTACTCAAGGTTCTTTCCTTTGTAAAACTAGAAAAGAAAGATATCAACAACTGAGAGAAGTAAGGCATATAAACTCTATATCACTTGCATTCTATACCTCTCTAAGAATATATCTACAACAGAACCTCTTGAAATCAGGTATCGCATTTCTACAAAACTTTCATTTCAACTCAACGTTCGAATAGAAACAGATGATAGCTGGCTTTTAGACTCGGTAGAGATGCTTCTTCCAATTCTTTTCCTTACGAGTTCGACAGTGTTCAGGTTTGATAACAACAGACATCGAGACTAGACTAGAGTTAATTGGTTTCTAAACTGGTAGCTAGAATTTAATGACATCATATATATAATATTTACTATAAATCTCCCCATCACCAAATAGTGCTGGCGTGGGCCTCTATACAAATTAACAAGACTAACTTGAGGTGATATCATTCAGATCAAAACAACAACAATTATTCTATATATATCAAACAATCAGACAAATAGATTTACTTTTTGGAATGATCTGCTGCATGAAATCCCAACAGGAAACAATATCAACGTCAAATACTTTTTTAAACTTTAAGCTTTTCATGTAAACGTAGTTAGAAATTTATATGGTAGAAAAGTAGGTTTGAAGTTTACATTGTATACACTTTAACGTCAAAAGTAAAATTAAGGTAAAACATAGCTGAGAATCTTTAAAACATGAACACCAAACTAACTTATTTTGTAGAGCATCAAAAGATGGGTCCAGTATCATTTTCTGATGCTCTTTAATTATAAAAACGCTAATGGAAAATCACATGAAATACCATAAATGATAGTAATTAAAGTGAAAGAAATCAGTAGTTAGATACATACAATGAAGATTTCAAACCTAGTTTTCACCACAAAACACGTGATTTATAATGATATTTAGTTATATACAAATAGTGGTGGCTTAACTTCCTAAATTATGAATATTTTGAGAACAGGTAAGTTGTCATTTCAAAATGCTTTCAAAATTTCATTCTTTTAAAATAGCAAAGAACCGATTGTGAACTCGTGGGATATATTTGCCTAATTCTAGTGCCACCATCTCGATACACAAGCTATAGAAAATGGTACTCCACTAAGGTAACAGTTAACCTAAAAGGTAGAACCTATAAGGTAGAACCTAGAAAAGGTAAAACCTATAAAAGGTAGAACCTAAAAACTCTCCTAGAAATTTCTACTACAACTATCAACTCCTCTAGGTACATTCTCTTCGAAATCTTTCAGTCCGAAATTCGCATGAGGGAATTTGACAAGAATTAGTATATATATATACTTGATCTAATACTATGAATAGAATACAATTTAGTATATTTTCGCATTGTACTTCCACATTGAAAGGGAAAGAGAGACATCCCAGATGAACTTCTTTTGAAACTGACCAAATGTTGCAAAAAAGGTTTTAGCGAATTAGGCAGATAACTCTTTTTTTGGATTATTTTTGAATTTAGTGATTTTGAAGTGAACATGAAATGAAACTCAACCCCCCTCTAGTTTACATCTTCAATCCAAAGGAATTTAGAATTGTCTCACATAGATGGTATGATCCAAGACAAAGCTCACATCGTAATATTTAGATCATTCTTAGGATATCAAAAAGGATAACAGTGTTCATACAAGTCAATATCTCAAGTTTCAGAAAGTAGAATTTGAGCAACAGAGTTTTAACAGTATTTCTATTTCATATCTACAGTCAGAATAGAAGAAGAAAAGAGAGAGAATGGAAGTTTAAAAAATAGCAATCGACACATCCAAAATATTCTTTAAGATACCTGACATATTTTCTTTGATAATGTGGTGCAAAAAGTAGGCAACAACTGATAGGTATTCATTACCATGTTGATAGTAGGTATAACAAAGTATAGAAATAACGTTAACTCAACTAAATGGAAAACTTTGAGAAGTTGTCAATATTGAATTGAAGAGAAGAAATCTTCAACTGTTGATCCTGTTGTTCTCCACCTCACTGTATAGCGCATTTTCCTGTCAACAGATTAGAACATTAGTTACTTGATAGTAGAAGTGGAGGGGGTAATATTACTGAACACTTACTCGGGGGTTTGGAATTAGTTCTACTATTTTAAAAGTTATTTATTGGTTTATTTATGAACAAACATTTTATTTCTTTTCTCCTTGTGTGGACGCAATTGTTTCTATTCTCATTTCAAAATGGCTGAAGAAAGTAAGCAATATGTAAGATTTCATTTCTTTCTTGGACTCAATTTCCAGAGTTAAAAAAGTAACAAGATGAAAAAGTTTGTCATTCAAACTACATTTATCGATTATTATCAAATCTATTTCAATGTATGTATAAAATCACAATGATACACTTTGAGTAATAGATAAATCAGTTTTATGTAGAATGATAACAAATTTTCGTCTGGAAACCTACATGAGAATACGTCATAGTACTCAGACACTCTCAGTATTTTGAAAGTGGGTGTTTGCATAGGGTCATGACAGGTCAATATGAATTTTCTAAAGGTCAGATTGGTACATGAGCTACATTAACACCCACTTTCTGAATACTATGGGTGTCTGAATTCTAAGACGTGTCCCTGTAGTTGACTAAATAGGTAAAGTTGTTCCAGAGTTTCTTGGTGTGATGTATTTTCTAATCAGGGATTATTTAGAGGGTTTTTATTTGGATTTTATTTAGTATGTTCGAAAATAAATAGGGAGGTGCATTTAACATATATCTAAAGGGCCGTACACACGTAGGCTTTTTTAAGTCTTTCCACCAGACTTTCTACTAAGCTCCTCCTACTTTTTCCACGAGAATATAGGAAAAAATGATACAAATTATTGTTATTTATTTCAGTTGGTATCCATGATACCTGCAGGTATCATAGACACCAACTAAAATAATTTATAATTATATTGTTTTTTCTTAAATTCTCGTGTAAAAAGTAGGAGGAGCTTAGCAAAAAGTCTGGTGGAAAGACTTAAAAAAGCCTACGTGTGTACGGCCCTTTAAAAGGCAATACAGAACACAGATTCTCTATTTGGATTTATAGGAACTCTCGTCTCCTTTCGGATTCTTTTTTGGCTCTATCTTCATCTATCAAAAATATCTATGAACATAAATGAATGGACATAACTGTGATATACTAATGACATCGAAATGAAAAAGTCACTGGTGGCAAATCAAATTTCTAATTTATCATCTATTTCAGAAAAAAAATGTTTTAAAAATTTAGGGTATGTACTACCATTGACTTTTATTCAATTTTTTCTATTGCAAGAATTCAGTCCAAAACGAAGATTGTCGAGTGCTAAACTTTTTCAATTTATATTAACTACTTCATTTCTATGAATCGATGCACATCGCCGTAGTCGGAAACTGTGAGTTAACATAGATCATGTCGATTAGATTGGTCCATGATCTGCTATCCGAGTTCAGGCCGTGTTCGAATTCTAGTTATTTTTAACATCAGACAATCTTTGCTGGAGTCATTGACGGATTATTAGAGAAATAACTATTTCAAAATTACAAATAGTGAAGTACACACACATGACACAGTTATCAACAGTTATTTAAATCGACACAGAACATTTATAAAAAATCTAAACAGATAAAGCTCAAAATAGATGAATGTTAATTAAAAAGGATGGTAGAAACAGTGACTCAAAATACGAAGCACAGAAACTGAATTCAAATACGTTGGTCGAGAGAGTAGAACGAATAGGGAAAATAAGACTAGAACACCAACATAGGCACTGATAAAAACACGTAGAGAATTGAAAACAAAAGATACACCTCTTTATGACAACTTAAAACATTTAATAAAAACCTAGAAAAACCAAATCAACATCAATGACTTCATAAAACAACGAAAAGTCAGATAATAAGAAACTTCTGGCCAGATATTCTTTGACTACTGTGATTTGATGCATCAACTACACAGTAAAACGTATTTGAACTACTTGGAACATGTTTAAACCTGTTAAAACATATTTCAACTTGTTGAAAGACGTTGAAACTTGTCAGAACACGTTCTAATTTGTTTAAACACGTTTGAAAATGTGCAAAAGCAAGACATCAAGTATTTCAGTTCCAGAAGAATCATCAATATTTGGTTCTTTCCATTGAAGTTGAGTGGGTTTTTCTAGCACTGATTTTGCTGTGCAGAAAACATGAAATAAGAAGAAAGTTGACTGCGAGGAGAAGGAAGGGAGGATGTTGTCTGGAAGATTAAATCCCTCTTACGAAGACTGTGTATTGCTAAATATAAGGCTTAGATGTTGTTCCGATAGAAAGAGTTATTGATTGAAGAATTTCTAGGCTTGATGCTTGGCATCGAGATAGTATGACCGTGGATATTAATTGGTGGTAGGATACAAGGATGCGGAGACTTATGGGTATGGGATACAGAGATACGGAGACTGGAGGGGGAGAGGTAGGATACAGGGATATGAAAACAAAATATGATCTGATATGTAGACAGGATTTCGTAAGCCTGGGTCACACGTACAGATAAATTTTAAGATCAATCGTAAAACCCAGATCGGAAAACCTCTGAAAACTCCGAATGCTAAGATATCATCTGGATAAAAATCATTAGATCGAAGTCGGACGAGTGGGAGGAGCCAAATATCAAGCAGGCACATCCGATCAACAGATCAATCGTACGATGCATCGTGCGACGAAATTACCCACGTAGACTATTGGGTGTACAGTTTCGATTAGATCTCAAGACCGGATCTTAATATTTATCTTTACGTGTAGACCAGGTTTTAGGATATATGTATGGATAGGTAGACAGAATATGGTAGGATAGATGGGTAGGTATACAGAATATGATAGACTAATAAAATAGATGGTTAGGTATACAAAATCCAAGGATACAAGACTGAGTAGGAAGACAGAATCCAAGGATAGATGGAGAGGTAGACAGAATCCAGGATAGATTGATAGGTTGGCAGAATGTTTGGATAGGTAGACAGAATCCATGGATAGTTGGATAGGTAGACAGAATCCAGGATAAATGGATAGGTAGACAGAATCCAAGGAGTAAGTTTATAGCGACAGGAAGTTGTTCAAGTAACTACTTTTACTTAAGATAATCTTTCGGAATTTTTCACATCAAAATGCAACGTTTCAAAAGTGAAATTTCTAGTCATTTTCTTTGCTTCATTGTCGTATTTTTGGTTTAAAATAAAACAGAGATATTTATTTTCAAATGAAAATTACCAGATTCTGTTAACTTTTTTCAAATTTGTGGCAATCGTTTTTACTTAACAATTTTGATCTATTATCACTTTTCCCAAATCAGTCCATAATTTCAATTAATCATTCAATAAACACTTAAACTATTTCAATTTTCAATATTTGAATTCGAGTAGCGAGTGTCCTGAGTAATGCAACTTTTCTACATTTTCAATCATATAAAAAAGAGCATATGATAATTATTATTTAGCTCTTATTTATTAGACCACCAAAAAGAGGAAGCGCCGTTCCAACTCATCTCATCAGTGTAATATTCCTATGTTATTCGTACGGGGATAAAATTGAGGTTCAATAACATCTGTATAACTGACGATTTACTTAATATTGGAGAATTTTAATACCTAATATCTAACCACATTCAATGAAATTAATTTATAAATAAAAAATAATTTGTTATCTAAGACGTTTTCTGTGGTTGTTTTCACATCATTGCGTCAAAGCTCAGTGAGTCAGTGGCTCAGTGCCTGTCGCTTTGAGTGGTTGTATGGTGCTTTTGCTTCTAAAAAGCTGCTCTTCATTTCAAAAGAACCACAGAAAATGTCCTTAAGAACTTTTTTTATTTCAAATAACTTTACAGTAATGAATGCTGTTAGATATTAGGTATCCAAATAACGAATTAAATTCTCCATTATTAATTAAATCGTCAGCTAAACAGATGTTAATGAACCTCATTTTTATCCCCGCATGAATAACATAGGAATATTTCACCAATATACTGAGATGGAACGGTGCTGCCTTTACTTTGATGACACCTGCAGGTTCTGTTTTAATTCATTGGTATCCATGTTACCAGCAGGTATCATGGATACAAATTAAAGTTAAGTAATAATTAATGCATCATTTCTTATACAATTGAGAATGCTGAGTAATCTGATAACCAGGTAGTTACGCCAGATATTGATTTTTTTTAGATTTGAGTGAAGTGCCCACAGAGCAATAGGAATAGTAGAGACAATAGTCGTTAATATTTATTACAAAAGAATGATTCATTTGTTCAATTCAATAAATTATAATATACACTGATCTAGAATTGGAAGGTATTTATTTACATTAGCCAAATTCTCTATTGCTCTGCGGGCACTTCACTTAAAAATAAAGTTTCTCTCCAAATGAGAATATTTTAGTGTTTTTTCATTGTTTATTGAAATGATTAATGAGGTTAATTAATCAACTTTATTTGAAGATGTGATATTTTTTGACGCGTTTTTCCCCGTTGAAAAGGTCTGACTGTTAGTAACATAGTAGTAACAGGAGAAGATAACAGTATAGAGAGAACAGGAGACCATTATGCTGTGTACAATAGGCACATTGATTTGATATATAATATCAATACGGAGAATCAATATAGAGTAAAGTACAGAACTAGAGATATCTTCACTTACCACCTATGCTATGAATTTTTTCTATTATTTTCACCAAAATGAGAGAAAAGGACAAAATCAGGTTAAAATTAGCATCACAAATGTTGGTAAATTGGGCGAAAAACGAAAACTGTATTAAATCTCTACCGAAAATCACTCACCAAAACTAATTATTTTGGAGAGAAAATGGAAAACAAATTCATTGGTTTCATGTACGACATATTGAAATATCGAATTTTAAAGTACACTCCTTGATAGGATCACAGTTTTCGGATAGTGGATGTTAGAATAGGACGTGATAGTTAAATCCAATATTTCTAATTAATCAGTTTGGTTACTTCCCTATGTTAACACCCACTTTCCGAGTCCTGTGAGTGTCAGATTACCACGAAATTCCTTCAATTACTGTACATAAATCCAATGAATTTGTCTTCAATGTTACGTACCGACTAACAAACCACTGTGCAAACAGAAATTTAAAATATTGGGAACAATTTGAAGATTTGTTTGAACTTGTTAGAACTTGTTAGACCATGTTAAAAATTGTTAGAACATGTTAGAATGTGTTAAAACATGTAAGAACATATTAAAACTTGTTAGAACATGTAAGAACATGTTAAAACTTGTTAAAACTTGTTAGAGCATGTTAAAGCTTGTTAGACCATGTCAGAACTTGTTAGAACTTGTTAGAACATGTTAGAACTTGTTAGAACATGTTAGAACTTGTTAGAACATGTTTGAAATTGTTAGAACATGTTTGAAATTGTTAGAGCATGTTTGGATGTACTTCTTTGTCTTGAAGTTGATAAATTTCTATCACCTCAAATGACGTAAACTCAGTGGTGAGTGTGTACCATTGGTGTCGTTTTGGTTACTGCCGACACCCCATCGTAACAATAGCCTATTCGCTCGACACCCCCATAGGTCTGACACTCTTGCGTTTTATTTTTGATATGACATCAAATATATGTATGCCCCCTGTCAGGTCATTAAAATATGAAGTATACAATACAATAAACTAGCGGATAAAAGAAACTACATTACGTTTCATTTAACAAAATCTGAGAGTGTCTGACTAATGGGGTGTCAGACTAATGAGGTGACGCACTAATGGGGTGTTGAACTATTGAAAAAATCATCATCCTTTTTGACGTCAGGGTCGCCAGTAGAAGTAAGTTCACCCTTGGCAATGACTATAAGTTTCTGTTTGCACAGCGGAATGGCATTTATTAACTATAAATCTCTCTAACAGTCTCATATGCTGTGGATGATGGCTAAAACATAACGGTATAATATCAGCAAAATAAGCAGCTATAGAAAAACATTGCATCACCATTTTGAATCGATTGGAAAATTTGAAATATTCTATATAGGGTTATTATGGAATAGCCGATATGATACAGTAGCCGATAGTACCTAAGTTAGAAAAAGATGTTCAGTTTTCAATGGGTAGTGACCAGGAACGATCTTTCTAATGTACCGTGTAGTGGCTAGGAAGGATCTTTCCAGTGTACCGTGTAGTGGCTAGGAAGAATCTTTTCAGTGTACCGTGTAGTGGCTAGGAAGGATCTTTTCAGTGTACCGTGTAATGGCTAGGAAGGATCTTTTCAGTATACCGTGTAGTAGCTAGGAAGAATCTTTTCAGTGTACCGTGTAGTGGCTAGGAAGGATCTTTTCAGTGTACCGTGTAATGGCTAGGAAGGATCTTTCCAGTGTACCGTGTAGTGGCTAGGAAGGATCTTTTCAGTGTACCGTGTAGTGGCTAGGAAGGATCTTTTCAGTGTACCGTGTAGTGGCTAGGAAGAATCTTTTCAGTGTACCGTGTAGTGGCTAGGAAGGATCTTTTCAGTGTACCGTGTAATGGCTAGGAAGGATCTTTTCAGTGTACCGTGTAGTAGCTAGGAAGAATCTTTTCAGTGTAACGTGTAGTGGCTAGGAAGAATCTTTTCAGTGTAACGTGTAGTGGCTAGGAAGGATCTTTTCAGTGTACCGTGTAGTGGCTAGGAAGGATCTTTCCAGTGTAACGTGTAGTGGCTAGGAAGGATCTTTTCAGTGTACCGTGTAGTGGCTAGGAAGGATCTTTCCAGTGTACCTTGTAGTGGCTAGGAAGGATCTTTTCAGTGTACCGTGTAGTGGCTAGGAAGGATCTTTCCAGTGTACCGTGTAGTGGCTAGGAAGGATCTTTTCAGTGTACCGTGTAGTAGCTGTGAAGGATCTTTTCAGTGTACCGTGTAGTGGCTAGGAAGGATCTTTTCAGTGTACCGTGTAGTGGCTAGGAAGGATCTTTCCAGTGTACCGTGTAGTGGCTAGGAAGGATCCTTTCAGTGTACCGTGTAGTAGCTAGGAAGGATCTTTCCAGTGTACCGTGTAGTAGCTAAGAAGGATCTTTTCAGTGTACCGTGTAGTGGCTAGGAAGGATCTTTTCAGTGTACCGTGTAGTGGCTAGGAAGGATCTTTCCATTGTACCGTGTAGTGGCTATGAAGGATCTTTTCAGTGTACCGTGTAGTGGCTAGGAAGGATCTTTTCAGTGTACTGTGAACTTATGTAGGATCTTTTCAGTGTACTGTGAAGTTATGTAGGATCTTTTCAGTGTACCGTGTAGTGGTTAGGAAGGATCTTTTCAGTGTACCGTGTAGTGGCTAGGAAGGATCTTTTCAGTGTACCTTGTAGTGGCTAGGAAGGATCTTTTCAGTGTACCGTGTAGTGGCTAGGAAGGATCTTTCCATTGTACCGTGTAGTGGCTATGAAGGATCTTTTCAGTGTACCGTGTAGTGGCTAGGAAGGATCTTTTCAGTGTACTGTGAAGTTATGTAGGATCTTTTCAGTGTACTGTGAAGTTATGTAGGATCTTTTCAGTGTACCGTGAAGTGGCTAGGAAGGATCTTTTCAGTGTACCGTGTAGTGGCTAGGAAGGATCTTTTCAGTGTACCGTGTAGTGGCTAGGAAGGATCTTTTCAGTGTACCTTGTAGTGGCTAGGAAGGATCTTTTCAGTGTACCGTGTAGTGGCTAGGAAGGATCTTTTCAGTGTACCGTGTAGTGGCTAGGAAGAATCTTTCCAGTGTACCGTGTAGTGGCTAGGAAGGACCTTTTCAGTGTACCGTGTAGTGGCTAGGCAGAATCTTTCCAGTGTACCGTGTAGTGGTTAGGAAGGACCTTTTCAGTGTACCGTGTAGTGGCTAGGAAGGATCTTTTCAGTGTACTGTGAAGTTAAATAGGATCTTTTCAGTGATAAATCATTATGTGACTTCCTATCGACTATTATGTCCTATCAGCTATTGCGTATTCACCCTACTAAGATTACTAATTTAAAATATGAACTTTAAAATAACATCAAATGTAAACATCAGATCCAGAATGGGGAAGCATGGCTCCCGATTGAAATGCAATCCTAAAATGCCTGATCTATTGCTAATTATTGTTGTGTATTTATCAATTTCTTTATTTAATGTTAGAACTGGTAAGAAAACCTCACCTCTTTACTAAGTCCAAACAGGCTGCAACTGAACTGCCTAGCGTACTACCAAATTTAGACAAAATGATACCTACTTTGTTTACAACTACTTTAACCCCGTCAAAGGTGGAAAATATTAATATTGGTTAGTGCAATAATTAAGATTAGATATTTATTAATCTTTTTGATTTATAATTAATTGCATTAAGTTCATTTTTTCTATTTTAGTAAAGTCTTTCTACTGGAAAAGTAAATTGTATTAATTTATTGGAGCGTTATGGCAACAGCATGTTGAACCTAGAGTTGCCATGAGCCTCCAGATTTTGATTTGTTTATCTTTGCATAAACCACGAATTGATTGGAAATTAATTCGTGTTCGACATTTTCACTATTTTTATAATAATTTGTTAATTCCTTTTAGGTAAATTGAGTAGCTTTCTCAGCATTTGACTGATACGATTTAACAAACAGTTTTACAAATATATATATTATTTCTCTTCTTAAACTCACCAATGACGGGTTAGAGTAACAACTGAAATACCTGTTTTACAGTTACTGGAATTAATTAAGTTTCTGTGAAGCAGCTTCAAGACTTTGAAATCTGTACTGTAAAACTCCTCTATAGTGAACTCCTCTACAGTGAACTCCACTATAGTGAACGTAGAGTCTTGAGTAATGGAACTATACGGACAAAGTTTCTTTAGTCTCCCATTGAATGGACATCAGTTTTCTAAAACTGATGTCCATTTCATGGCAGACTGAAGGATATTTGTTCACTATAGAGGCTACGTCCTTACTCAGGACTCTACATTCACTATAGAAGAGCTCACTATAGAGGAGTTCACTATAGAGGAGTTCACTATACTTACCGTCGGTTGCAGTCGTCACTTTTTCTGTTCATTCCAAAATTGTAATAAAAAGAAAATAAAGAAAACGGTGAAAAAATTATCGGTCATTCTTTGACTTAAAAGATAATAGACCTGACATTAGTAGGTTGTAAAAAGGGATTTTCTTACAAATTTTTTCAACATCCACCTAATTAATTTTTCGAAAAGTAGCCAAAATAATGTCAGGTTTTTGTTGATATTAATTCTTTTCTAGAGATAATTTCTATAGCAGAATGGAAGAACAAAATGATATCGAAATTAGAAACTTATTTTCGAACTAAAAATCAATTCAATTGATATTGGTACAACATCTCCAATATTGTTACAACATTTCCAATATTGTTACAACATCTCCAATATTGATACAACATCTCCAATATTGTTACAACATCTCCAATATTGTTACAACATTTCCAATATTGTTACAACATCTCCAATATTGATACAACATCTCCAATATTGTTACAACATCTCCAATATTGTTACAACATTTCCAATATTGTTACAACATCTCCAATATTGATACAACATCTCCAATATTGTTACAACATCTCCAATATTGTTACAACATCTCCAATATTGTTACAACATCTCCAATATTGTTACAACATCTCCAATATTGATACAACATCTCCAATATTGTTACAATATCTCCAATATTGTTACAACATCTCCAATATTGTTACAACATCTCCAATATTGTTACAACATTTCCAATATTGTTACAACATCTCCAATATTGATACAACATCTCCAATATTGTTACAACATCTCCAATATTGTTACAACATCTCCAATATTGTTACAACATCTCCAATATTGATACAACATCTCCAATATTGTTACAATATCTCCAATATTGATACAACATCTCCAATATTGTTACAACATCTCCAATATTGCTACAACATCTCCAATATTGATACAACATCTCCAATATTGTTACAACATCTCCAATATTGATACAACATCTCCAATATTGATACAACATCTTCAATATTGATACAATGTTGTTACTACATTGGGACAATATTACTCCAAAAATACATTGCTAGGCTGCTATAATTTAGCATCTTCTGCAAGTTGATTCTTCCATTTTGGTTCTTCCACTCTGTTTAAATTGTTGAAAACAGTAATCTTTTATAAATTGTAAAATGGTATGACACAGCCACTTTAAAAAAAGAAGTTCATTGACTAAAAGAATGAGTGCACTAGAAATGAGGTTAAGGTTATTAGTAAACAGTAGAATTACCTTTAGGTTGAAGAACAGGTACATGGGATCTTACTAGTTTTTAGAGCTAGTGGATTTATTTTGCGAGCAGAAGTGATGGCGACTGATATGTTGAACACAGAAAAAGATCACTGAGAAGAAACTATAGTCAACGAAAAGTGTTTCTCTGGTGATTCTTTGACAGTTTACTTTTTCCCAAAGAGAAACTTTACTGATTGTAAAGCCTGTACTGTAGATATTTTGAAATTGATCTGGGTACACGATGTCAAATTTGTAAGACTTCAAAATATTAGAAAATAAGAAAACTGTGATTTGTGAAATTAGTATCACGCAGTGACTCTTTTCTTTGATAGTACATCATCACAGTGACTCTTTTCTCTGATAGTACATCATCACAGTGACTCTTTTCTCTGATAGTACATCATCACAGTGACTCTTTTCTCTGATAGTACATCATCACAGTGACTCTTTTCTCTGATAGTACATCATCACAGTGACTCTTTTCTCTGATAGTACATCATCACAGTGACTCTTTTCTCTGATAGTACATCATCACAGTGACTCTTTTCTCTGATAGTACATCGTCACAGTGACTCTTTTCTCTGATAGTACATCACCACAGTGACTCTTTTCTCTGATAGTACATCATCACAGTGACTCTTTTCTCTGATAGTACATCATCACAGTGACTCTTTTCTCTGATAGTACATCATCACAGTGACTCTTTTCTCTGATAGTACATTATCACAGTGACTCTTTTCTCTGATAGTACATCATCACAGTGACTCTTTTCTCTGACAGTACATCATCACAGTGACTCTTTTCTCTGATAGTACATCATCACAGTGACTCTTTTCTCTGATAGTACATCATCACAGTGACTCTTTTCTCTGATAGTACATTATCACAGTGACTCTTTTCTCTGATAGTACATCATCACAGTGACTCTTTTCTCTGATAGTACATCATCACAGTGACTCTTTTCTCTGATAGTACATCATCACAGTGACTCTTTTCTCTGATAGTACATCATCACAGTGACTCTTTTCTCTGATAGTACATCATCACAGTGACTCTTTTCTCTGATAGTACATCATCACAGTGACTCTTTTCTCTGATAGTACATCATCACAGTGACTCTTTTCTCTGATAGTACATCGTCACAGTGACTCTTTTCTCTGATAGTACATCACCACAGTGACTCTTTTCTCTGATAGTACATCATCACAGTGACTCTTTTCTCTGATAGTACATCATCACAGTGACTCTTTTCTCTGATAGTACATCACCACAGTGACTCTTTTCTCTGATAGTACATCATCACAGTGACTCTTTTCTCTGATAGTACATCATCACAGTGACTCTTTTCTCTGATAGTACATCATCACAGTGACTCTTTTCTCTGATAGTACATTATCACAGTGACTCTTTTCTCTGATAGTACATCATCACAGTGACTCTTTTCTCTGACAGTACATCATCACAGTGACTCTTTTCTCTGATAGTACATCATCACAGTGACTCTTTTCTCTGATAGTACATCATCACAGTGACTCTTTTCTCTGATAGTACATCATCACAGTGACTCTTTTCTCTGATAGTACATCATCACAGTGACTCTTTTCTCTGATAGTACATCATCACAGTGACTCTTTTCTCTGATAGTACATCATCACAGTGACTCTTTTCTCTGATAGTACATCATCACAGTGACTCTTTTCTCTGATAGTACATCATCACAGTGACTCTTATCTCTGATAGTACATCATCACAGTGACTCTTTTCTCTGATAGTACATCATCACAGTGACTCTTTTCTCTGATAGTACATCATCACAGTGACTCTTTTCTCTGATAGTACATCATCACAGTGACTCTTTTCTCTGATAGTACATCATCACAGTGACTCTTTTCTCTGATAGTACATCATCACAGTGACTCTTATCTCTGATAGTACATCATCACAGTGACTCTTTTCTCTGATAGTACATCATCACAGTGACTCTTTTCTCTGATAGTACATCATCACAGTGACTCTTTTCTCTGATAGTACATCATCACAGTGACTCTTTTCTCTGAGAGTACATCATCACAGTGACTCTTTTCTCTCATAGTACATCATCACAGTGACTCTTTTCTCTGATAGTACATTATCACAATGACTCTTTTCTCTGATAGTACATCATCACAGTGACTCTTTTCTCTGATAGTACATAATCACAGTGACTCTTTTCTCTCATAGTACATCATCACAGTGACTCTTTTCTCTGATAGTACATTATCACAGTGACTCTTTTCTCTGTTACAGTGAAACTCCTGAGTTATGAAGTATTGCTTCCTCCATAACTCTTATCCACTTCATATCTCGTGTTCACTAGATAGTTTTCTATGCTTAGAATCATAGAAAACAACTTCATAATTCAAGAGCATTTCATAACTCAGGAGTTTTACTGTAAGTAGTACACTACTCAATCTTTTTGATATCCAATCATAAGCCACCATCATTTTCTGCTTGGGTCACAATAAAATAACAGAAAGGGATAAGGAAGGGCATCATAGTAAAGTTTAAATGCATTCCTTGTTAGTTATCTGTTAACCCTTTACTGCCTCATTCAGACTACATCCCCGTATAAATAGTAAGGAGGGGTGTGTGCCTTTACCTTCAATTTGCTGTTTCACTTCACTGATCTGCGTCTCGATGGTATTTTTCAACTCTGAAAAAGAAAACACAAGTTAAAATGCAAATTAGAAAAAGTCTTCCTTAATATAATACCTACAATTATTGATACCAAAGATACAATTCATCAGAGAATTTAATAATTTGTATTTAAAATAGGTTGTCATACTAGTATTGCAGATGACTATATCGGTGTTGCGAAAATGTTATGTTTCTTCCGTTTACAAATTAAAAAAAATAATAAACAGCGCATAAGTTTCTATCAATACAGTGCTGCAAGCATAATGTTCTCACGGATAATGTTCTTAACGATAACTCTTCTCTGATTGGTCAGCTAGGTGGAAGAGCCAACAGGGGGCGGAGAACTAAACTGGTAGTGCTCCGCCCAATGTTGGCTCTCCCTCTTTGCATATAGCTATGAGTTGAATTATAAATAATTTCAAATAATAAGAACTTTAATACTCTCAGCATTGAAGGCTATAATATTGTTTGTTGTATTTGCTAGTTTGTTGTACTGTACACCTCATGATTGTTTAATGACCTGGAAGGGGACTAATTGGTCAATCTCCATAACCATTTCAATTAATTAGTAATCTTAAGAAGATTATCTTAAAAAACTTATCCGCAAGGATCAATATTTTTGAAACTATATTCTTAGTGGTAGTAACTTTTTGATTTCACACCTTAGAGGTGCCACCTATGAAAATTATTATCACTGATTGTCAGATGTCTATCGGTGATTATAAACAATGATAAAAAGATCTACGATGATGAATGATTCAACTAAAATTCAATCTCAATTTACGAAAAAATTAAAATCAACTATCGTCGAATATTCCTAACAAAAAGCCTAACGAGAATGTCTGAAGGTATGAAATTTTACGATAATCAGATAAATTTTCCGACTGGTTTTACGTAGAGGTGATATCTACACTGTCGTACTACTACTACAACCAAATACATCAGAAGTAGCAAAGACGTTCTATAGGCACAGCAAGTCCAAGGAGTTAACCTAGGAGTCCTAACCAAACAGACAAACAGATCCCAATGTTTGCTGCAATTAACTAAGTGCTATCGGACTCTCAAAACACTCTGAATTTCTCATTCTGCTATTGCGGTACAGCTTGAGACTCGACATCTCAAAGTTTTCTTGAGTGATGGCCACGGGGGACATCTTTGCCGAATATTAACCGCTTTGAACATTTCGAATGCAAGAGACACTTGGAGGAGTTAGGGGAAAAGAAGTCGCTCCATCATATTATGGGAAGTGGAGATTCATATCTTACGCTCTCTTGAATCCAAGAACTTCAATATATCTAAATGGTGATATATGAATTGCATAGATCTGATTTTCTTTTACCTACTCAAATATGGTGAAATTGTTTATATTTCGAACTGTCAGATCTAATATTTCTGTCAGTTAGTTAACAGTATATATTTATACGAAGAGTATATCAGGATCGATTAAACGAGTCTTAATTCTTTGAAGAACAAAAGGATCGAATCTGAGTTTTTAAATTATAAAGATCGTTAGTATTTCAAATGTTGATATAAGATAACAATGCAGTGCTCGGACACTCACAGTTCTCAGGAAGTGGGTGTTACTATAGTTCATAAATAGGATTGTGGCAATTTGCTTTTAAAATCATAGATCTTAAGAATATGATAGACGTGTCGAAATGAAATGGTATCGAATACTATATACCGCTGGTGTAGAACCACTCAATACTCTTTAATTCTCTCCGTCTATAACGTTTTCGGGATCTATGATTTAAAAAGTATATTGTCACAACCCTAGTCATGAACTCATCTGATGCTTAGAATTGTCAGGTTGTTTTTAGCGATCGTGGTCCGAGCAGTTAAGGCCCCCTTCACACTTGCGTTTCTCAACGCCGCCTTTAAAAAAATGCCCATGGCAAAAAGTTTAGCTGCAATTGATTTTAACGGAGCACTTCACACTTGCGTTAGAAAAAATGCTGGTGAAAAAAAGGCAAGTGTGAAGGACTCCGTTAAAATCAAATGCAGCTAAACTTTTTGCCATGGGCATTTTTTTAAAGGCGGCGTTGAGAAACGCGAGTGTGAAGGGAGCCTTTCATGTATTTTCCCTTCATTATCATCTCTTGAACACAGTCTAACACACATGTGTTCCCATTCCTAATGGAGTCTAATGGAAGTCCCGGGCTTAACTCTCACCTCAATACCCTAATTAGACAAACAAAGATGAATTAGGACTTATTGTATCTTCATCGCCTGAGAAATTTCATCACTATGGTAGTGACAATATGCTTCGTAAATCATAGATCTTAAGAATATCACAGACGAAATGAAATGGTATCGAATACTATATACCACTGGTGTAGAACCATTCAATACTCTTTAATTCTCCCGTGTATAATATTCTCTATGATTTATGAAGCATATTGTCACAAGCTTAATCATCGCTGCGATGATTATTGTAACTATCAACTAAAATCTCTATTTCAGTTTTCGTGGCACTCGAATGTACGGCAATCAGAGAACGATTTACTTCAAACTTAATTGAAGTGGAAACTTAATCGATAAAGTTGTGTCGATTAGAGCGGATCCGGAAAATTACTCGAAAGCAGTTGTTCGAAAAAAATGATCGAAAAAATATTTGCTCGAATGAACAGTTGCTCGAATGAACAGTTGTTCGAAATAACAATTGCTCGAAATACCTAGCAGTTGCTCGAATGAACAAATGGAATGTTGGGTTATTCTTATTTGGTGTGTTTGGGCATGGGTGACGCAACATTGCTTGTTCAGGATAGTTACAAAATGTAAATAAAGACTGCCATACTAAAACCAGGGTTATGTACAATTTACTTCACAAATTCGAGCAATTATTTGTCAAGAAACCTGTTTTCGAACAATTTACCTGTTGAACAGTTTGAACATTTACTAGGCACAACTTGTAAAAATCAGCAAAAACTAATGAGGTGAGTGAATTTGATATATTAATTACTATATGTGGTTTATAGGGTCTAAGAGAAGAGTAGTTTAATTAAAACAATAGAGCATATTTCTGATTTACTCTTCATGATTAAAATTTATGTAGTTTTCTACTTTCATAATACTTCATTTGGAAAATAACTTCGTACCTATCAATTTATTGGAGCGTTATGGCAATGAGCCATGACAGAGTTCCGGTAACCGACAGATGCAGTAACTGAATACCCAGTCGGTAAATTTCCAATCGGCAGATCGTCTGTTATTGTCCATTACGGTAAATAGTGATGGTAAACATCACAATTTCAGACACCATCAGCAGGATATCTTTATCGGGAATGTCCGACGAAAGCCGGTATACTAAAAGCGTTTTCAATACATTGTAAATTGCGATATAATTTTCGTTTATATAATCGAAGTTGACGATTGCCCATTTCAGTAGTTACCCAGTGAGGAAGTTTACGATGGGGCTTTAGAAGATACAATCTGCTATGGCCCCACCATTTCTTTCTCACTGGGTACCCAGGCAATCAAGAGGAATGGTGATATTTTTGAGTTATGGGTAATAGAATTAGAGACAGAGGCTGCAGTTCCATCTAGAGGTCAATTAGTTGGTCTGGCACTACAAGTCACCTAATTGCTTTATGACGTCATAAAACTCATCGGGGAGAACTTTATAGCGAGCAATTTAATTTAGTATTGACAGGGAAAGTGAAGGGATGAGTCCATTGGTAACTAGGGTGAGTTACCATTGGTATCTAGGGTGAGTTTCCATTGGTATCTAGGGTGAGTTTCCATTGGTATCTAGGGTGAGTTTCCATTGGTATCTAGGATGAGTTACCATTGGTATCTAGGGTGAGTTTCCATTGGTATCTAGGGTGAGTTTCCATTGGTATCTAGGGTGAGTTTTCTTATTTTAATTGGTAGCCATGATACCTGCAGCTATCATGGCTTATCCGATTTTACCCGTGGCAGTTTTTTTTTCAATACCTATGCCGCTTGATAAAACGCCCAATCTAAGTGTACATACAAAACACATACGTTTCTCAGCCGTGTGCCAGTCCCAAAAACGTTACATTTAAGAGGGTCATAATTTGTATACTATGAGCTTGAAGAGCTTCAAAGTTTTAGAGTGTGCTGCACCTATAATAACTCTACGGAAGTTACTCTCCCAGATGTATAATTAGAGCCACTTGCAAGCTCTTCAAGAAATAAGCATGTACAACTTATAGCACATGCTCTGAAGTAGTACCATCTCTCGTGAAAAAAGCTTATGGGGTGAATATGAAAACATTGTACGTTGAGATTCTTTCTAAATACAATATAAAGGGATCTATTCAAATAGAACACTAATGAACTTGTACATAGACTACTAATACTTCCAGCCCATCAACTTATTCAGTAGAACTCCTCTATAGTGAACTCCTCTATAGTGAATGAGTTAGGATGTAGCCTGCATAGTGATTAGATTTACGATAGTCTGCGATGAATGGCATTCAGTTATAGAAAACTGATGACCATTTTGATGTCCATGAATATCTGTTTACAATTCAGACTCTATAGTTCACTATAGAGGAGTTCACTATAGAGGAGTTCACTATAGAGGAGTTCACTATAGAGGAGTTCACTATAGAGGACTTCACTATATAGGAGTTCACTATAGAGGAGTTCACTATAGAGGAGTTCACTATAGAGGACTTCACTATAGAGGAGTTCACTATAGAGGAGTTCACTATAGAGGAGTTCACTATAGAGGACTTCACTATAGAGGAGTTCACTATAGAGGAGTTCACTATAGAGGAGTTCACTATAGAGGAGTTCACTATAGAGGAGTTCACTACAGAGGAGTTCACTATAGAGGAGTTCACTATAGAGGAGTTCACTATAGAGGAGTTTACTATTGGCTACAATAACTCACTGGTGAAATCATCCTGGTTGGCAGCTTCTGCCTCGGCTGCCAGCTCCTCTGGAGTCTTCTTCTTTCTCATGAGGGGATTGTCTGGCATCATCTGCTCCGGCTCCTCCGGCTCCACCTTCTTAACGATGTTGTACTGCAAGAGAAGAGAGGAGTTAGAGGAGGGAGAAGAGAGGAGTTAGAGGAGGGAGAAGAGAAGAGTTAGAGGAGGGAGAAGAGAGGAGTTAGAGGAGTGAGAAGAGAGGAGTTAGAGGAGGGAGAAGAGAGGAGTTAGAGGAGGGAGAAGAGAGGAGTTAGAGGAGGGAGAAGAGAGGAGTTAGAGGAGTGAGAAGAGAGGAGTTAGAGGAGGGAGAAGAGAGGAGTTAGAGGAGGGAGAAAAGAGGAGTTAGAAGAGTGGGAAGAGAGGAGTTAGAGGAGGGAGAAGAGAGGGTTCAAAGAGGAAAAGGAAGAGTTCGGTCTAGTATTGTAGCTACAGTTATAATATGTAGATTATAACACTTGTCGGAAAAATTGATGGTATTTTACATTGTCATTTGGATATTTTTTTCAGGAACGTCCGACGAAAGACGACAAGTTCTTTTAAATTTTGATACAATGCAATAAGTCGTCGGTGGACAATATTATTCCGATTGTTTATATCATATTTTTCGGACTTTGCTACAGAAAAGTTGGGGCTGATTTCCTCTGTCACAAGATACTATGATCAGTTATTTAATCTCACTCTACTGGTTATTCATTATACATCTGCTGCTGACGTTCCATTAAAAAGTACTAAGGCGAAGAAAAAATGCTGAGTCACTGGATCGCAATGAATAGGATTTAGAATTAAAGACCTGTCTTCGCATTTCATAAAATGCAGTCAGTGTTTTTTCTGATCAATTCAATCTATAAATATCGCTTGGAAGTTTTCATGCCGCATGAGGAATTGTGGATTGTATTGTTAGCAGTAATTTAAAAAAAGCATATCTTTTACTTCGTAATTTCTGATCTAACTGTAGAACTCCTCTATAGTGAATGAGTTAGGTTGTAGCCTCTATAGTGAACAAAATTTTATGGCAGACTAAAGAAAATTTGATCACTATACAGGCTACATCCTAACTCATTCACTATAGAGGAGTTCTACAGTAGTTCAAAATTTTACGGAACGCTAATTCGATGATTTTTTATTATATATAAAAACTCTTCTTCCTTCATTAAACAGGTTTTCTGCATTTAAAAATATGAAATTGTTAAGATTGTTGCAGTGGAGTGAAACATTGTTGAGCTTTAGGGGGGAAAACATTTTCCAAACACACAAGGAAACAGTCTGGCAAACATAAATCTAACTGAAGATGGACGAGCTGTTGTAAGACAACAGATCTACCAAAATTGGACAGCAGTCGATATTATTTATTATATCCTATTGGTATGTTCAATAAATGTGCTAAATTCGTGATAAAAACTATTGAAATAACTATCCTGTTAGATCAGAAAATTAGGACAATGAACAATAGTACCTAGACTAAAAAATAATGAAAAAAAAGATCTATTACTTAATGGTAATAAATCAATGATAGTACTTATTCACCTTTTTTTCTTATCTCTAATGTACTCACCTTATCTCTGATTCCCTGCCTCATTCACCTTATCTCTGATTCCCTGCTTCATTCACCTTATCTCTGATTCCCTGCCTCATTCACCTTATCTCTGATTCCCTGCCTCATTCACCTTATCTCTGATTCCCTGCCTCATTCACCTTATCTCTGATTCCCTGCCTCATTTACCTTATCTCTAACTCCCTGCCTCATTTACCCTATCTCTGATTCCCTGCCTCATTTACCTTATCTCTGATTCCCTGCCTCATTTACCCTATCTCTGATTCCCTGCCTCATTCACCTTATTTCTGATTCCCTGCCTCATTCACCTTATCTCTGATTCCCTGACTCATTCACCTTATTTCTGATTCCCTGCCTCATTCACCTTATCTCTAATTCCCTGCCTCATTTACCTTATCTCTAACTCCCTGCCTCATTTACCTTATCTATGATTCCCTGCCTCATATACCTTATCTATGATTCCCTGCCTCATTCACCTTATTTCTGATTCCCTGCTTATTCACCTTATTTCTGATTCCCTGCCTCATTTACCTTATCTCTAATTCCCTGCCTCATTTACCTTATCTCTAACTCCCTGCCTCATTTACCTTATCTCTGATTCCCTGCCTCATTCACCTTATCTCTGATTCCCTGCCTCATTCACCTTATTTCTGATTCCCTGCTTATTCACCTTATTTCTGATTCCCTGCCTCATTTACCTTATCTCTAATTCCCTGCCTCATTTACCTTATCTCTAACTCCCTGCCTCATTTACCTTATCTCTGATTCCCTGCCTCATTCACCTTATCTCTGATTCCCTGCCTCATTCACCTTATCTCTGATTCCCTGCCTCATGCCCTCTCTCTCTTCCTCCATTTTCCTGTGCTTCTCCTTCCTCCTCTCCTCCTGTTCGGCCAGAGCCTCCAATCTCTCTCTCTCCGCCTCCTCAGCTTTCTCCTTCTCTTCTCCGGTCGGTTCGTTGCCACCCATTTGGCCTGTGAGGAAAATGAAGAGGCATTAGAAACACAACAACTAAATTAAAGTTCCGGGAGACTTTTTGTTTGTCAGAACTCGTCAGATGGCTTTATGGTCACATGAATTACTTAGAAGCAGCGGCTTGGAACTCAAAGGTGAATATTCCACTCTTTAAGAGCATCAAGAGAGCCGAAACGAGTGCTGGAAGAGCGAAATGAGAGCTAGAAGATAGCAAGAATTCAAAATGAACTTCTCAATGGTGTCAAAAATGTGGTTGAAACTCGTTCTTGTAGATTGTTCTGACATTTCATTTGTTGAGATTATCATGAGAAGTTAACTGGTGTGTTCGAAAAGGAAATGTTTCTTCAGTCTATAATTTTAAAGTTATAGCAAATAGGGCATGAGGTTTTTGAGATATTGTTTCGATCGCTTTAGTTCCTATCGATACAGTGCTGTAAGCATAATGTTCTTAGATATAATATTTTAACGATAACTTTTCTCTGATTGGTCGGCTAAGAGGAGGAGTATAAAGGGGGAGGAGCATTTAACCGTTAGTGCACCGCCCCCTGTTAGCTCCTCCTCCTTGCATAATGTATATAGTTATGAATTGAATAAAATTACATTTCAAATGATAATGAAACTTTCATCATAGATAGTTGTAATGTATAGCTGGTTGCATCCGCTAGTGTGTTGTACTGAACACTTCATTGTTATATAATGACCTGGTCAACACACTTATTGGTCAATCCCCATAGCCAAGCAATTAAATAGTAACCGTAATAAAATTATACTAAAAAACTTATCCGCAAGGAACAATATTTTCAAAACTATATTCTTGTGGTAGTAACCTTTTAATTTCTAACATTTAAGGTACCACCCTAAGGCAACGTCATACTCCTCGTAGAGTGTGTGTTGGACACAGACCATTCCAAAATATTGGTTCAGGACCTATAATATCAACTCTCACTTGTGGACTAAATAAGAATATATTTAAAATGTTCCGTGCGAAAGTAAATACTTTTCCTTCCTAATTCTTTTTTTATGCAGCTTTCATTTCGCTTATATCAAGTGCGCCATTTGAATGTTGTTAGCGTCTCTCAGATGTAGAAAAGAGGGGCGCAGTGCCCCGCAGTCCTAGCAATTGCGCCCTAATGTCATTTTAATGCCCATCTTTTAGTTATTTAACGAGAGACGCAAATTTTTAATTCTGAAAAGACGCTTTGAAATAAACTACAAAGTAAGTACACCGGTGAAACAGGATGTAACTACAAAGTAAGTACACCGGTGAAACAGGATGTAACTACAAAGTAAGTACACCGGTGAAACAGGATGTAACTACAAAGTAAGTACACCGGTGAAACAGGATGTAACTACAAAGTAAGTACACCGGTGAAACAGGATGTAACTACAAAGTAAGTACACCGGTATACAGGATGTAACTACAAAGTAAGTACACCGGTGAAACAGGATGTAACTACAAAGTAAGTACACCGGTATACAGGATGTAACTACAAAGTAAGTACACTGCAAGTACACTGTAAATACACTGTAAGTACACCGGTGAAACAGGATGTAACTACAAAGTAAGTACACTGCAAGTACACTGTAAATACACTGTAAGTACACCGGTGAAACAGGATGTAACTACAAATTAAGTACACCGGTGAAACACTCTGTAACTGCAAAGTAAGTACATCGGTGAAACAGGATGTAACTACAAAGTAAGTACACCAGTGAAACACTCTGTAACTGCAAAGTAAGTACATCGGTGAAACAGGATGTAACTACAAATTAAGTACACCGGTGAAACACTCTGTAACTGCAAAGTAAGTACATCGGTGAAACAGGATGTAACTACAAAGTAAGTACACCGGTGAAACAGTTTGTAATGTAAATACAAAGTAACTACAAAGTAAGTACACTGTAAGTACACAGTAAGTACACTGTAAGTACACAGTAAGTACACAGGTAACTGTAACATGACTCTCTGTAAGGTATTCCCTTGGGACTCAGTAACAGGCATGTAATAAGAGCTCCATTTCTAGGGAATATATCACCATGCAGTTACGTGGACACTCACAGTGGTAGTACACTGGGTGATAACATGGGACATGAACCTTTGTCATCTTTAAGAATTTATGATTAACCTACCATACCCTGTATGTTAACTCACAGTTTCCGAAAACTGTGGGTGTCTGTTTACTGCAAGGAAACCGTAATTACACCCAAGTTTTCAGCATTTTAGAATACATTATTCTAAAATGCATTCGGGCAGGTGTTGCATATACTACTTATTTATAATTAATAAATATAGTTAGATAGGGTTTAATATTTTAATTAGTTAATATGATTTAAAAGCTGCATAAATTTGCTGAGTTTTACATAATTTAATGATAGAAAATTGTAAAAGATTTCCTCATTTCTATTAGAGTTGAAGGAAGAAGAATTTATTCATTATTTAGAGAATTCGTAAATTCGAATAAAATATTTCTATAAAAGGAAAATTGATTGCAATTTACTGACTATGAATTTATTTGCTGCTGTGGAATGGTTATCACTTCCATAATCTTCTATGGCCCAACAATAAACACCTCACTGGGTATAATAGAGCAAGTAGGAAAATTACATAATCGGCACTTTGTACTAGAAAGTGCAATGTACTTACTGGTGCAAAGCGCAATGTACTTACTGGTACAAAGTGCATCATATTTGCACTGTCATTGCCTCCATTTGGTTCCCTGCCAACAACAAACAACAAAGGTTGTTTATAGATCTCATCGACTAAATGGATAAGAAGACAATTGCCAGACGTGGATTATTATTTCCACCGTCTGTTGTACAGACTTATGTGGCGCCAGATAGACTGCAGACTGCGACAGTCTGATAGACTTATTGCAGTCTACTGTCTATTTTCCTGCCTGTTTTACTGTCTGTTCTACTGCCTGTTCTACTGTCTGTTCTACTGTCTGTTTTACTGTCTGTTCTACTGTCTGTTATACTGCCTGCTCTACTGTCTGTTTTACTGTCTGTTCTACTGTCTGTTCTACTGTCTGTTCTACTGTCTGTTTTACTGTCTGTTCTACTGTCTGTTCTACTGTCTGTTCTACTGTCTGTTTTACTGTCTGTTATACTGCCTGCTCTACTGTCTGTTCTACTGTCTGTTCTACTGTCTGTTTTACTGTCTGTTCTACTGTCTGTTCTACTGTCTGTTCTACTGTCTGTTCTACTGTCTGTTCTACTGTCTGTTCTACTGTCTGTTCTACTGTCTGTTTTACTGTCTGTTCTACTGTCTGTTCTACTGTCTGTTCTACTGTCTGTTCTACTGTCTGTTCTACTGTCTGTTCTACTGTCTGTTCTACTGTCTGTTTTACTGTCTGTTCTACTGCCTGTTCTACTGTATGTTCTACTGTCTGTTTTACTGTCTGTTCTACTCTCTGTTATACTGCCTGCTCTACTGTCTGTTCTACTGTCCATTGCAGTCAGTCAGTACTTGTTCGGCAGTACTAAGATAAATATCATAACCTATCCAAATACTGGCAGTCATCCAGTCAATATTTGTTTATTACTCTCTATGCAGTTATATTGCATAGAGAACTGCATGAAGTGATATCATTTCACTCGTTTGCAGGACCAACGTACGTCATAAACGAAAAATGTTTTTAGAGTTATCCATATAGAAATGTAAATCATAAAATACTGATTATTTTTGGTAAAAGTTTGATAATTGTAGCTCTAAAATGTGCCGCTAGAGAGGCTAAATGTCCTAACGATATACCATTAAATGTACGTACATTACAAGTACTAAAATGCCTCTCCTGAAAAATAGCTTTTTACAGTTATGACAGTGTTGTCGCAAGCAAGCAATATAAGGCCACTCAATGAGGCTAACAGTAATCGGAACGTGGGAGTTAAATGTCCCTCCAACTTACTTTTTGTTGTTTCAATTAACGAGGCTAATGTTTCTTATCATTTTGATGCAAACCCCATCAAGTTTGATAGGATATTTTTTATTTTATGTGCTTTAAAAGATTTTTATATAAAAAACTCTATGGGACCTTTTCTACTCCCGACTTGCTAATTTTCAGTCCGAAGAAAAAGAATGTACACCATTTGTTTCGAATGTCAACGAGGTAAGTATAATTGATCTAATATTAATTAGTCGTGTAAAGGTATAAAATTGGATGAACTTATTGTAGAAACGTTATTATATTTCAGGAATTAATTTAATTCCTAAACGAAAATTCAAATTTGAAATCAAAACAAAGAGTGTACAATCTTCTTTCTCAGCGTTAGTTTGGTGATTCGCTCAATTGTTGCTCACAAAGTATTGAAAAACTTTAAATGCAAATAATAAAATATATACTGAACCGAATTGTATGCAGTTGGCAGAATAATGATCGTATACCTTAGTTCTATAATATTATGTAATAAACTCATTTTTTTTCCCGGAGCCTGGAGAGGACCTTTAAGATGATGTCAATTGAATTAAAAAGGAAATAGAGGCACACATCTGGTGAGTACACATCTGGTGACTACACATCTGGTGACTACACATCTGGTAACTACACATCAAAACTCTCTAGATATTATCACCAACAACTCTACTCATTTTGAAGAATTTCCCTATAACAACCCCGATCCGTAGCCCTATTTTTTGTATAGCATGTATTAGATTCACTTCAGCTACGATAGTTCTTCTCTTTTTGTTTGGACAAAAAAAAAATTAATGTCTACCTTTTGGGGAGTTGTATGAAAGTAGAGTAAAGAGTCTATCTAACACTAGTGAGCAAAGAGTCTATCTAACATTAGTGAGTAAAGGGTCTATCTAACATTAGTGAGTAAAGGGTCTATCTAACATTAGTGAGTAAAGGGTCTATCTAACATTAGTGAGTAAAGGGTCTATCTAACATTAGTGAGTAAAGGGTCTATCTAACATTAGTGGGTAAAGAGTCTATCTAACATTAGTGAGTAAAGGGTCTATCTAACATTAGTGAGTAAAGGGTCTATCTAACATTAGTGAGTAAAGGGTCTATCTAACATTAGTGAGTAAAGGGTCTATCTAACATTAGTGAGTAAAGGGTCTATCTAACATTAGTGAGTAAAGAGTCTATCTAACATTAGTGAGTAAAGGGTCTATCTAACATTAGTGAGTAAAGAGTCTATCTAACATTAGTGAGTAAAGGGTCTATCTAACATTAGTGAGTAAAGGGTCTATCTAACATTAGTGAGTAAAGGGCTTATCATTCAACAGACCCTTTACTCTCGGAAAAATGAATTGAGTAAATGTAATTAGCCATTTAAGGGTCTAAGTGTTAGATAGACCCTTTACCTGACATAACTAAGGAAACTACTGAAAATATCTTGATAGACACTTTACTTTATTTGATTTTCAGTTCACTGTTCAATTTGTGACTGCTTTAACGTGTATTTTAGTTATTAATTAGCATTAATAACCTCTAATTAAAGTACATATAGATTACAAAGGATTATAAAATATTTAAACTACTTACTACAGTATCTGTTGATCATTCACTATAATGGATTTAGGATTATAATCAGTAAATTAATTTACAATTTTACAAAATTATTATTTAACTTCAACAGTCAAAACTATGACTTTTTGAATTATTCATATTAGTGTGACTCTATCAATGATAATGACAAAAATTATTAATTTTTCAATTTGTGTGTTTTTAAATAATATGTTCCACCAACTTCAACTCGTTTTGTGACGGACAGACCGACTGACACGTCTCAGTAGAAAAAAAACTGATAGATAAACAATGCTAAAAAATCTCTTTTGATTTGAGTTTCTATGTAAAAGTGTGACACACGGACAGACAGACGCGGCTCTTATTATAGTATAGATATAATATAATAACGTAGAACAGATAAGTATTTACAATCCTATGGTAGGCGAACGTAGTCCTATGGTTGGCCTACAATAGTCCTACCCTAGAACTACTGTAGTCCTTTGAAACCGTAAATGCCCGTATGTTTAATTAGGTTACAGTATATTAGGTAAATAATAAAGCAAAGGAGATTAATATATATAATATAAATATACATATATGAGAATAATAATCCACTAGTATGTATTTACATGGCTTCTGTACAGTGAGAACAATATATACGCAGTTATTGAAGGTGTTTTGTGTACGTGACGTCATAACAGCAACACAATTGACAACAAAAGTGAATAGAGTTAGAGACGATAAGCGAACTCAAGAGTCAAATAGAACTGTTAAATAACCTTTAACAAATTTCTTATAGTAATGAAATTGATAAAATTGTCAATATTTTATTATGCAGAAATTATATTAAAGTCGATGAATTTTAAAGAAAAAAAAATAATTTATGAAATGAAGGGCAAATAGGTAGTCATGAAACAGTTCAAAATGTAGACCATATAAACATTGTATACAATTTAATATTTAATATTTAACTAATAAAAATGTTAAGTAAATTCTTCTCATTTGTTCGAAAACGTGTAACTGTTCGATGACTACCAATTCACCCTACCTAAAATTCTCAGAAAATTAGTCAGTCTAAAGTGTGTTGCTTTTATGACGTCACGACTGCAATCACTACTGTGTGTGTGTTCGTTTTTTGTATACTCACTGGTGACAGCGCTGACCGGATTGAACATCCCAAACATGGTGGCCGGTTTGAGGGTCTATCACCTACGTCAAGATCACCACATAGTACCTATTTTCCTAACCTCACTGCCAAAACACATAGAAAACACCTAGGAAAGGTAGGGACTGTTAGTTGGGGAAAAAATAAATGATAAAAAGAGCAGTCGGAAAAATGTAATCGGCTGATCATTTAATATTAGGGTTGTGACAGTATGCTTTTAAAATCATACATCCTTAAGATATTATAGGATAATTCAGGAGTAAAGAATAATTCTACACCAGCGGTATATAGTATTCGATACCATTTCATTTCGTCTGTGATATTCTTAAGATCTATGATTCCAAAAGCATATTGTCACAACCCTATTTATTATATACGTTAAATAGATGATATTTTTCACTATATTCACCGAAGATCGCAGGTGATAATTTTTCCGACTGGGAAACACGAGCCATTATTTTTGGTTCAATGATGGCTCGAATAATTTGGAATATGATTGAAAATTTTTAATCTCAACAGGGTTTCAGAATTTCAAGGATATGAAATCATGTTAGTGTATCATAAATGTTATAACATTTAAAATAAATAGAAAACTGGTAATTCATTTACACGAAGGACAAGTCTCGTACAATCGAGCTAATTAGGAAGGACGTCCTTCTCACTTCTCCCTTTATTTAATTTGCAGTCGAAACAATTCGATTGTAAGGATTTCAACTCAACTGAACGTTCATATTTATAAACGGGAATTCAAACTCAACGTTGAAGGTATTTTAGAATACGAGTTTTTTTATAGGAATATGTCAATTCATCATCAGGAAGAAGCATGAGAAATATGGACTAAACAATTAATTTTACGGATAACTGTGAAAAAGCTACTTTGTATAAATGCACCTCATCCTATAGTTTGATATATAAATTAATTATAAAAGGCTTAATGAACATTATTTTTACATTATCCACGTAGGAAGCTATTACTGAAACCATTTCTGCTAGAGCGAAGTGTTCGATTGGCACCATTCGACAACATCTCGAAGTTATAAAAAGGACGATTAAGTCGCTATGAGGTTGTCGATTGGAGTAAATCGATCCTCTTATCGTAGGTAGTTAGACAGCACTTTCTGGAAGAGGTTATACTGGTAGTGGATATCATATAATGTTTAGAATTGATAAAATGACAGAAGAATTTAGTCTAAAAGGATAAAATAAAGAAAAATGGCATAGTAAAGAGGACTTAAATAGAAAGTAAGTATCCAACATTCGTGAGTTGGTCATAAAAATCATTGTTTGATTCCAGTTATAAACTTTGTGTTCCTGATGATGAATTGAAATCATTTTGTTCGAAAACTTGAAATATAAAAACTTTCAACATTGAATTTTCAATAACACTCTTGAAAAATTCACATCAATAATTAAAACAAGTATAGTTGAAAATTAAATTTTATCCTGAAATAATTTATTTGTCTTGTAATTTTCTCTACTTTTTCTCACGTTGCTCCTGTTTAAGGTCAGACTCCATAGCCATTCCCCCCTAACGCGCTACCCCCTAACAATAACCGTTAAGGCGAATAGAGCCCCCCCCCCCTCCTCCTCTATGGTCCCTCCCATTTATTTGACCTCAGAAGACCTAGAAGTTGGAATGGAGCCAACAGTCCAGAATCTGGGCATGACAACTCTCGATAAAAACAACCACCACAAAACAGTCAAATAAACATTCAAGGTAAAATTGTCAACCATACTTTTGCTTGTAATCAGAAGTAAATAATGACTAAAGATAATCTCGGAATTATGGAAAAATACGATTAGTGAATGAATCGAATATAAATATATGAACCATTCATGTGCACTTTATTTACAACTATTGGTGATTGTTTTAACTCTTCACTGTGCACTTTATTTACAACTATTGGTGGTTGTTTTAACTCTTCACTGTGCACTTTATTTACAACTATTGGTGGTTGTTTTAACTCTTCACTGTGCACTTTATTTACAACTATTGGTGGTTGTTTTAACTCTTCACTGTGCACTTTATTTACAACTATTGGTGGTTGTTTTAACTCTTCAGTGTGCACTTTATTTACAACTATTGGTGGTTGTTTTAACTCTTCACTGTGCACTTTATTTACAACTATTGGTGGTTGTTTTAACTCTTCACTGTGCACTTTATTCACAACTATTGGTGGTTGTTTTAACTCTTCACTGTGCACTTTATTTACAACTATTGGTGGTTGTTTCACCTCTTCACTGTGCACTTTATTTACAAATATTGGTGGTTGTTTTAACTCTTCACTGTGCACTTTATTTACAACTATTGGTGGTTGTTTTAACTCTTCACTGTGCACTTTATTTACAACTATTGGTGGTTGTTTTAACTCTTCACTGTGCACTTTATTCACAACTATTGGTGGTTGTTTTAACTCTTCACTGTGCACTTTATTTACAACTATTGGTGGTTGTTTCACCTCTTCACTGTGAACTTTATTCACAACTATTGGTGGTTGTTTTAACTCTTCACTGTGCACTTTATTTACAACTATTGGTGGTTGTTTCACCTCTTCACTGTGCACTTTATTTACAACTATTGGTGGTTGTTTTAACTCTTCACTGTGCACTTTATTTACAACTATTGGTGGTTGTTTTAACTCTTCACTGTGCACTTTATTTACAACTATTGGTGGTTGTTTTAACTCTTCACTGTGTACTTTATTTACAACTATTGGTGGTTGTTTCAACTCTTCATTGTGCATTTTATTTACAACTATTGGTGGTTGTTTTAACTCTTCACTGTGCACTTTATTCACAACTATTGGTGGTTGTTTTAACTCTTCACTGTGCACTTTATTTACAACTATTGGTGGTTGTTTCACCTCTTCACTGTGAACTTTATTCACAACTATTGGTGGTTGTTTTAACTCTTCACTGTGCACTTTATTTACAACTATTGGTGGTTGTTTCAACTCTTCATTGTGCATTTTATTTACAACTATTGGTGGTTGTTTTAACTCTTCACTGTGTACTTTATTTACAACTATTGGTGGTTGTTTCACCTCTTTTGAAGTAATATGGTAAATACTGTAGTTCAAATATCCATGAACTGAACAATATAAATTCATGTGAAAATAATCAATTTTTTTGTATCATCATTGAACTCCACAATTAATTATTTTACTCACTACTCACCATTCTACTCACCACTCTACTCTCCATTCACCACTCTACTCTCAACTCACCACTCTACTCTCCATTCACCACTCTACTCTCAACTCACCACTCTACTCTCCATTCACCACTCTACTCTCAACTCACCACTCTACTCTCCATTCACCACACTGCTCTCCTTCATTCACCAATTGTTTAATTACCTTATATTATGTGATAAATATATTGTTTGAATATTGTATCAAAAAGAAATATTTAATTATCATTAAAAATCTTTTATAAATAAATATAATGCATTTTAATTCTAATAAAAATTCATTCATAGAGCGGAATTATTTTGGAGAGTAAATGAAATATTCTTAGTGAATTCCCTAGATTTGTTTGCATTAGTGCTTTAATTTAGAGATATAATAACAACTGCGAATTGAGTTTTGAATTACAGAGTTATAATTAGAGGCTTAATTATTGCAGAGAAGTGTTCTCCACAATGAAGTCAAGAATGATGTCTGTGTGAGACTTCATTGAGAGACAAGAAGGCATTGTTTGAAGGCTGTAAAGAAGGCACTTGAGAGGCTTCTCCACCTTCACCACAATAATGCTTAGTGAGAGTGAGGAAGGGAATGAAGGGCTTCTTGGGGAATAAGGAAGAGGAGAAAGAAGGAGAGTGAAGGAGAGAAAGAAGGGGAGTGAAGAGGAGAAAGAAATAGAGTTAAGGAGAGAGAGAAGGAAAGTGAAGGGGAAAAAGGAAATGGTAAAATGGGTAAAAATTATAGAAATTCCATAGGCATCCATTGAAAATAATATTTTTTTAACAATAGAGTAAGTTATGAATTATCGGTCAGTTACACATTTTCGATCATATCCCAAAATACAATATACTAATTCTTATTTAAATTCAATTTTAATTGGTATCCATGATATCTGCAGGACCTACAGGTATCATGGATACGTATTAAGATTAAAATAAAATAATAATAACTATATTTTTTTCGGATTTGTCGAAGATGTGGGACTGACCGATAATTCGTAGCTTTTAATACATTCTAGTCTCAATGTAATTAGATACGAATTAAAATTACATTGCATCTTAATTCACACACACAAACACACGTACAAACACCAATCAAGGCAGAGATGTTTTTCAATGATTGGGTAATTACTTTCGTCAAGATGGATTCGATAGTAGATAGTACTATCAGTGTGTAGCTAGTAGATAATACTATTTCTGCTTAGATAGTGAGTTACTATCAGTATAAATAGACACATTAAATGTTTGGTACTACTATTACAATAATTCTGACATATAATAAATATATTTACCACGGAAAGTAAATGAAATATTCTTAGTGAATACCATAGACTTTATTGCAATAATTTTTATCAGCTGATTAAATAATAATATCTTTATGATAACAATAATTACATAAAGAATAATTCATTATTTTTCACTGTGGAAATTGGATTATATTGAAAAAAAATAAAAAATCAAAAATTAATAGAAGGTTTATATAATAATATAATTTCACATTTAATAATACGGAAATGATATAATTTTACCTATTTATAATATATAATAATAATTAACCGTACTTACGTAGTAAAAGTCATATACAATCTCAGTGACCGGTAAGTAAGGGGTGACGCTAATTGAGTTTTACCCCCTGTTTAGCATAATGTATGTCAGTACCTTTAAGTAATTACTTAAGTGACTGCAGTAACATTTAATTTTAGCACTTAAAGCTTTTAGCAGAGACACTTAAAGCGACGGAATTTAATGCAATCTAGTGTACCTAGTTAAATGATTTACAATGCTAATGTACATCATTTACATTGAAAATGTAAATAAGCAACTAAAAATGAAATTTAAAATAGATAACTTGACAATGTGGAATATTATGATTATATAATAATAATTATCAATATTAATATACCTACATTTATACAATTCATAGCATGATACAAATGTATTTCTTTATCATTAAAGGTAAATAAGTTTATTAGTAAAAGTTGTAATTGTTTGACTAAGTTATAAATACGATAAGAGTCTTTTTGGCCATTTCTTACATACAAATGTCTGCCTTTTCCTAACTAAGTCAATCATAGGAATAATAAGGGAAAAATACTCTCAGAAAAGACGGAAAATTATAATCATCTGATTTTTATCAGTGATTATAATCGATCATTAAAAGATCATCTATCTACCACAATAAATGATTATAAAATTCAAACGTATTTATAATCAAATTATATCATTCAATGTCTATCGTCCTTCATCGGACATTCCCGACAATATTACGATAAAATCGCTCTTTACCGTAATGGACAATGACAGACGAAATAATACGACAGCGTATCTCATATCAAAGTGAAGCCTTTTAGAAAAAGGAACAGAGGAGAGTGAAGTAGGTTTTTACGTCAGAATATACTCATATAACTGAACTTTCAAGAGATATCTTGTAAAGTTGGTTAAAAATAAGACTGTAAATAATCCTTAGTTATTTAGCTGGTATTTACTTCACTGTGTAAAAACTTTAATTTACATTATATTATGATTGAAAAGGAATCTAACACCGAAAATAGAATAAAGTCAAGCAACATGTTACAACATCATGTAGGCAGGAAACATGTTTAACAAAATAAAGGCAAGTGCCATAAATAAACTCCGCATTCGTTCGTTTCGGTTGACGCGGGTAATGTAAGCTGACTGTTAAGCCAAAGTCACGCACAGCAAAACAAACAGAAACTACGGATCCGGAGAAATAATATACATTGCCTGCAGACTCCTTTTGTTAGTTATAATGATGAGATTTATTGTATTCATTACTATTGTAGTGAAATGATTATGAACAATGGGATGAACATTGTCACTGGGTTAAATGTAAAGGGATAATTAAATGATAAGGTTTGAATGTATAAGTAAATGGAATTAATCTGAAATTAGGATATTGCACGATAAAATGCGATCAATACTTTTGAAATATTTGCAATAATATTTAAAATCTAGGAATATTTGGATTACTTGGAATGCTTGGAATTTTTAGAATTTTTGGAATATTTGAAATACAAGAAATGTATGGAGTATTTGTAATATCTAGAATATTTGAAATCTAGGAATATTTGGATTACTTGGAATGCTTGGAATTTTTAGAATATTTGGAATATTTGAAATACTAGGAATACAAGAAATATATGGAATATTTGTAATATCTAGAATATTTGAAATCTAGGAATATTCCCACTCCAATCAGTAATTACGAAAGCCTCTTTCCACGCAAAGAAGATTCAGTTGGTACTCCTTTTTTCAGGTACAACCAAGAAGCTAAGTGCAGCTCAGAAGTTAAATCTCTTTTCAAACTGGGATTAACTTCGCGAAAAATCATCGCGAAAATAAAGTCCAACCGATTTGTTGATTATATTTTGATAGTGTATCCTAGGCAAAGGATTTTTTCCTGGGATAGCGAGTGAAATTAACAGGAATAAATCATCCTTGTCTGGGATTGAAGAGGAAATGTAAAAGGTTTAATACTGAATGTTTATTATTTAAACCCTAATATTTGGTTCGAGCGAACCAGTACGTCCAAACTCCTTAGTTATGAAGGACACGTGTAATGAAGGACCTGAGTTATGAAATGTACTTTAGCTATGAAGTAGTTTTCTATGTCTAAATTATAGAAAACGATATACGGCAAGAATTTCATTATAGTTAACCCTCATTGTCCATAGTTTTCTATGATATCATAGAAAACTGTCTATAGTGCAACCGAGATATGAAGTGGTTCTGAGTTATGAAGGATGCAATACTTCATAACTCAGTTGTTTCCCTGTACCTAGGTTTTAGTGAGAGAACTTTCGATGGTTGGGTTAGTAGGGCTAACTTCATTTATTATACTAATGCATGAATTACTATTTCATAAATTACTATTTCATTAATTACTATTTCATTAATTACTATTTCATTAATTACTATTTCATTAATTACTATTCATTAATTACTATTCATTAATTACTATTTCATTAATTACTATTCATTAATTACTATTTCATTAATTACTATTCATTAATTACTATTTCATTAATTACTATTCATTAATTACTATTTCATTAATTACTATTCATTAATTACTATTTCAATTCATCACACTAATCAATAAGTTATATTTCCATTACAATTAGTTGAATTTATATATAAATTTACACATTATTTATATTACTAGGGTACAGTCTGAGTTATCGGACAGTTCCACATTTTCGATCATACGCAAAAGAATTATATGGAATATTCGTTATTTTAATTTATATCCATGATACCTGCAGGTATCAAGGATACCAATTAAAATAGCCAATTAACAATAATTATTATTATATCTTTTTTTATGATCGATCTTATCTATAACCGTTCAATAACTCAGACTGTACCCTAGTTATTAAATGTATTACTTACAGTAATATCAATCAGGATAGACAGATTAATTCAAATAGAGAATTAAAAAGCATCAATGATTAATAAACAATAAAAACGATATCTCTTACAGGGAGAGAATATCAATTTACTGTTTAGTCATTTTAAGACAATGGGAAAAATAACTGACTATACATTTTTAGGTACTGTACTTTTCATAGCTCAGTAAACATGTTTTGTACTCAGTTCAAGTAACTAAATTTGATCACTAAAATTAAACAACATTCAGTTACTAAAAATTGTGATACTAAAAAATGAAGGCACTAAGAATTAAGGAACAATAATTTAGTCTAATACTCAGTCACTGAAGAGTTGTGACTAATACTCAGTCACTGAGTAGGTGTGACTAATACTCAGTCACTGGATAAGTGTGACTAATGCTCAGTCACTGAATTAGTATGACTAATACTCAGTTACTGAATTAGTATGACTAATACTCAGTTACTGAATTAGTATGACTAACACTAAGTCACAATAATTAATAGCGTTGCCATCAACATTTGCCAGTTTTCAAAACATGTCACAGTGAATTTTAGAGGCTTTGGTTTATTCAGAGCTCAACTGACGGCCTGTCTATCAGAATGTATAGAAAAGTTAGATAAAATAAAGATAGCAAATATTGTATATTGGAGAATTGTGAATAATGATAAACTAAATTGTGGTTAGAACCAATGATTTCCATAATTAAAAATTAAAATTATTAAACTTTCAGTCTATCGTCTTTCGTCGAACATTCCCAACAGAAAAACAGATGATAATGTCTATATTATGATATTTCACGTTAAAATACCATCAAAATTTAAATAACAGACGATATGCCAATTGTGAATTTTACGACTAAATAATTAATGTTAATCAGATTTAGTGAATTAATAAGTTTATTATTAATATCATACAGTGATTTAAACTATCATTTGGAATATTCCATCCCAAGTATTGATTTCAATTCTAACTTATAATTACTTGGCACTATTGCATGACACTTGTGATAACTTCTTACTGATGTTAACAGGGTTTGAAACACGTGATAATGCAAGTTTTATCTGATAGTGCATTAGTACCTTTCGAACGTTTGCGAGAAAAAAGTCATAAACACGAAAATGTATTTCAAATTATTCATATAGACATAAAAATCTAAAAAATACTGATTGTTTTGGTAAAAGTTTGATAATTTTAGCTCTAAAATGTACCGCTAGAGAGGCTAAATGTCCTAACGATATACCATTAAATGTACGTACATTACAAGTACTAAAATGCCTCTCCTGAAAAATAGCTTTTTGTAGTTATGACAGTGTTGTCGCAAATGAACGACGTGTAATAGTTTTACGTTAGAGAATAACGTCATAACCGACCAATTCGCTCTTCAACGTGTACGATGTCAGTCTTAGCATTATGCTTTGAATTATTATTTCTAAGTTAAATATAATTAATTCTAATTTAATAATGAATTGGAATCACATGGAATCATTGTAATCACATGGAATCATTGGAATCACATGGAATCATTGGAATCACATGGAATCATTGGAATCACATGGAATCATTGGAATCACATGGAATCAATGAAATCCCATGGAATCATTAGAATCAATGAAATCATTACTATTAGGTTTGAGGCTATATAGAATTATAAACTTCTACTAATGGGGTGTACTGAATTAATTATGACTCTAGGCAAACTTTAATAGGGAAGAGATGGGATGATATTGAAATATTTATAAATGAGATAACAGTGAAGGCTATCCATCTCTTATAATGATGATACTTAAAGTGAAACGCCTGAGTTATGAAGTATTGGTTCCTAAATAACTCAGAGCCACTTCATATCTCTGGTGCACTAAATAGTTTTCTATGATATCATAGAAAACTAAGGTCATTGAGGGATAACTATGACGCAATGCTTAACGTTTATCGTTTTCTAAAATTTAAACATAGAAAACTACTTCATAACTCAAGTGCACTTCATAATTCATATCCCCATAACTCAGGACTTTTAATGTATTTTAGATATATTAGGGACCATCTCTTACCGAGTATAACTATTTATTTCCAATAATTGAATGTTTCCACACACCGATATGATTCGAATAATTCAATATTGGTAAATAGTATCGAGTTATCGACCAAATTACAGTCTACAAACAGAAATATCTTTGATAGATAGTGTCAATATACAGTCATTATCTGACAGCTCTGCAAATAAATTTAGAATTAATGAGTCAACAGCATGAATATTCAAAATGGTGAGTCGAAACCTTCATTGAAAATGAAGCAATATAGTTTAATATTATAAGAAATAATTAATTATTTTGAGAACTATAGTCATACCCCGCTCTTATTACGTCTCAGATTTATGACAATCGAATTAGTGTGGGACATGTCTCGCTTTTATTTTTTTTGGTATAGAAATTATTTTAGGGATAATTTTAATAATTTGATTTGTTGTTTTTAGTTAAATTTTTTTCACAGTAACTTATGCAGGCCCGTGGGATAGATTGAAAATAATTAAACTGTTTGTAACATACGTTAATCACCATAAATTAATAAATATATTTCTATATTGAAAACTGAAGGGGTATAGTTTTTTTATGTTAGCAAATTTAATCAGTATTTAAATTGTTTATTTTTCACCAAACTGTGAATATTGAAATTTTAAATATCAAAATTAAATATTAAAATTTTGAATACCTTTTAACTCATAAAAATCATGAGTCACTAATTTTTATTCTGTTCACTGCCTTTATTTTTATTTTATGAAATACTAAAACTTTAAAGAGTATAAGATTAAAACTGATAAAAAATGCAGTGCAAACTAAAATATATGTTGTTTTTAATATATTTTTGACTAATTAAAAATATGATTATCTAATTCGAGAGAATTAGCAATGTTGGTTTAAAATTTATATGACCTTTTTTTTCGCCAATTTTGATTCAAATTTACATTGCGCAATTTCGTTATAACAATTACTTATATTTCTATATTTTTTAAGAAATCACAATAATAAATTTCAATATTTGCTACCATATTAAAAAAATATTTTGTTTTACTTTTTTAAGATTTACATTTTAATGATTTAATTATTTTACAGATTTTTTTACAAATTTGGATAAAAATATTATTTAATATTCTTTTTGCAAATATGGATACAAAATTTTATTATTTTAATATATAAATTTTTTTATTTCAGTGTTCGAACTTCCATTAGTATACCCGTATAAATGATATTCATTTTGTTCATACGAACAAATCAGAAAGTATCACTCGCGCCGAATTATTATAATAACAGAGCAGGGAAAAGCTGACCTCTTGCTTCTATTAATATATCTAAGCACGATATGCAGTTATCGATTAGATATCACCGTCACGATATCGCAGAACTGTTCTATTTATGAACCTACACTCGATGTCATTTAGATGTCATTTTGACGTCACTGTAAGTTAGGCCGGTTATATTGAGGCTAAAAATATTAAATATATATTCGACGTTTCTGATATTCAATTCATAACTAATTGGAAAAATAATATGTACCTACATTTATTAGTGATGTAATATCAGATAAAAGTGTCACTGAATTATGCTAATTCAACAAATCACAGTTTTCTAATTTGCTATTATTTTCAAATCTAACAAATTTGTCGTCGTTTAGCAACCAATTTTAAAATATCCACATGCATTAAAATGAGTAAAGTTTACTTTTGGGAATTAGTGAACTGGGAAAATCATCACAGACACATTTTCGTTTGGTACCTATGTTCTTAAAATCTTTTAATTTATGCTCAATATAATTCAGCTATAATCACTTAATAAGTTTTACATTATAATATATAAACTGACTAAAACTCCTTTTCTTTGCATCAAATAATATCACAAACAAATTCGTCTAACTGATTAAAATAGATCAAAAGAGTTCTAAACAGCTATAAATTAAAGGAAAACTAACCCATATTACTAACATCTAAATTGCATTAACACAACATATAAATTGCATTAAACAAACCTCAGCTTTGAATTCTCTATAATTGCATCACACCAACGCAAACTAAAGCCTAGAATTGGCTTTGTTTAGCGCATTAAAATCTACCCCGGTCTCCCATTCAAGATATGGACTCAAGACCTAACGGAAAATCTCAACGGTCCTTCGCGCTGTGAGTTTCCATTCAGGATACGCACGCTGCAAAGCCCTTAATTAAATATTCTTAGAAAGAATATCTCTGATGAAAAGATGGGGACTATCTTTTCCAGAAGAATTAAGACAGAAGAAATAATTAGATAGGGTTTGATTAAGATAGTTAGGGATATTTTAAATGTAATGATTAGAGATAGTTTAATTGCAATAATTGAGTAGATTTTAATTAAAATAATTAAAGATATTTCAATTTTAAAATTTAGACATTTTTATATAATTATAGACTTTTTATTAAAATATTTTAATCAAATTAATCGGGATATTTTAATTAAAATATTCAGAGATGTTTGCATATCAGACATTTTGTATAGAAAAAATATGAATTTTATTAAAAAAATTATATAAATTTAATTTAAAAAATTCGGGACATTAAATTAAATTAATTTCATATTTAATAATATGCGTATATTGTATTTGTTTTAATAGTGACAAAAGCTTAATAACTCTATCACAATTATGCATTATATGATCAATAAAGCTACATGCTTTACTACAGTAAAACAAGCGAATTACACACGTGTCAATTAAAGCTGTGGAGGTGAAAATAAACTGAAATGAGAGAGAGAGAAAATAGAACAAAAGATTTCTATTTTGCTTCGGTGAAGTGTAGTTATTACATTATTAATATTGTCACAATGTTGTAATGATATTGTTATTACATTATTGATATTATCACAATGTTGTAATGATATTGTTATTACATTATTGATATTGTCACAATGTTGTAATGATATTGTTATTACATTATTAATATTGTCACAATGTTGTAATGATATTGTTATTACATTATTGATATTATCACAATGTTGTAATGATATTGTTATTACATTATTGATATTGTCACAATGTTGTAATGATATTGTTATTACATTATTAATATTGTCACAATGTTGTAATGATATTGTTATTACATTGTCAATATTGGCAATGTTGTAATGATATTGTTATTACATTATTAATATTGGCAATGTTGTAATGATATTGTTATTACATTATGACCTTATACCATATATATACTGCATATCCATTTACACCTCATTTACTACATTTACACCTCATTCACTACATTTACACCTCATTTACTACATTTACACCTCATTCACTACATTTACACCTCATTTACTACATTTACACCTCATTTACTACATTTACACCTCATTTACTACATTTACACCTCATTCACTACATTTACACCTCATTTACTACATTTACACCTCATTTACTACATTTACACCTCATTTACTACATTTACACCTCATTTACTACATTTACACCCCGTAACGCTATGTTCTCCACATGTTATGTACAGTCAGAGAAGTAAGTAGTGAAGTGGCAGTGACAAATGTAGGTGACTTTTCCCGGGGGAAATGGAGGAAATTTACCCCTGACTTCGGCCTGTAAATTCCCACTGGATGCAAGAGAAAGTGAGAACAAAATCGGGAATTCACGATGGCAGGAATGGCTACCATCGGAAGCTAATGAAAAAATGGAGTGGGAATGGGCTGGGAATGGAGAGGGAATGGACTGGGAATGGGTGGGAATAGGGTGGGAATGGAGAGGGAATGGGTCAGATTTCACATTATTATACATTATAGTAACATATTTTCTCTCCAATATCTGACACACAAAAAAAATGGAACTCCTTAACAAATCTAGCCAGTACCAGTTAATTATTTTAACTAGTGACTAGTGTGGCATGGTAGAGTCTAGTGTGACATGGTAGAGTCTAGTGTGGCATGGTAGAGTCTAGTGTGACATGGTAGATTCTAGTGTGACATGGTAGAGTCTAATGTGACAAGGTGGTATAGAGTCACTAGTGTGACACGCTATCAAATGTTGCATTGATTCTTAGCGTTAAGAGAATTAGTGTGTTACACTCTTGGTTGAGATTAGTAATAGGTATATGTAATTGTAGTCATAGGTGTATGTAGTCAAAGGTGTATGTAGTCAAAGCTGTATGTAGTCATAGGTATATGTAGTCAAAGGTATATGTAGTCAAAGGTGTATGTAGTCATCAGTATCGGTATTATGATGACTAGAGTCTGGATATACATATAATAATAATTAAAAAATGGTATTCTAAAAATAGTTTCAATATTACTAAAAGAAGTCATACAGTTTCAAGAAATAGTCGTTATTACAGCAATGTTTGTCCTAAAAACTATTCATATTTTAAAGCACATCATAGAAACCTTAGGTAGTTACTGCTGCAGAGTAACCAGGCCATTTCAATTGATCATAATTATTAGTGATTAGTTAATGTTGTTTTTATTATTATTAACATTTAGGGCAGCAATGGAAATGTTATATAGTAGTAAATAGCATAATTATTAGTTTCATCTCTTCCTTTATTACCAAATATCTTACATAGTCACTAATAGCGCAATAAGGGCTACTTAACAATCGAAATAGCGTTCATAGCCTAATAACTGTAGATGCGGGCTCCACTGGTGTCGATACCATTCACTGTACACGCTATCAAAGAGAGATAATCTATCGGCAACAGTTATAATTGGAAGTGTTCGCTACTCCCATCGATGTTTTTTTAATAGCTACATAAAAAAGTGAATTTTAAAGTCTATGACCAATTTAGAATGTTTTCCAAGGAAATATGAATTTATTTCTAGGGATATTAAGGGAGTATCCCAGGCAAGGAGGATTTGTTCCTAGGATATTAAGGGAATATCCCAGGCAAGGAGGATTTTTCCTGGGATATTAAAGGAGTATCCCAGGCAAAGATGATTTGTTCCTAGGTATATTAAGGGAGTATCCCAGGCAAGGAGGATTTGTTCCTAGGTATATTAAGGGAGTATCCCAGGCAAGGAGGATTTATTCCTAGGTATATTAAGGGAATATCCCAGGCAAGGAGGATTTATTCCTAGGTATATTAAGGGAGTATCCCAGGCAAGGAGGATTTGTTCCTAGGTATATTAAGGGAATATCCCAGGCAAGGAGGATTTGTTCCTAGGTATATTAAGGGAGTATCCCAGGCAAGGAGGATTTATTCCAGGGATATTAAGGGAGTATCCCAGGCAAGAAGTACATATTTCTAGGTATATTAAAGTATTATCCCAGGAATAAATCCTTCTTGCCTGGGTTAGGCATAAAAAATAGATTCAATAGAATTCAATTATATTTTCTACTCCTCAATATAATTTACGTATTTTATCTCCCTTTCCACTATAAAATGATTGAAGCATATCGAATTATTTTCTAATCATTAGCGTTCACATTTAGGCTCAATACTCCTTTTGATTCAATTACCTCAATTCAATTACAACAAACTTCAATAGAAATAAATTACTGTTCTTTTAGGAATAAGGAAATAACTAATAGAGCTATAGACACGGGGGGAAAAGATAAAAAAGGGAATTAATTAATTCTTCTCACTGAACTCTAGGAATGAAAAATCTGCCAATGTTATTAATTTACTTTTAATTTGAAGTGATAGTAAAGGGTCTGTCGTAGGATAGGCCCTTTGCTAACAAAATAATAGACCCTTTACTCGGTGATATGGATCTAAAGTAAAGGGTTTAAGTGCTAGATAGACCCTTTACTCGGTGATGTGGATCTAAAGTAAAGGGTTTAAGTGCTAGATAGACCCTTTACTCGGTGAAATGGATCTAAAGTAAAGAGTTTAAGTGCTAGATAGACCCTTCACTCGGTGAAATGGATCTAAAGTAAAGGGTTTAAGTGCTAGATAGACCCTTTACTCGGTGAAATGGATCTAAAGTAAAGGGTTTAAGTGCTAGATAGACCCTTTACTCGGTGAAATGGATCTAAAGTAAAGGGTTTAAGTGCTAGATAGACCCTTTACTCGGTGAAATGGATCTAAAGTAAAGGGTTTAAGTGCTAAATAGACCCTTTACTCGGTGAAATGGATCTAAAGTAAAGGGTTTAAGTGCTAGATAGACCCTTTACTCGGTGAAATGGATCTTAAGTAAAGGGTTTAAGTGCTAGATAGACCCTTTACTCGGTGAAATGGATCTTAAGTAAAGGGTTTAAGTGCTAGATAGACCCTTTACTCGGTGAAATGGATCTAAAGTAAAGGGTTTAAGTGCTAGATAGACCCTTTACTCGGTGATGTGGATCTTAAGTAAAGGGTTTAAGTGCTAGATAGACCCTTTACTCGGTGAAATGGATCTAAAGTAAAGGGTTTAAGTGCTAGATAGACCCTTTACTCGGTGAAATGGATCTTAAGTAAAGGGTTTAAGTGCTAGATAGACCCTTTACTCGGTGAAATGGATCTAAAGTAAAGGGTTTAAGTGCTAGATAGACCCTTTACTCGGTGAAATGGATCTAAAGTAAAGGGTTTAAGTGCTAGATAGACCCTTTACTCGGTGAAATGGATCTTAAGTAAAGGGTTTAAGTGCTAGATAGACCCTTTACTCGGTGAAATGGATCTTAAGTAAAGGGTTTAAGTGCTAGATAGACCCTTTACTCGGTGAAATAGATCTTAAGTAAAGGGTTTAAGTGCTAGATAGACCCTTTACTCGGTGAAATGGATCTTAAGTAAAGGGTTTAAGTGCTAGATAGACCCTTTACTCGGTGAAATAGATCTTAAGTAAAGGGTTTAAGTGCTAGATAGACCCTTTACTCGGTGAAATGGATCTTAAGTAAAGGGTTTAAGTGCTAGATAGACCCTTTACTCTATGTGAGGAAAATCCTTAGAGGCTGGATAGTCTTTTTATCATTTCTTCACTTTAACTACACTTATTTCTCTGTCAATTGTCCTATCAGCCTGATTAAAAAGGGCAACTGTCTGATCTCCTCTGACCCCCTTTCTGATGATGGAAAGGGGGGGGGGGGTCAATGGGGGCCATTGACCCCCGTTTGCTCATTGGTAAACTTTTAGTGTCTATTTTTCCTTCCTCTTCTTTGTGCCCCGTGTAAAGTTTGGGAGAAACTTTGCTACAACATTCTAGTGTCCTTCCACTTCAATCAGGAGATTGTTATGATGGGGCAGAGATAGGGCAGAGATGGGGCAGAGATGGGGCAGTGATGAGGCAGAGATGGGTAAGAATAACCTGTGTAATGACTAAGTTTTCCACTATATGTATATATTTATTTGTAACTAATAAAACCTCAAGCACACACCAACATAACCTCTTCACCACACTTCACCACACTTCATCATACTTCACCACACTTCATCATCATGTCACCACACTTCACCACATCACACACACACACACACACACACCTACCCGACTCCACTAGCGTGCTAATGTCTCAGATTCAAAGAGCATATTAAATAGCACAATCAATAAAGTGTTACACCTTGTCTGGCAGTGTATTAGCCCTTACAACTACACTGCTGCGAAATATTCAAAAGAGTCAATTAATTAATAGTCACACGACTGTACGTCTGTTTGCCACTACTCAATAGAAGGGTGGGACTCTTTAATTATTGGCACCACTGGACACAGTGTTCCTCCTACAGGGAGTTAGGTAGGTACCAGATTATGCGTCAGGAAAAAGAAATAATGTTTGGGACAGTGAAACTAATGAGTTATGAAGTATTCGTTACTTCATATCTCTGGTGCATTAGATAGTTTTCTATGATATCATAGAAAACTATGGTCATTGAGGGGTAACTATGACGCAATTCTTGGCGCATATCATTTTCTATAATTTAAACATAGAAAACTACTTCATAACTCAGGAGTTTTACTGTATCAACAAATGTTGTTAGTATGGACAATGATATTACTAGGGTTGTGACAATATGTTTCATAAATCATAGATCCTAAGAATATCACAGACGAAATGAAATGGTATCGAATACTATATACCGCTGGTGTAGAACCATTCAATACTCATTAATTCACTCCGTCTTTAATATTTCAAGATCTATGATTTTAAAAGCTTATTGTCACAATCCTAGATATTAGGCAATAAATTACAGTTAATTTTCGAAATTAACTTTAATTTATCCAACTGGTAAAATAATAACTATCGACAAACATGACGAAAAAAGCTTCTAATTTTGATTGTCAGTCGAATTGTACGGGTACAAGTTATATTTCCTGATGCAGATTAGGTTCCAGCATCGCTTTTCCCGCTGTGATCGGTATGGTGAATTAAATTATTGCTGGGACTTAAAATCTGCATCAGTCATTACGTTAATACAAAGGACTGGAAGAAGCAGTCAGAAAGGAAAGTGGCTCCATGAACAAAGTCACCTACCACCAGTCTGTGACAATGCTCATGGATGCAGAAACGCTACTCAGTGATTGCAATCATTCACCAGTGACACAAGCACCAGTGTGAACGAGTATATGAAGAATGTTTGAATCATATATTTGGTATAAATAATAATACATAAGCTATTAAAGTAACTTAATATTATTCTATCAAAATAATCCTGTATAATATTGAGTGAAAATATGATATAACTTTGATAGTTATTTGTTTTATTTTAATTTAAAAACTTATAAAATGCTGTTCAACTTTATATACTGCTAATATAAATAATATTTTGATACATTCTAAATCACATATGTACCTATTAATATTTCAACTAACAACTCCTTATTTATTCTCCATTACAACACTAACAGTATAAGATTTACCGTTGAATATTGTCAGTTAAAAATAGAAATATTCTATTCATTCCTTTCATTTCAAAGTATTTTTCGTCAATTAGTAACATTTTGCGGCAGGTAGATCCTGTTAACGAGTCAGATGTTCACAGGTTGTGTAAATACTGTATTTGATATTTACTACACAAATTCTGATATCGGACTATATCTAAACTAACATTTAGTTACTCTATTCCAACCGTAACTAATGTACGGAATTGTGTAACGGTGGGAATAACATAGTGTACCGTATTAACTTAATGAAAAACTCAATAATTGAAAAAAAGGAATTATACGATATGATATGTTTTTATTAACAGTTTTAAAATTGATTATAGTTTAACTTTTCCCATATTGATTAACAGTGTTTTAAGATTTTCTAATATTTTGCTAAAGTTAAGCCACATACTGACATTCAGGAATAATTTATCATTCTTTCAATATGCTTAGCAAACAAATAAAACGGGTTAATATACTGAATGAAAAGGGGTTTAACGTCTGCTTCGGAACAAAAGGCCATATCGCTGTCGTCAAAAGGAAATTAAATACAAGGGACTGGAAGAAGCTGTCAGAAAGGAAAGTGGCTCCATGAACAAAGTCACCTACCACCAGTCAGTGACAATGCTCATGGATGCAGAAAAGTTACTCTGTGAATGCAGTCACTTACCAAGGAATGTGACGAAAAGGAACACAAGTACCGGTGACTGCACTCACGGATAGAAGATTATCCCATCATTATAGCAAATGAGAACAATCTTTCAATAATCTTCTATAAAGCATTTTAAAGTAATCCATTATAAATAAACCGTGAGAAAGAAGATTAAGAGAGAGAGATAATCCTTCTTTTCAATATTTGCTGGAAATGGCCGAGGCCATTATCAGTCGGAAAATGTTCCAATCGGCAGATCGTCTGTTACTGTCCATTACGGTAAATATTGATGGTATTTTATCGTAAAATATCATAATAAAGACATAATCACACCAGGATTGTTTATCAGATATGTCCGACGATAGACAGCATAACTTTAATGTTTAGCAAAATTACTATTGTATTTTCTAATCATTTATTGTCTCTTTTTATCATCGATTGTAATCACCAACGATTATTATTCCTCGATCGTCTGCCTGATTACTATTCAAGTCAGTGCGACATTCAGCTGACGACATTTGGCAAATGTCATTCCCTGCGTCAAGTTTTCTTGCCGTTAGTCTTTAAATTGATGAACGCTAAGCTGTCGACTTTGCGTCAATATTAAAGACTGTGTTGATGGGAGGATTGGGGCGGTAATGGATTTGAAATTCTTTTCCCACTAAGAAACTGTCAACGTTTGGAATTAAAGTGAGGGAAGACGGTGAATATTAAGGAAATAATGACCATCCACTTCAAACTATAGTAGAGCTCCTCTATAGTGAAATCATGGGCAGTTTAGTGTCCTGAGTAAGGAAGTAGCTTGTATAGTGAACATATATTCTATTGTCTTCTAAACCTGATGGCCATTCAAAGCAGACTAAAGAAAGTTTGTTCACTATAGAGGCTACTTCCTTACTCAGGACTTCGTTATAGAGGAGTTCTACTCAAACTACCACGCAATCAAAATGATTGTTTTTAATATTTTTCAATTATGCGCCAAATTTCACTTTTCTGTACCATTTATTTTTAATAAATTTATTGGATAGCAACAATCAAAACAAGAATTAAAAGCATTTCGTTGTTTATTATGAGCCGTTGCTTCTAGATTCTATCAATTGCAGTCAGATTGAAAACTTCATAATGCGTTTAAAAAAACCTATATCTCCAAAACTGTGAAATTAAATTTAACTCTCCATCAATTACAATTTATGAGATTATTGTTTGATAAAGAATTTAGAGTCAAATCGACTGCTTGGTAGTTCTAGAGTCTATATTGACTTTTATAATCCATAAATAAAAATAGAGTAGCATAGTCAGTGAAATTCGAAGCTTTGGTATTGAAGGGGGGAACGTCTCAGTTCTCGAGAAGTGGGTGTTGAATTTTAGGTATTGAATTTCTTATTGACTATCATGTTCCACTTTTCGAGTGCTGTAAGTGTTCGAGAAAAACGACATTCTGCAAGTACATTAAGCCTCCTGAGTGATGAAGGACCTGAATTGTGAAATGATCTTGAGTTATAAAGTATTTTATAAGTTTAAATTATAAGAAAATTATCTTGGATTTTATTCATCGAAAACTATCCAGTGCACTCGAGATATGAAGGAACCAATACTTCATAACTCAGGAGTTTCGCTTTACCAGTTCGTTTCACCATTGATGACCATCTGCTAAGTCCAGTCATGAATGTTTGGGCAAGGAATTCTACCACAAGATATTTCTCTAGTTGAAGATCAAAGAAATACGAAGCGATTGTTATGTTAGATATGAGAGCTGCTTCGAAATAGTCTCTGATGATAGCGACTAATCCCAGTCGAAAACTACAACCGACGATAGTCCACCTTTGATCAGTAATAATCGGTGATTAAAAGAATATCTATCTAACGATTCGACACAATTTCAATCGCAATTATTCATACATTTAAAACAATTATCGTCTTTCGTCGAACATTTCAGACGAAAATCCAATCGTTATTCTCTGACATTTTATTTCTACGATAAAATACGATGGAACTTCACCCTATAGGAAATATGATAGACGATCTGCCGATTGTAAATTCTCAGACTGGGATCTCTAGATCCCAATATTCTGCCTCCACCTGAGTTTGTCAGTTCAATTTGGGGCTTTACGAAGATTCGAATCAAAATAACGTAACAAGTTACTCAGATCTGCAGAATTGGCTGAAACCAGATCGCAATATACAGTTATGTTATTAAATTTCATTTGGCCATTGAATTCCATAGTGTGGAACTATGGAATTAGCTAACTATTTAATCAGCCACATTGGAAAAAGGAATCATAATTAATAAAGGTAGTATTTCTACTTGCTTTCAGTCTAGTGTATCTTTCTCATGGAGCAATGAAAGTTTTAATGATGCGGTTCATGATAGTCATGGAAGGACCTATAATTCTTGGCCTGTTAGAATTAGTTGGATCATATGGCGCCCAAACAGGCATCAGGCCTATGAGAATTAGTTGGATCATTTGGCGCCCAAACACATAGTGATATCAAAGTAATTGAACCTGGAACCGTATATATTTTAAGCCGTGGCGGAATTTCCCTCGCTTATCAAAACCAGACGATGTTGTTCTAGTTCTTGTTATTGTGTCTGTTTTGCTATCTTCATACTCTAGTTTTTAAATTTAATGGGTACGGCATCTTTTGTTCTGACTCAGCAACATCACAAGGTTTGGTAATTCTTTCTTGGCAAGGAGTACCGACTGTTTCCATTGAGTACCGATTATTTCCATTGAGTACCGACTGTTTCCATTGAGTACCGACTGTTTCCATTGAGTACCGACTGTTTCCATTGAGTACCGACTGTTTCCATTGAGTACTGACTGTTTCCATTGAGCACCGACTGTTTCCATTGAGTACCGACTGTTTCCATTGAGTACTGACTGTTTCCATTGAGTATCGACTGTTTCCATTGAGTACCGACTGTTTCCATTGAGTACCGACTGTTTCTATTGAGTACCGACTGTTTAGATTGAGTACTGACTGTTTCCATTGAGTACCGACTGTTTCCATTGAGTACTGACTGTTTCCATTGAGTACTGACTGTTTCCATTGAGTACCGACTGTTTCCATTGAGTACCGACTGTTTCCATTCAGTACCGACTGTTTCCATTGAGTACTGACTGTTTCCATTGAGTACCGACTATTTCCATTGACTATCGACTGTTTCTATTGAGTACCGACTGTTTCTATTGAGTACCGACTGTTTAGATTGAGTACTGACTGTTTCCATTGAGTACCGACTGTTTCCATTGAGTACCGACTGTTTCCATTGAGTACTGACTGTTTCCATTGAGTACCGACTGTTTCCATTGAGTACCGACTGTTTCCATTGAGTACCGACTGTTTCCATTGAGTACTGACTGTTTCCATTGAGTACTTGCCAGATGTACGAGAACTAAAATGTAGATAAAGTTAACCTACAACTTCACCATTTTTCACTTTTCTTCGGAGGTTTAGAAATGTTTTCTTTCATATGAATTTTTATCCAAATAGAACCTGAATGTCGTGCAGAAATGAACGTCTTTGATATTGAAATATTAGAGAACTTTTAGAGAGAAAATATTAATACTTTTTCAAATATTATTCTTCATTCTCCCTTTTACTTCATCCTTTCTCTCTCATTCTCTCACACTCTCTCTCACACTCTCTCTCACTCATAATCTCACTCTCACACTCTCTCTCACTCATAATCTCACTCTCACACTCTCTCTCACTCATAATCTCACTCTCACACTCTCTCTCACTCATAATCTCACTCTCCCATCTCTCACACTATCTCTCACTCATAATCTCACTCTCACACTCTCTCTCACTCATAATCTCACTCTCACACTCTCTCTCACTCATAATCTCACTCTCACACTCTCTCACACTCTCTCTCACACTCTCTCACTCTCTCTCACACTCTCTCTCATACTCTCTCACTCCATTAGCAATCAGAGCAGCTCAGTACTTCTAGTGTTTGCACAACTCATCATTTGGAGATAATTGAATGAGAGGCACTTATCATATGAGAGAAATGAGGCACTTATCATATGAGAGAAATGAGAAAGGCACTTATCATATGAGAGAAATGAGGCACTTATCATATGAGAGAAATGAGAAAGGCACTTATCATATGAGAGAAATGAGAAAGGCACTTATCATATGAGAGAAATGAGGCACTTATCATATGAGAGAAATGAGAAAGGCACTTATCATATGAGAGAAATGAGAAAGGCACTTATCATATGAGAGAAATGAGGCACTTATCATATGAGAGAAATGAGAAAGGCACTTATCATATGAGAGAAATGAGAAAGGCACTTATCATATGAGAGAAATGAGAAAGGCACATATCATATGAGAGAAATGAGGCACTTACCATATGAGAGAAATGAGGCACTAATCATATGAGAGAAATGAGGCACTTATCATATGAAAGAAATGAGGCACTAATCATATGAGAGAAATGAGGCACTTACCATATGAGAGAAATGAGGCACTAATCATATGAGAGAAATGAGGCACTTATCATATGAAAGAAATGAGGCACTTATCATATGAGAGAAATGAGGCACTTACCATATGAGAGAAATGAGGCACTAATCATATGAGAGAAATGAGGCACTTATCATATGAGAGAAATGAGGCACTTATCATATGAAAGAAATGAGGCACTAATCATATGAGAGAAATGAGGCACTTATCATATGAGAGAAATGAGAAAGGCACTTATCATATGAGAGAAATGAGGCACTTATCATATGAGAGAAATGAGAAAGGCACTTATCATATGAGAGAAATGAGAAAGGCACTTATCATATGAGAGAAATGAGAAAGGCACATATCATATGAGAGAAATGAGGCACTTACCATATGAGAGAAATGAGGCACTAATCATATGAGAGAAATGAGGCACTTATCATATGAAAGAAATGAGGCACTTATCATATGAGAGAAATGAGGCACTTATCATATGAGAGAAATGAGGCACTTACCATATGAGAGAAATGAGGCACTAATCATATGAGAGAAATGAGGCACTTATCATATGAAAGAAATGAGGCACTTATCATATGAGAGAAATGAGGCACTTACCATATGAGAGAAATGAGGCACTAATCATATGAGAGAAATGAGGCACTTATCATATGAAAGAAATGAGGCACTAATCATATGAGAGAAATGAGGCACTAATCATATGAGAGAAATGAGGCACTAATCATATGAGAGAAATGAGGCACTTATCATATGTGATAAATGAGAAAGGCACTTATCATATGAGAGAAATGTTAAACAACATCCTGACCATTTTATTGAGATACTTTCTAGGTTTATTTTGGTATAGGAGTATGTGGCATAATTCAGACACTTACAGCAATCGGAAAGTGAAGGATGTAATATATGGTTAAATCAGAAATTATTGTTTGATCTACCATGACCTGTGGTGACACCCACTTACCGAGTACTGCGAGGCCCCAAGTAATGTGACTGCAACAGTTGTGACATTTTTTTATATTTCACAGGAAGAATTGCACACGTGACTTTGTGTTAATTCTCTATTTAATATTTCGTATGAAGTTGACTAAGCCTGGAAAGCAATCAAGCGTGTCCCCGCTCAGCTGCCGGTGATTTCCTGTGCGATATAAAGAATAGCCAAATCATTCGGCCAGGCAGTTCGAAAGGGAGCGGAGTTGGTGAAATAATTTCCGAAAGGAAGGGGGCCGAATGTGTGGCTGACTTATCTCAGACTTCCAGGGATTTCGGCAGCTTTTCCACTCCCATATCCAGTTTGGCAGAAACGGATTGAAATTTCAAGAAACAAAAAATCGACGGGAGAATGAAAAACAGGATCCTATACCGAATTGGACTGCAGAATTATTAGGCTGGAAAAGGAATGGTAGGCGGATATACTGGACAAAGAATACATAGGATTCTGTCTGGAATTACGATATTTTACGATACAATATGAATGGACGATAAAATCCATACGATTCTGTCTGGAATTACGATATTTTACGGTAAAATACGCATGGAGAATAATAGAGGTTCCGCAGATTTTAAATTTACCATCTAGGTAGAAAGTTTCTCTTACCACCTCAATATTATTTCTTTGACATTTTAAAAGAAGAAAGATATTAATGTATACCTAAAATGACGAAATGCCATATAAGAGTAATGGAAAAACTTATAATAGTGATGATAAAACCATTTTGGACTCGGCTGCAGAACTTTTACGCTGAAAAAGGAACGGTACCTAAACATTCTGGGTAGAGAAATTTATGGATCTAAAATTAAGGAATTTCAAAGTTTACGGACCAGGCTCCGTTATCTTTAATTTATTATATTCTCGATATTGAAACAATAATTGGAATTGGAATGTTTTAGAATCAAAAATATATTTTATTCAAGGATTAATGTGGTAGGAAAGAAACAAATATATTTCTTTCTACAATTTCTGGTCAAGTATTGCCAGTCACCTTTCTTTCAATTAATACAGTATTAATATTTTCCTTTATACATTGTCCGTTATTTTAAATTTGTACATTATCAATCAGAATGTTATATAATCATTTAAATTGTATATTTTTATTAAACTGAAGGAAAGTTTGCTGATCCGTTATCTTTGCTTGGTTAGTTTCAGGTCCATAAATGAGAAGCTAATTAACATTTTGCTTGGAATGCGATATCAGCACTATTACCAAGCATAGGGTAAATTTCGAGTTATCAGACACTCCCATATTCCCGATCATAGACTAAAAGGCACATAATAAAATAACAATTATTATATACTTTTACTTATATGACCGAAAATGTGGAATCGTCCTATAACACGGAACTTGCCCTACGTATAACTAACTTAGAATCAGTCGTATTTATTCCAATGCGGTGAAATATAAATGCTAATGATATAAAAAATAATGCATTACTAACGAATAGGTTATCATTTAGAATGAAAAATAATAATAAAGAAACTGCTAATTTTTGCACAGTCATTCTATCTAAAGTTATAGAGCACACAATTCTAATTTACAGATACGGAAATATAAAACTTATTTATGTATTGTATATCATTATAATTCAGTTATTTAGTACTCAAAGCTTCATTATAACTAAGCATCAAACGAATACCATAAAAAATAAAGTACCACGTCTCCATGTCTATAGGTCAAATACAAACCATCTCCCCATTACCATTAAACAGAACAACAACCATTTAACCATTATATACAGACACTGTAAGTTTTTTCCATTGCAGAATATCTTCTTTTTGAGAAAAGGTAAGTAGTCACGCAGATCTGGAGAGCGCGAACCAAGAGGTGCGTTCACCGTCAAAGTCACGAGGGTACTGAGCAGCCGTCAAACTATCCGGCTTTTATAATAAGCTGCATAGGAGGTCCGTGTGTGAGTTCGTGTGCCCCGTTTGGGACCCAGCACAGCACTCATTGATTATGTTCTCTGTGTGTGTTGATTATGTTCTCTGTGTGTGTTGATATTATCATTCTGTGTGATATGAGAAAATAGTGTCTGGAAGTTTCTGGCATTGATTTTTAGAGTAAAACATTATTGGCTTTTAGGAAGATTTGAAATGATGTGAATTTACACTTCTATTTATCTTTAAGATATTTACACATGTAAAATAGAACATGCCAAACCCAAATCTCAAAAAGGTAAAGAGAACACCTCGTTAAAATCGAAGCAAAAACAATGAACAATATTTATATTTGCTAAAACTCCCTTCCAAGCGATTTTTTTTTATTGTTTTAATCAATGAGATTAAGCTTTATTATTTTGCTGCAAACCCCTTGAAAGAAAAAGAATGTACACCATTTGTTTTGAATATCAGCTATGTATGTATAACCAATACAATATTTAATATTCGGGCAAAGGTAGAAAACTGTAGCATTCAGAATTAGTAAAAATTTTAGTTAGCTACATTTGAAAAAGATATCATATAATAATGGAATGTTACAACCTGTCTTAGTTATATCTCTATCTCTCTCATGAAGTGATGAAAGATTTTATAATGTGTTTATGATAGAAAGGTAGAGATTGGAACCATGTGGTTAGAGCTTTGACATTCTAAGGATGATAAAAGAACCCTTTATCTATGTGAAAGGTACAGAGTAAATTTGTCCTAACCCTAATGAGTATGACGTGTGTTTTATAAGCACTTCTTTTTTAAAATTGCTTTATATCTTTCATGTCATTCCTTAAAATTTATCGGACTTGCTCGACTTTGTTCCTACATGAATACTAAACATATTTTTGTATTTGAAGGTTTAAAAATATTTACATACCGGCGTAAATCACGAAACTTCGGAAATTAATTTAATGTGGTGACGTGTGGCAACGTAGAAATTCAGTTGGCTTCCCGCTAAGCACACTTTCGTCCGCGTTTTCTTGGAGAACAGACACATGCGCGAGCTGTGATTTGGTCACATTCCACCCAATCACATCTCTGCTCTCTCAGTTGTCAATGACTTAAATACCTATGTATTTATTTCTCCTTATATGTTCAATATTTTTACTTGAAATTTGTTACACATTAGTTTAGTATATATACTAAAACTTGTAAGAAATACAGTACCGTAGGTTTGTAAATAAGACATGTGTTTTTTAAACACATAGTCAAACCTTCCCGTTGATTGTGATAGTCAAACTCATTGGAGCTAATGTCTTTTTAGAGTTCTTGTGGTTCACTTCAGTCCCAGACTACCAACTAGATTATAGTGATGTGGTTGAGAACAACCAACTTATGGACAGGGCTTAGCTCATTAGTGAGTTATGGTTAAGATGATTGAAAGTATAAAAGGCATGGATTTATGTAACTAGTGTTCAGTTAGTTGCTCAGACGGGTTGCAATTAAAACTGGTCCGTAATGGCTGGTCTGCTCTCATCTGTACCATTTACTGTAACTATTTTAAATAAGACTCTACCGCTTCTTATTATATTCTGTAAATAGTCTTTGCTCAAGAAGAAATGCAGTGTTCTCTTGAAAATGGACATGCGTTATCCTATACCCCGTCACTTGAATTAACCAATCCAGTAATAAAGTACAAATTGGATCAAAGATTGTAAATCATATTATAGAAACCTTTACATGCGTCAGGAAATAATTAGGATCTTATACGGAGGCCGGAAACGCATTTTTTAATAAATTTCAAATTAGAAATCAACACAAAGAGTGTACAATCTTTTTCTATGGCTCATATCAGTGTTTCGTAGAATAACTGTTGCACACACTGATTTAAAAACTTTAAAAGCAAACAAAAATATATACTGAACCGAATTGTATGCGGTTTGTAGATTATTGATCGTAGACCTTAGTTTTATAATATTATGTAATAAACTTATTTTTTCCCGGAGCCTGGAGAGGACTTCTAACTTTATTATTAATCAGCTATGCCAAAATAGTGCCTATAATAAATAATAGAATATTTGATAAACTTTAATTCAGTAATCAGCTGATGAATAATAAATTCAATCACATTCCCATTACCGAGTTAAATCACATTCCCATTCCTGAGTTCAATCACATTCCAATTGACGAGTTTAATCACATTCCCATTGCCGAGTTAAATCACATTCCCATTCCTGAGTTCAATCACATTCCTATTATCGAGTTAAATCACATTCCCATTCCCGAGTTAAATCACATTCCCATTCCAGAGTTCAATCCCATTCCAAGTTCAATCACATTACCATTCCCGAGTTCAATCACATTCCCATTCCCGAGTTCATTCCCATTCCCATTCCTGAGTTCAATCACATTCTTATTCTCGAGTTAAATCACATTCCCATTCCCGAGTTAAATCACATTCCCATTCCAGAGTTCAATCCCATTCCCATTCCCAAGTTCAATCACATTCCCATTCCCGAGTTCAATCACATTCCCATTCCCAAGTTCATTCCCATTCTCACATTCAATCACATTCCCATTCCCGAGTAAAATCCCATTCCCATTCCCACTCACATCGTTCCCCTAACAATCCAATCTAATATAAAATGCGAGGCAAATTCATAACTCATTTCCAGTTCATATCTTCAGACAGATAAAAAACCTAAATTAAAATTTCAATGGTGTGTGAATAATATTTATTCATTACAAATGAATTATGATATTATTATTAACCCTAATTAGTTTGACTGTCACAATTAACGGGAAGGTGTGCCTATGTGTTTAAAAAACACATGTCTTATTTATAAACCTACGGTAGTGAATTTTTTACAAGTTTTTAGTGTATATACTAAACTAATGTGTACCAAATTTCAAGTAAAAATATTGGACATATAAGGAGAAATAAATACATAGGTATGTAAGATATTGGCAACTGAGAGAGCAGAGCTGTGATTGGGTGGAGTGTGACTCAATAACAGCTCGCGCTTGTATCTTTACTTGATGAAAACGTGGACAAATTCGTGCGTACTGGCTAACCAAACTGTATTTCTAGGTTGCCACACGTCACCAAAGTACAATTAGTTCCACAATTTACGTGTTTTACGCTGGTTTACGCCGATACATAAATATTTTTTAAACTTTTAAATAGAAAAATATATTTGGTTTTAAGTAGGAACAAAGTCAAGAAATGCCAGTAAATTTAAAGGAATGCCGTGAAAAATATAAAGTAATTTAAAAAGGATGTGCCTAGAAAACACACGTCAAACTCATTAGGGTTAACAGTGATGAATTAAAATTTAACTTGAAATTTAGAAAATGATTTTCCAAATCACTGTAACATTTCCCCAACAACATTACTGTTTATTTACATTGGGTAATCACAAGGGAGATAATTACAGGTAAAAATTAAGGTACGAGATATTCTCAATCGCAACACATCGGAAAAAATACTTACTCTGATAAATAAAAGATAGGTACTCGTAAAACTAAACTGTGAAAGTTATACTACTCAACTAACTCTCTCATTCTCTCTAATCATTCTCTACCTCTCTCTCTCTCTCTAATCATACTCAATTAGCCACTAGAAGTTCCACAATTCTCTCCGTGTAGTTATAACTGCTTTTACTGGACACAGAAAAGTTGCTAATGAATTAAAACTTAGAGGTAGTTATGCCAGGTGTAATGCCAGTAACTACGGCATGAAATAATTAGTAGTTATGCCAGGTGTAATGCCAGTAACTATGGCATGAAATAATCAGTAGTTATGCCAGGTGTAATGCCAAAATTTAACTAGGGTAAGTGACGAGTTACCGGACAGTTCAACATTTTCAGTCATGTGAATTTTTTTTTATTTAGTATTATATAATTTATATTTTCTCTCCCGTAAATATATTATAGTTCGTTGTTTTAGTGTAAAAATCTAGTCACTTTAAATTAAACAAATCAATTTATATATTAAACTTTTAATTTATATGAAGATAAATGAGGATCTTAGAACTTAACCTAACAGGATAATTTTTAGGAAAATAGGGCTAATTTAGGAAAATAGGCATTTTCCTAATACTTGTGACTTTTGGTAGGACGGACTATAGAATTTAAATTCAGGAATAGCTTCATGAATGTGTGACCTGATGTTTTAATTACAGTATCTCCCCTTGTTGTACATGTTACCACAAAGTCTAAAATGACTGTAGTTATAATTCTGTAGCTTTAGAAGATCTTTTCCCCGAGTACAGCCCACATATTAACCACACCCCCCCCCCCTCTCCCCCTGTATTATATTACGCCATTACTACTGTTGAAATATGACCAGCATTATTCGAATATTAGGCAGATATGAGGTAGCTTGAGGAGCTTATATCTTACGAAACATATATCTTAGATATCAGGTAGGTGGAGGAGCTTATATCTTACGAAACATATATCATAGATATCAGGTGGCTTGAAGAGCTTATATCTTACGAAACATATATCTTAGGTATCAGGTAGCTTGAGGAGCTTATATCTTACGAAACATATATCTTAGCTATCAGGTGGCTTGAAGAGCTTATATCTTACGAAACATATATCTTAGGTATCAGGTAGCTTGAGGAGCTTATATCTTACGAAACATATATCTTAGCTATCAGGTGGCTTGAAGAGCTTATATCTTACGAAACATATATCATAGCTATCAGGTAGCTTGAGGAGCTTATATCTTACGCAACATATATCTTAGCTATCAGGTGGCTTGAAGAGCTTATATCTTACGAAACATATATCATAGATATCAGGTAGCTTGAGGAGCTTATATCTTACGAAACATATATCTTAGCTATCAGGTGGCTTGAAGAGCTTATATCTTACGAAACATATATCATAGATATCAGGTAGCTTGAGGAGCTTATATCTTACGAAACATATATCATAGCTATCAGGTAGCTTGAGGAGCTTATATCTTACGAAACATATATCTTAGCTATCAGGTGGCTTGAAGAGCTTATATCTTACGAAACATATATCTTAGATATCAGGTAGCTTACAAAGGATATCTTAGCTATCAGGTAGCTTACAAAGGATATCTTAGCTATCAGGTAGCTTATGAAGAATATATCTTTGGTAACAGGTATCTTACAAATAATTTGTCTTATCTTCAGTAAACAAGTCACTTATAGTGTCATTTTATCTCATAGCTAACTTTAAAATACGTAAACATTTTTACAGTACAATAGCATTAGTCAATAAAAGAAAAGTTAAGCAGGTTCCTTATTCATAATTACTCAGTATAAGGGATATCTCTCCATTGTATAAGGGATATCTCTCCACAGTAAAAGGGATATCTCTCCACAGTATAAGGGATATCTCTCCACAGTATAAGGGATATCTCTCCACAGTATAAGGGATATCTCTCCACTGTATAAGGGATATCTCTCCACAGTATAAGGGATATCTCTCCACTGTATAAGGGATATCTCTCCACTGTATAAGGGATATCTCTCCACTGTATAAGGGATATCTCTCCACTGTATAAGGGATATCTCTCCACTGTATAAGGGATATCTCTCCACTGTATAAGGGATATCTCTCCACTGTATAAGGGATATCTCTCCACTGTATAAGGGATATCTCTCCACTGTATAAGGGATATCTCTCCACAGTATAAGGGATATCTCTCCACTGTATAAGGGATATCTCTCCATTATATAATGCTCCATATTAACATTATCTTCACAATAAATATGACTTTTTACTGCAATAAATCTCTTCTTTCCAAGAGATATTTTCCCGTAATAAAATAATGCTTTGCAGCAAAGTAAGTAAAATATTAGGAGTAATTTCCCTAGAGTTTTGTAGGTTATTTTCTTTGACTGTACAGAGTTTTCTTGCAGTAATTTTAACTCTGGAATGAGGTTGTTTGGAATTGGAATGCAGTTAGGTAAATAATTCTTACAGGCTTTGCTTGAATTAAATAATCATCTTATAAAATAAATAATTATTATAATCATTATATTAACTTGAATTATGATTATCATGATAATAACTTTAATTCTAATAAACATAGTATCTTATTATTAACTTAAATTATAATGATCATCATAATAACTTTAATTCTAATAATCATCATTTTAACATTAAATTCAAAGTTTGTGTACTTTGAAAGATATAATTCTCTCCTTTTTAATTTTGTGTAACACGAAAGTAAAACAATTCTCTACTTCTGCAGTTAATTATTTAGTGAATTCCACGTTAATTATTTAGTGAATTTACGCACTAATTACAGTATTAAATTAGGTAAAGTTTGTATACTTCAGTTTGTATCTTTCGCACCTGAAAATAGAGTAAACTGATGTGAATTGAAGGGAAATGTGAGGAAGAGTTTTGTTTTAACTCACTTGTCTTTTTTTTACTCACTTGTGAGTTACTTAAATTCATATATATTTTATTTTAACTCATATGTGTTTTGTTTTAACTCACTTGTGAGTTACTTAAATTCATATGTGTTTAATTTAACTCATATGTGTTTTGTTTTAACTCACTTGTGAGTTACTTAAATTCATATGTGATTAATTTAACTCATATGAGTTTTGTTTTAACTCACTTGTCTCATTTTTACTCACTTGTGAGTTACTTAAATTCATATATGTTTCATTTTAACTCATATGTGAGTTGTGTTAACTCATTTCTCTTATTTTTACTCACTTGTGAGTTGTTTTAACTCACCCGCCTTACGATATGGAACTCTCTCTCTCACCTGGAAAGAGAAAAAAAATTAGAGAGAATATATACTGTACAGTGGAATCCCCTATAGTGAATTTTATTTTAGAAAAAAATGGCCAGTTTATGACAGACTAAAGGAAATTTGTTCACTATAGAGGCTAGTCCTCCTACTCAGGACTCTACATTCACTATATCATTAATATTGATTGTTTATGACTAACAAAATATACAATGAATGTAGTTTGAAAGTCAATAACCATTTTATAATAATATTATTTGTAGAATGGAGAATAATAGAGCAAAAATAAGCATCTGTTATTTATGTTTTACCCTACATTAATTTAAAAATTTCACTACTGAATAATATGCCTTTAAATTCAACTGTTTTTAACTTTATCCTTTTCAGTTATTTCAATTATTTTTCATTATTTCAAAGGGATAAAATGATGGTAGAAAAACATAAGATATTCTTCTAAGGCCCCACCATAACATACTTGATTAGGTATTTATACAATTAGTGATATAATGGTACTTTATCATTGTTTATATATAACAGTAAATTATAAAGTGAAATGCAATGGTATAACAAAGTTTTTAATTGAAAAATAAAAAAAATATTGCAAAAGTCTCTTCTAATAACACGCATCAATTTTTATAGAAACTTACGTCATATTTAGATTGAAGATACTTATAATAAAAATACTGTATTTTATAATAACCTTCGTCTTTTAAATGCAGTTATTCTTATTACCAATTTTGGTGATTTTTTATGGATACATGAAAAAATAATCGTCAATGTAAATCAGAGAAAATTATCATTAGTAATATGGGGTAAGTTACGAATTATCGGTCAGTTCCACATCTTCGGTTATATTAGCAAACACAATACCATAATAATTTTTTTTAAGCAGGTATCATGGATACCAATTAAAAAAATTATTATGATATTGTGTTTTCTAATATAACCGAAGATGTGGAACTGACCGATAATTCGTAACTTACCCTACATGACAATATGTTACAAGACACTAGTAACAAAATAAATCACAGTAAAGTACCACACCAAGTACAAATCACAGTAAAGTACCATTCCAAGTACAAATCACAGTAAAGTACCATACCAAGTACAAATCACAGTAAAGTACCACACCAAGTATAAATCACAGTAAAGTACCATACCAAGTACACATCACAGTAAAGTACAACACCAAGTATAAATCACAGTAAAGTACCACACCAAGTACACATCACAGTAAAGACCATACCAAGTATAAACCACAGTAAAGTACCACACCAAGTACACATCACAGTAAAGACCATACCAAGTATAAATCACAGTAAAGTACCACACCAAGTACAAATCACAGTAAATTACCATTGACAAGTTCTATCGCTTTATTTCAATGGAGCAAATGACTCAATTTACTATAAAGAGATTTCAACGAGAATGACAAATGGTACGATGAAAAAATCAGCGGGTTATAAATCATCACCAGGCCTGCCTGACGATATGACAAATGAGATATTTGAGAGTTTGCAGCAAGGAAGGAATGGGAATGAAGTGCTAGAAAAAGTTTGGCACACTCAGGTGTTACACGGTTATTAGAAGGTTTGTCACAAAAGCGAGACACTTTAGTGCATCTACTGTAATTTGGATATAGGTATATGTTTCAAAAGTTGAAAGTGTTGCAGTGTGATGCACTTTAGTGTCTCAGTATTGCAGTGTGATGCACTTTAGTGTCTCAGTATTGCAGTGTGATGCACTTTAGTGTCTCAGTATTGCAGTGTGATGCACTTTAGTGTCTCAGCATTGCAGTGTGATGCACTTTAGTGTCTCAGTATTGCAGTGTGATGCACTTTAGTGTCTCAGCATTGCAGTGTGATGCACTTTAGTGTCTCAGCATTGCAGTGTGATGCACTTTAGTGTCTCAGTATTGCAGTGTGATGCACTTTAGTGTCTCAGCATTGCAGTGTGATGCACTTTAGTGTCTCAGCATTGCAGTGTGATGCACTTTAGTGTCTCAGTATTGCAGTGTGATGCACTTTAGTGTCTCAGCATTGCAGTGTGATGCACTTTAGTTTCTCAGCATTGCAGTGTGATGCACTTTAGTGTCTCAGTATTGCAGTGTGATGCACTTTAGTGTCTCAGTATTGCAGTGTGATGCACTTTAGTGTCTCAGCATTGCAGTGTGATGCACTTTAGTGTCTCAGCATTGCAGTGTGATGCACTTTTGAAAAAGTTTCTTTTCACATATTTGTATTGACTGTATATAGATATTTTATGATTATTTGAATTTATATTATTTTCAAATATACTCGGAGGCTGTATTCTTTTCGTCATTTTGAAATCAAACAAAAAATAGAAAAATAACCAAAATCACACTTCTGAATTGATAAAGATATAGAAAGAGAAAACAATTGCTGAACATACTTTAGTATTTTTATAATGAAAAGGATATAAATATGTTTCTATACATATATATTTATTTGGCTAATGTACTATGTGTATAAAATTATTAATTAATGAAAATAATTGTAAATATAAAAATATTTATATAGCTGACGATTTGCTTAATTTTGGAGAAAAATAATTCGATATTTAGATATCTAATATCTAACCACATTCATTGATATAAAGTTTATTAAAATTAGTTTTTGAAATAAACGAGTTATAAATTATTTAATATGTTTTGTGTGTGTTGATAGGTTGTGCAGCGTTTAGCTCCAAAGAGACGAGCTAAAGTATCACACAACCCCACAACACTGTCCGTAAAAACGGATACATAAAACGTCTTAAATTTCTCATAACTTTTTTTGTACCAATTTTTAAATCAAGAAACTTTACAGCAATGAATGCTGTTAAATATTAGGTATTCAAATATAGAATTAAAATTCTCCAAGAATAAGTAAATCGTCAGCTATATAAATGTTATTGAACCTCATTTTTAACCCCGTACGAATAACATAGGAATATTTCACAGATAGGCTTAGATGGAACGGCGCTGCCTATACTTTGGTGTTCCATTACGTTTGGACTGCAAGTGCAATTAAAATAACAGTGTGTTGATGCACAGTTTATTTCAAAGGCCTAAATATTTAATGAGGCTCTGACAGGAGATGGATGGATGGAAGGATAGATGTTGTTAAAGCAAACCATTAATTTGAAGAGTGCTGGTATTGAAATTCACACAACTATTGAGCATCAAAGTGATATATCAAGTAGAATGCGAGGGAGTGCTGTCAGAAACACGACTCTATTAAAAGAATAAGTTATAAGTTAACGGACAATTCGACATTTTCGATCATTTTATTTTAATTGGTATCAATGATACATGCAGGTATCCTGGATACCAATTACAATAAAGAGCAAAATAATAATTATTTCAGCCATACCTCACTTTTATTACGTCTCAGACTTACGACAATTGAATAAGTGTGGGACATGTCTCGCATTTATTTCTCCTGATATAGAAAATATTTTAGGAGTAGCTTTGATAATTTGGTTGTTTTCAGTTAGGCATATTTCGCCGTAACTTAATTATGTAGGTGGAATAACTCAAAAATACATAAGTTATGGTTAAAACAGCTTAATTAACTGAAAACAACCAACCAAACAACCAACCAAACAACCAACCAAACAACCAACAAAACAACCAACCAAACAACCAACCAAACAACCAACCAACGTTACTCTTAAAATATTTACCATACCAGGAGAATTTGAGTACCACACTTATTCGATTGTTTAATCCGAGACGTAATAAGAGCGGGGTATGCCTGTACAATGTATATACTCTATCTCATGTCATTTTCTTGGAACTTACCCAAGTTGTTAGAAACAACACTCAATAATGTAACAGTGTACAAATTAATGTAACATATATACTCGTCAATTATAATTTTAATCAAAGAAATTTCATTTAAATTTGAACCTATAAATTATGTACTTCTTTTTCTTCAAAGTGTGTTGTTTTGTGTAAGAGTTACTTCACATCTATGTAGTAGTGTTCACATCAACCTTGACAACCTTGCTAATTATTCAACACCTGAGAGTATACAGGTGTAAGCTGTCGACTTACAGTTTCTAAACCTGTATCTAACACTGTATCTAACACTGTATCTAATACTGTATCTAACACTGTATCTAATACTGTATCTAACACTGTATCTAATACTGTATCTAACACTGTATCTAACACTGTATCTAACACTGTATCTAACACTGTATCTAACACTGTATCTAATACTGTATCTAATACTGTATCTAACACTGTATCTAACACTGTATCTAATACTGTATCTAACACTGTATCTAACACTGTATCTAACACTGTATCTAACACTGTATCTAACACTGTATCTAACACTGTATCTAACACTGTATCTAACACTGTATCTAACACTGTATCTAACACTGTATCTAACACTGTATCTAATACTGTATCTAACACTGTATCTAATACTGTATCTAACACTGTATCTAATACTGTATCTAACACTGTATCTAACACTGTATCTAACACTGTATCTAACACTGTATCTAACACTGTATCTAATACTGTATCTAACACTGTATCTAATACTGTATCTAACACTGTATCTAACACTGTATCTAACACTGTATCTAACACTGTATCTAACACTGTATCTAACACTGTATCTAATACTGTATCTAATACTGTATCTAACACTGTATCTAACACTGTATCTAATACTGTATCTAACACTGTATCTAACACTGTATCTAACACTGTATCTAACACTGTATCTAACACTGTATCTAACACTGTATCTAACACTGTATCTAACACTGTATCTAACACTGTATCTAACACTGTATCTAACACTGTATCTAACACTGTATCTAACACTGTATCTAATACTGTATCTAACACTGTATCTAACACTGTATCTAATACTGTATCTAACAGTGGCCTATCTATAAAAGTGATACAAGGTTAGTTCTGAGTTGTAGATTGGTCTCACATTTTCGATCGCATAAGAAAAAGATGACAAATAAATAAATACAGCATAAAACATCACTTTACGAAATCTGCGAAGGAAATAACAAACTAACTCGTTATCTAATAATGTATCCATGGTAAAGCAGTAGGTATCTTTTATATATTTATTTTTATCCACATTTCGAAGCATCAACTCGCTATAAAGTTCACTAATGGACTAATTATTTATTAATCGTTTTCTTCTCTGAATGAAATATTTTTAAATTAAAAATGTACGAGGTCTTAAATATTAATCCAGTGATTAAAGGATGCGATCTGAATTATAATTTAAATTCTAAAAAAGATAAATTTACAGATAAATAAATAATTTATATCCGGTCAGGAGAATTTGCAATCGGCGGATCGATTTTCCATTATAATTAGGGATATTATTTTTGGGTTCTAATTTTGGGGAATGTCCGACGAAAGACGATAGACTGAAAGAGTTTATGCTAAATTACTATTGTATTGTCTAATCATTTATTGTCGTAGAGAGATGATTATTTTGTTTTCGATTATAATCACCGATAGGAAACAGATTAAAATTTATCTTTTAAATAGAAATCATAACTATTCCGTATTTTAATTATAATGAATATTCAACCATTTTGGTTGCAATAACTGATTTGTTGCAATAAATTTATTCCATTTTCTTGTACCTTTTATTTAAAAAGGCCATTCATATCATTCAATAATATTCATTTTACACAGATAATGAATCTAATTTTATTGCAAGAGACCTTTTAAATATATTCAATAGATGAATTAAACTGGAGAGAGACAATATATTGAATTTCAATGGAAAAACATTCTATTTGAAAAGTTTCGAATTCCGCAGTTCAGATTTTTCTAACTAATCTTTTACTGAGAGCAAAAGCAAGTAACAAACAATAACATATTTTAGAAACAATGAATGGTCAAAGGGGGACACGATACTTTAAATTGGAAGAAAAAAGTTAGGTGGGGAGAGTGATCCACATGGGGACTGGATAGTAGCCCCCCGTATCCAGTAGGTATCCCACGTATATCCAGTAGGCATTTCCCGTATCCAGTAGGTATCCCTCGTATTCAGCATGAATCTAACGTATCCAGAAGTTGTCCCCCGTATCCAGTAGGTATCCCTCTTATCCACTAGGCATCTCCCGTATCCAGTAGGTATCCATCGTATCCAGTAGTCATCTCTTGTAACTGGAAAGTATCCATCGCAATCTGCTATAGGTATCTTCTATAACCGTTAGGTATCCCTATAACCGTTAGGTATCCCTATAACCATCAGGTATCCCTATAACCATCAGGTATCCCTATAACCATCAGGTATCCCTATAACCGTTAGGTATCCCTATAACCGTTAGGTATCCCTATAACCATCAGGTATCCCTATAACCGTTAGGTATCCCTATAACCATCAGGTATCCCTATAACCGTTAGGTATCCCTATAATCGTTAGGTATCCCTATAACCGTTAGGTATCCCTATTACCGTTAGGTATCCCTGTAACCGTTAGGTATCCCTGTTACCGTTAGGTATCCCTATAACCGTTAGGTATCCTTATAACAGTTAGGTATCCCTATAACCGTTAGGTATCCCTATAACTGGCAGGTATCCCCTGGAATCCCTCAGTGTACATCAAAGGAGAGATCAAAGTTCTTTGTCGGATTCTCTTCCTCTGAAGAGAAAGAGAACTTCGCTAATTTGAAGGATGAAGCAACCACGCGATTGAAGCAACACTTTTACTCACAATATTTACCGCAATTAACAGGCTTCTGACGATATGCATTATAATCATAAATCTTATTATATGTAATTTAAGAAAATTTAAAAAAAGTTTTGAAATATTTTTAAATGTTTGGAATTTAACGCCACTTTTGGATTACGGTGACCAGCACCATTTTCTTATCACCATTGAAAACTTCACCCAACCCAGGCAAAGAGGATTTTTTCCTGGGATATTAAGGGAATATCCAAAGCATTAAATATTTCTTGCCTGGGAAATTCACATACTATCCCAGGAACAAATAATTCTTTCCTGGGATATTCCCTTTCTATCCCAGGAATAAAACCTTCTTGCCTGGGTATCACGCTTAAGTACCACCCGTCGCATCCACGTTAACTGGACCGATTTACACGGCACTTGATCCGCCTATTCGTAGCTAGTAGCCGATTGCCTGGAAAATGTTCATTAATCTGCGCATTACAATCCACTGGTTTGATTAATAATGGAACTTTTAGTCTCTGAGCCGGAACACTGCCTGAATTCTGACTTTTTGTCCTCATATTAATTAGAGGGACATTGGGCTTGATGTGGCAGTGAGTAATGAACTGAAAATGAGAGGAACTGAAACAGGGAGGAACTATCTAACACTTGTGAGTAAAGGGTCTATCTAACATTAGTGAGTAAAGGGTCTATCTAACATTAGTGAGTAAAGGGTCTATCTAACATTTGTTCGTAAAGGGTCTATCTAACATTAGTGAGTAAAGGGTCTATCTAACATTAGTGAGTAAAGGGTCTATCTAACATTAGTGAGTAAAGGGTCTATCTAACATTAGGGAGTAAAGGGTCTATCTAACATTAGTGAGTAAAGGGTCTATCTAACACTAGTGAGTAAAGGGTCTATCTAACATTAGTGAGTAAAGGGTCTATCTAACATTAGTGAGTAAAGGGTCTATCTAACAGTAGTGAGTAAAGGGTCTATCTAACATTTGTTTCTGAAGGGTCTATCTAACATTTGTTCGTAAAGGGGCTATCTAACATTTATTCGTAAAGGGTCTATCTAACATTTGTTCGTAAAGGGGCTATCTAACATTTATTCGTAAAGGGTCTATCTAACATTTGTTCATAAAGGGTCTATCTAACATTTGTTTCTAAAGGGTCTATCTAACATTTGTTCGTAAAGGGTCTATCTAACATTTGTTCATAAAGGGTCTATCTAACATTTGTTCGTAAAGGGTCTATCTAACATTTGTTTCTAAAGGGTCTATCTAACATTTGTTTCTAAAGGGTCTATCTAACATTAGTGAGTAAAGGGTCTATCTAACATTTGTTTCTAAAGGGTCTATCTAACATTTGTTTCTAAAGGGTCTATCTAACATTAGTGAGTAAAGGGTCTATCTAACATTTGTTTCTAAAGGGTCTATCTAACATTTGTTTCTAAAGGGTCTATCTAACATTAGTGAGTAAAGGGTCTATCTAACATTTGTTTCTAAAGGGTCTATCTAACATTTGTTTCTAAAGGGTCTATCTAACATTAGTGAGTAAAGGGTCTATCTAACATTAGTGAGTAAAGGGTCTATCTAACATTAGTGAGTAAAGGGTCTATCTAACATTAGTGAGTAAAGGGTCTATCTAACACTAGTGAGTAAAGGGTCTATCTAACATTAGTGAGTAAAGGGTCTATCTAACATTAGTGAGTAAAGGGTCTATCTAACAGTAGTGAGTAAAGGGTCTATCTAACATTTGTTTCTGAAGGGTCTATCTAACATTTGTTCGTAAAGGGGCTATCTAACATTTATTCGTAAAGGGTCTATCTAACATTAGTGAGTAAAGGGTCTATCTAACATTTGTTCGTAAAGGGGCTATCTAACATTTATTCGTAAAGGGTCTATCTAACATTTGTTTCTAAAGGGTCTATCTAACATTTGTTCGTAAAGGGTCTATCTAACATTTGTTCATAAAGGGTCTATCTAACATTTGTTCGTAAAGGGTCTATCTAACATTTGTTTCTAAAGGGTCTATCTAACATTTGTTTCTAAAGGGTCTATCTAACATTAGTGAGTAAAGGGTCTATCTAACATTTGTTTCTAAAGGGTCTATCTAACATTTGTTTCTAAAGGGTCTATCTAACATTAGTGAGTAAAGGGTCTATCTAACATTTGTTTCTAAAGGGTCTATCTAACATTTGTTTCTAAAGGGTCTATCTAACATTAGTGAGTAAAGGGTCTATCTAACATTTGTTTCTAAAGGGTCTATCTAACATTTGTTTCTAAAGGGTCTATCTAACATTAGTGAGTAAAGGGTCTATCTAACATTTGTTTCTAAAGGGTCTATCTAACATTTGTTTCTAAAGGGTCTATCTAACATTTGTTCGTAAAGGGTCTATCTAACATTTGTTTCTAAAGGGTCTATCTAACATTTGTTTCTAAAGGGTCTATCTAACATTAGTGAGTAAAGGGTCTATCTAACATTTGTTTCTAAAGGGTCTATCTAACATTTGTTCGTAAAGGGTCTATCTAACATTTGTTCATAAAGGGTCTATCTAACATTTGTTCGTAAAGGGTCTATCTAACATTTGTTTCTAAAGGGTCTATCTAACATTTGTTTCTAAAGGGTCTATCTAACATTAGTGAGTAAAGGGTCTATCTAACATTTGTTTCTAAAGGGTCTATCTAACATTTGTTTCTAAAGGGTCTATCTAACATTAGTGAGTAAAGGGTCTATCTAACATTTGTTTCTAAAGGGTCTATCTAACATTTGTTTCTAAAGGGTCTATCTAACATTAGTGAGTAAAGGGTCTATCTAACATTTGTTTCTAAAGGGTCTATCTAACATTTGTTTCTAAAGGGTCTATCTAACATTAGTGAGTAAAGGGTCTATCTAACATTAGTGAGTAAAGGGTCTATCTAACATTAGTGAGTAAAGGGTCTATCTAACATTAGTGAGTAAAGGGTCTATCTAACACTAGTGAGTAAAGGGTCTATCTAACATTAGTGAGTAAAGGGTCTATCTAACATTAGTGAGTAAAGGGTCTATCTAACAGTAGTGAGTAAAGGGTCTATCTAACATTTGTTTCTGAAGGGTCTATCTAACATTTGTTCGTAAAGGGGCTATCTAACATTTATTCGTAAAGGGTCTATCTAACATTAGTGAGTAAAGGGTCTATCTAACATTTGTTCGTAAAGGGGCTATCTAACATTTATTCGTAAAGGGTCTATCTAACATTTTTTCATAAAGGGTCTATCTAACATTTGTTTCTAAAGGGTCTATCTAACATTTGTTCGTAAAGGGTCTATCTAACATTTGTTCATAAAGGGTCTATCTAACATTTGTTCGTAAAGGGTCTATCTAACATTTGTTTCTAAAGGGTCTATCTAACATTTGTTTCTAAAGGGTCTATCTAACATTAGTGAGTAAAGGGTCTATCTAACATTTGTTTCTAAAGGGTCTATCTAACATTTGTTTCTAAAGGGTCTATCTAACATTAGTGAGTAAAGGGTCTATCTAACATTTGTTTCTAAAGGGTCTATCTAACATTTGTTTCTAAAGGGTCTATCTAACATTAGTGAGTAAAGGGTCTATCTAACATTTGTTTCTAAAGGGTCTATCTAACATTTGTTTCTAAAGGGTCTATCTAACATTTGTTTCTACAGGGTCTATCTAACATTTGTTCGTAAAGGGTCTATCTAACATTTGTTTCTAAAGGGTCTATCTAACATTTGTTTCTAAAGGGTCTATCTAACATTAGTGAGTAAAGGGTCTATCTAACATTTGTTTCTAAAGAGTCTATCTAACATTTGTTCGTAAAGGGTCTATCTAACATTTGTTCATAAAGGGTCTATCTAACATTTGTTCGTAAAGGGTCTATCTAACATTTGTTTCTAAAGGGTCTATCTAACATTTGTTTCTAAAGGGTCTATCTAACATTAGTGAGTAAAGGGTCTATCTAACATTTGTTTCTAAAGGGTCTATCTAACATTTGTTTCTAAAGGGTCTATCTAACATTAGTTAGTAAAGGGTCTATCTAACATTTGTTTCTAAAGGGTCTATCTAACATTTGTTTCTAAAGGGTCTATCTAACATTAGTGAGTAAAGGGTCTATCTAACATTTGTTTCTAAAGGGTCTATCTAACATTTGTTTCTAAAGGGTCTATCTAACATTAGTGAGTAAAGGGTCTATCTAACATTTGTTTCTAAAGGGTCTATCTAACATTTGTTTCTAAAGGGTCTATCTAACATTTGTTCGTAAAGGGTCTATCTAACATTTGTTTCTAAAGGGTCTATCTAACATTTGTTTCTAAAGGGTCTATCTAACATTAGTGAGTAAAGGGTCTATCTAACATTTGTTTCTAAAGGGTCTATCTAACATTTGTTCGTAAAGGATCTATTGTAACTTGAAGCCTTTACTCACAGATATTTTAGATGAGTGAGAGTAATTAATGGAGAGTAAAGACTTTAAGTAGTAGATAGACTCTTTATTCTTTATTACTAAAGAAAACTTCAACAGGTTAGATAGACACTTGGCCCTATTTTCTCTCCAATTATAGGTATAACTATAACTATAATAAATAGGGAAATTAACTATTTTTAGGTACATCGTGAAATTTTCAGCATATTATTTTTACTGCAATATAGAACCAAATACTTTATCGAATATTAGTAACTAGTATACTTTCCGTTAAAAATAACTGGTCATCACCAATACCAATTTATTACCCGTTATTAGGTTACTTTTAATGAATTCAATTAAAATTAAATTTTTTGCATAGTCTAATTTATTTCATAGATAAAATATATTTAAAAATTTAATGGAACAGGGGAATTTAAATATCAAGTCAATATATTCCCGTGCATATCATAGTTACATTCTTCATGTTTAATACCCGTAGTGTCAAAGTGGACACCAAATAAAAAAAAATCACTACGGGTATTATTAGGATAGATGTATTTTTCATGATTTCCTTATACTTATTTACGTATAAATTGATTTATTGATACTAATTACTATGTATTGACACAGGCTTCGTTAATTCAAATCATATAAATTGTTATTGGGCTAATCCGTGCAGCTATAATTTCTGTCAAACTAATTAATTTCACATGAAGATAAATCCTATGAAAACTAGTCAGAGATGAATAGTTATGATAGGGTAAGTTACGAATTATCATTCAGTTCCATATCTTAGGTCATACATTATAAGAAAAAACAATGAAAAAATAATTAAATTAAAATTAAATTTCACTAGTTAATGATGGAAAAAGTAAGTGAAATATTAGATGTCATCTCCGTAGACTTTTTTATTTTCCATTCACCAAATTTAGCTAAAATTGCTTATTTTCATAAATTTTTATGTTCGATTCTCACTGTGAATTGTTAAAATAAAATACTCTGTTCATATATCTAATACTTATTCAAATCGTAATCCAAGTTATGTTAATCCAAATTTATCAAATGAAAATAAATACAGCGTACATATTAGTCTCGAAATTTATTTGCAAATAAATATTTGGCTAACTATCAGACGAATGACCTAGTTGGATATCAGCCAGAACATTCAAGTATTTTCCACCATTCTAACCGACTGAGACGGCTTCAGTCGAGTTAAATTAACAATGTCCGTTATCCTTGTGACATCTGGACATATATCCTCTGCTAATGGAGTAGGATGTTCATCTAGCACGTGGTTACAATAGTCAATATGAATGACACATTCTGTATTGTAGAACTGTTATCTTTGTAATCTGATGCAGTTACTTCAATGGTGCAGAAAATACTAAAGTTATTCACAGTTCAGCTTAAATTTACAATATTAAACCTAAAATTGTTGTGTTTTATACAGTTACATGTTCCCGTACAGTTACATGTTCCCGTACAGTTACATGTTCCCGTACAGTTACGTTTTCCCGTACAGGTACAAGTTCCCGTACAGTTACATGTTCCTGTACAGTTACATGTTCCCGTACAGTTACATGTTCCCGTAAAGTTACATGTTCCCGCACAGTTACTTGTTCCCGTATAGTTACATATTCCCGTACAGTTACATGTTCCCGTACAATAACTTTTTCCCGCACAGTTACTTGTTCACGTACAGTTACGTGTTCCCGTACAGTTACATGTTCCCGTACAGTTACATGTTCCCGCAGAGTTACTTGTTCCCGTATAGTTACATATTCCCGTACAGTTACTTGCTCCCGTACAGTTACGTATTCCCGTACAGGTACAAGTTCCCGTACAGTTACATGTTCCCGTACAGTTACATGTTCCCGTACAGTTACGTTTTCCCGTACAGGTACAAGTTCCCGTACAGTTACATGTTCCTGTACAGTTACATGTTCCCGTACAGTTACATGTTCCCGTAAAGTTACATGTTCCCGCACAGTTACTTGTTCCCGTATAGTTACATATTCCCGTACAGTTACGTGTTCCCGCACAGTTACTTGTTCCCGCACAGTTACTTGTTCCCGTACAGTTACGTGTTCCCGTACAGTTACATGTTCCCGTACAGTTACATGTTCCCGCAGAGTTACTTGTTCCCGTATAGTTACATATTCCCGTACAGTTACTTGTTCCCGTACAGTTACGTATTCCCGTACAGGTACAAGTTCCCGTACAGCTACATGTTCCTGTACAGTTACATGTTCCAGTACAGTTACATGTTCCCGTAAAGTTACGTGTTCCCGCACAGTTACTTGTTCCCGCACAGTTACTTGTTCCCGTACAGTTACGTGTTCCCGTACAGTTACATGTTCCCGTACAGTTACATGTTCCCGCAGAGTTACTTGTTCCCGTATAGTTACATATTCCCGTACAGTTACTTGTTCCCGTACAGTTACGTATTCCCATACAGTTACTTGTTCCCGTACAGTTACTTGTTCCCGTACAGTTACGTATTCCCATACAGTTACGTGTTCCCGTACAGTTACGTATTCCCTGTACAGTTACTTGTTCCCGTACAGTTACGTATTCCCCGTACAGTTACTTGTTCCCGTACAGTTACGTATTCCCATACAGTTACGTGTTCCCGTACAGTTACGTATTCCCGTACAGTTACGTATTCCCGTACAGTTACGTATTCCCCGTACAGTTACTTGTTCCCGTTCAGTTACGTATTCCCGTACAGTTACGTATTCCCCGTACAGTTACGTATTCCCGTACAGTTACATGTTCCTATACATCATATTTACTGTTTAATTCATTAAAACTGTTTCTTAATTAAGATAATCAAGTTTTACCCCCCATACAGTAAACAATCAGTGTGACACGTTCTACCAAACTCTCAGTATATTTATATTATAAGTAAACAATGTACGAAATTATGTAACAATCGGAATTACGTAACTTAACTTAATTATTATTATTTCTATTGGCTTTTGTAGTTGAAAATTACTAAAGCTTACCCTACAGTAGTCGGAAAGTGGGTGATATCAGTCTATCAAAAATCTCTAAATACAAGGTTGTTTCATGAATTATTCTAACACGCATTTTCCGAATACTGTAAGTGTCGGAGCAGAGTAACGTTACACTACATCTTCATTTTATTTAAGTATTTCACTTTAGTTTTTTCTATTTGCTATGAAAGTGACAAGTAAAGCTGCCGGAGGTGGAAAGTGGGTCGTATGTCCTGGTTTACGGGCCCTTCACTCTGGCACGCGGCCAATAAAGTTCGAGGTCAAAGAAGTACGAAAACCCCCTCTGAATTCCAAGAGAGTTCGGGGAGAAGGAATTTATTGGATTTAATAAATTAGAGGTTTATATCTAGATGGTAAATGGTTAAATTGAGAAGTTAATAAGAAGTTTATTACTTTTATTACATGTTACTTTATTCTTAAAAGCTACAAAATGAAAATTAATAGAATGTTTTTTTTTCAAATATAATTATTATATTGATTATATATGATAATGTGAATAATGACATGCTATCTAATTAGGTTATTGTATATGTTAGAATATAATGCATGTGTACATTGACATGTTCTCTAATTAATATCACATTAATCAATATCATAGCATTAGATCCTTCAAATGAAGGCTTCGTTAAAATAACTATAGCTCATCAAAGTAATTATCCGGTCTGATATTCACAATTTAATCACATTTCAGAAGAATTTTCGGAGGAAAAGACCGACGCTGAGGCTCATTAAATTATTAGGAAGTTAATTCATTGAATATTATAAAGCTTCCTTTAAAGTCTGATGAACTGAGAAGCCTTTACTAAATCACTAAAACAATTATCTCTAGTTGATGTGAACACAGTTAGCACATATAAGTACACAATGTATTTAAATTGATTGTAATTTTAAATGGAAAATGAATTGTAAAGAACATAATTGCAATACTTCTTGTAGGTAATTATGAATAAAGTGTGTTTATTGACGAAGAGTTAACTTACATGCAAATAACTCCCTTTCATGTTAAATAGTTCGAAAACATATTCACCAAATTGGAACAATACGCTCCCAAAATCCAATTTAAAGGTTCCTGGATAATGACCAATTGTCCCACAGAATTTCAGTCAATTTGGTTGATTAGTTTTTGATTTCAGAGTGACCTTGACCTTGATCTTTGACCCGATCACTTTCAAAATTTAATCGAATGGTATCTGGATCAAGACCAACCGCCCCACCAAATTTTATGTAATTTTATTCATTAATTTTTGAGTTATGCGATGAGCCAGTTATATCTACAAATATTGCCATCACAACATAACCTCCACCAATTTTGCAAGGGTAATAACACGACGTCATTTATCATTGTAATAACAACTGGTATATGTATGCACATCTGCTATAGCGATGATGCGTCTGAAGAAGCCTATATCCCTACTATCTGAGATGAATATCACAGACTGATTTGTTTGCAGACATGCGTGATAAAGAGAGATCAGGAGCAGATACCTTTCTGATCAGCCTTCAGCGGTACTGACAGCGATAGGGGAAGATGTTCCTGCTTGGAAAACTATCTATGCTGTCTATGGTAAGATATTTCTGCCTGGAAAACTATCTATGCTGTCTATGGTAAGATATTTCTGCCTGGAAAACTATCTATGCTGTCTATGGTAAGATATTTCTGCCTGGAAAACTATCTATGCTGTCTATGGTAAGATATTTCTGCCTGGAAAACTATCTATGCTGTCTATGGTAAAATATTTCTGCCTGGAAAACTATCTATGCTGTCTATGGTAAGATATTTCTGCCTGGAAAACTACCTATGATGTCTATGGTAAGATATTCCTGCCAGGAAAACTGTCTATGCTGTCTATGGCAAAATATTCCTACCTGGAAAACTATCCATGCTGTCTATGGTAAGATATTCTAGCCTGGAAAACTATCCATGCTGTCTATGGTAAGATATTTCTGCCTGGAAAACTATCTATGCTGTCTATGGTGTGATATTCTGCCTGGAAAACTATCCATGCTGTCTATGGTAAGATATTTCTGCCTGGAAAACTACCTATGCTGTCTATGGTGTGATATTCTGCCTGGCAAACTACCTATGCTGTCTATGGTAAGATATTCTTGCCTGGAAAACTATCCATGCTGTCTATGGTAAGATATTCCTACCTGGAAAACTATCTATGCTGTCTATGGTAAGATATTTCTGCCTGGAAAACTATCCATGCTGTCTATGGTAAGATATTCCTACCTGGAAAACTACCTATGCTGTCTATGGTAAGATATTTCTGCCTGGAAAACTATCCATGCTGTCTATGGTAAGATATTTCTGCCTGGAAAACTACCTATGTTGTCTATGGTAAGATATTTCTGCCTGGAAAACTATCCATGCTGTCTATGGTAAGATATTTCTGCCTGGAAAACTACCTATGCTGCCTATGGTAAGATATTTCTGCCTGGAAAACTATCCATGCTGTCTATGGTAAGATATTTCTGCCTGGAAAACTATCTATGCTGTCTATGGTGTGATATTCTGCCTGGAAAACTATCCATGCTGTCTATGGTAAGATATTTCTGCCTGGAAAACTATCCATGCTGTATATGGTGTGATATTCTGCCTGGAAAACTATCCATGCTGTCTATGGTAAGATATTTCTGCCTGGAAAACTATCCATGCTGTCTATGGTAAGATATTTCTGCCTGGAAAACTACCTATGCTGTCTATGGTAAGATATTTCTGCCTGGAAAACTACCTATGCTGCCTATGGTAAGATATTTCTGCCTGGAAAACTATCCATGCTGTCTATGGTAAGATATTTCTGCCTGGAAAACTATCCATGCTGTCTATGGTGTGATATTCTGCCTGGAAAACTATCCATGCTGTCTATGGTAAGATATTTCTGCCTGGAAAACTATCCATGCTGTCTATGGTAAGATATTTCTGCCTGGAAAACTACCTATGCTGTCTATGGTGTGATATTCTGCCTGGCAAACTATCCATGCTGTCTATGGTAAGATATTTCTGCCTGGAAAACTATCCATGCTGTATATGGTGTGATATTCTGCCTGGAAAACTATCCATGCTGTCTATGGTAAGATATTCCTACCTGGAAAACTATCCATGCTGTCTATGGTAAGATATTTCTGCCTGGAAAACTATCTATGCTGTCTATGGTGTGATATTCTGCCTGGAAAACTATCCATGCTGTCTATGGTAAGGTATTCCAGCCTGGAAAACTACCTATGCTGTCTATGGTAAGATATTCCTACCTGGTAAACTATCCATGCTGTCTATGGTAAGATATTTCTGCCTGGAAAACTACCTATGATGTCTATGGTAAGATGTTCCTGCCTGGAAAACTACCTATGCTGTCAATGGGAAGGTATTCCAGCCTGGAAAACTACCTATGCTGTCTAAGGTAAGATGTTCCTGCCTGGAAAACTACCTATGCTGTCAATGGGAAGGTATTCCAGCCTGGAAAACTACCTATGCTGTCTATGGTAAGATATTCCTGTCTGGAAAACTACCTATGATGTCAATGGGAAGGTATTCCAGCCTGGAAAACTATCCATTCAACGCTTTGGAAATAAATATTCAAGAAATGGACTCATAATTTATGGTAAAAATTTGTTCCTGTATAATGTAGACGATTAAAGGAATTTTTTATTTATCATCCATTATAGTAACAAAAAGTACTATTTACTCATAAATTGATCATTCGTTGAAGTAATTATTTATTATATAGCACAAGACCAATTAGATCAAACTCCATAAAGTAAATACTATAAACTATTTACATTTATTTACTGGGAAAGCGTTTGTCGTACACAGAATAAGATTAGAATGCAAAGTAATTGAAATACGTGTGCTACAATTATTTTTCGTGTAGCGTCTTCCATTCCTCTGGAGAATTAATTCAATAACAGACAACTCTGATAACAAATTTCAGATGAATTTGCAAAGGGTGCAGTGAAATAAAACTAAAGCGCGGAATTCTCCTCATTATCATATATATTGACACTGGAACTAACTTGGTGCTTGCTGTAAAGATTGAGAACTGCAGACAGATGCAGTGGTATTGGGACAGCATTGGTATTGGGACAACATTGGTATTGGAACAGCAGTGGTATTGGGACAGCAGTGGTATTGGGACAGCATTGGTATTGGGACAACATTGGTATTGGAACAGCAGTGGTATTGGGACAGCAGTGGTATTGGGACAGCAGAGGTATTGGGACAGCAGTGGTATTGGGACAGCAGTGGTATTGGGACAGCAGTGGTATTGGAACAGCAGTGGTATTGGGACAGCAGTGGTATTGGGACAGCAGTGGTATTGGGACAGCAGTGGTATTGGGACAGCAGTGGTATTGGGACAGCAGTGGTATTGGAACAGCAGTGGTATTGGGACAGCAGTGGTATTGGGACAGCAGTGGTATTGGGACAGCAGTGGTATTGGGACAGCATTGGTATTGGGACAGCAGTGGTATTGGGACAGCAGTGGTATTGGGACAGCAGTGGTATTGGGACAGCAGTGGTATTGGGACAGCAGTGGTATTGGGACAGCAGTGGTATTGGGACAGCAGTGGTATTGGGACAGCAGTGGTATTGGGACAGCAGTGGTATTGGAACAGCAGTGGTATTGGGACAGCAGTGGTATTGGGACAGCAGTGGTATTGGAACAGCAGTGGTATTGGGACAGCAGTGGTATTGGGACAGCAGTGGTATTGGGACAGCAGTGGTATTGGGACAGCAGTGGTATTGGAACAGCAGTGGTATTGGGACAGCAATGGTATTGGGACAGCAGTGGTATTGGGACAGCAGTGGTATTGGGACAGCAGTGGTATTGGGACAGCAGTGGTATTGGGACAGCATTGGTATTGGGACAGCAGTGGTATTGGGACAGCAGTGGTATTGGGACAGCAGTGGTATTGGGACAGCAGTGGTATTGGGACAGCAGTGGTATTGGGACAGCAGTGGTATTGGAACAGCAGTGGTATTGGGACAGTAGTGGTATTGGGACAGCAGTGGTATTGGGACAGCAGTGGTATTAGGACAGCAGTGGTATTGGGACAGCATTGGTATTTATTAGGAGTAGGACAGCATTGGTATTGGGACAGCAGTAGTATTGGGACAGCATTGGAATTGTGACAGCATTGGTATTGGGGCAGCATTGGTATTAGGAGTAGGACAGCATTGGTATTGGGACAGCATTGGTATTGGGAGTAGGACAGCATTGGTATTGGGACAGCAGTGGTATTGGGACAGAAGTGGTATTGGGACAGCAGTGGAATTGGGACAGCATTGGTATTGGGGCAGCATTGGTATTGGGAGTAGGACAGCATTGGTATTGGGACAGCAGTGGTATTGGGACAGCATTGGTACAGGGACAGCATTGGAATTGGAACAGCATTGGTATTGGGACAGAAGTGGTATTGGGACAGCAGTGGAATTGGGACAGCATTGGTATTGGGGCAGCATTGGTATTGGGAGTAGGACAGCATTGGTATTGGGACAGCAGTGGTATTGGGACAGCAGTGGTATTGGGACAGCATTGGTACAGGGACAGCATTGGAATTGGAACAGCATTGGTATTGGAACAGCATTGGTATTGGGACAGCAGTGGTATTGGGACAGCAGTGGTATTGGGACAGCAGTGGTATTGGGACAGCAGTGGTATTGGAACAGCAGTGGTATTGGGACAGCAGTGGTATTGGGATACCGGCTTTTTTTGTTTAGTATTGGACAAACTGTATTGGGGAGGTATTGGGAATGTACTATTGGTTCAAAATTGGTTAATTGGTATAAACTTGGTATTAGTTCAGTATTGAGCAACCGGTATTGATTCGATATTGGTCAGGTGGTGTAGGCTCGGTACTGTTGAAGCGGTATTGAAGCGTCAATAATTGAAATATGGAAACACAGAATATTAAATCATTCATAAATTATATACTTCAAACGTGAATAACTGAATAAACTATGAATTACTTATCCAAACAATAAAATATTTGTATCATATCATATATGTAATTCATAAGACGAAGTATATTTCAATGAATATTACAAATTCATCAACCAAATACAAGAGGACTACAGATTCTCCTTTGTATAAAGTTACAGAGTGTGAATAATATTCCCTCGCACGTTTGATCATTTGCCTGCAAAGTTGCTTAATGCTCCTCACGGAATGTACTTACGGACGTGAGGTGAATACGCGCCAAACTGACGAATTGCATCGCGCCAGAAAAAAGAAGAGGAGGTATTGAAGTACAGTTTTAGCAATAACGGCATAGAGGTTCAGTTTTCACTGTAGTTAAAAGAGCGTAATTCTCAGCTCGATGCATCGGAAGAGGTTTCGGTTTTCAATAAGCCTAAGTAACTGGGAATGGCGTAGCTTCATTCCGTAGCTTTTCATTAGCTAATGCAAGTCTTTGAGCCTCTGATTCGATGCTCTGTTTTGGACAGTGAAAATTTATCTATACGAGATCATCAATATATCCATACTATAGATATCTGTAGATTGACTAATATCGAAGAATGTAACTAAGTCTAGTAAGAGTACTCCAAATAAAGTAAACACTATCGGATTCAATTCCCTATGATATGTCTTTTATAGATCTGCGCTTATACTGCGTTTATTTTTCAACTAGGATTTGATGTCCTATATAGAACGAACAAAATTCTCTGAGATACCAATTGGAGCGTGGCCAATTTCGGCAACAAAATTGATGAAAATTGGATTTGTTGATCAAGCGTGAATCTCCTGACAACAATATACATATCGGAAAAGAAAATTGCGCTTTGATTTCAGTGTAGAGTGAAACATCAGCTTCAAAAGTGTGTAAATTAGAGATAGATAATCATTATATTTAAGATACAAAATAAACTTATAAAAATAAAGTGTAGAGAGAGAAAATGATGATTCAATTTAATTTTGGTTTAACGGCAACTTCGGAACCAAAGGCCATATCGCTGACGTCAAAAGAAAATTAAGTACAAGAGATTGGAAGAAGCAGTCAGAGAGGAAAATGGCTCCATGGACAAAGTCACCTCACACCAATCTGTATCAAAGCTCATGGATGCAGAAAAGCTACTCGCCTACACCAGCCCATAACAATCTTCATGGTTGCAAGAAACACAAAAATTCCCAACTTTATTTCTCATATTAGCGTGTTTGGAACCTCAAGATAGAATTCCAAGGCCGTCACTTCATTGAAATTTCTCTCATTTTCCTTTTATGCCTCGAATTGAAATGGGGAAGAGAGAGGCTTCGACAGAACGAATCTTCTAGCCGCCAATTTGATTGATTCGATGCTCTGATCTTTTAGAAGAGAAAACCTCCATTTGAGATAGAGAGTCTAAGTGGATTCAGATTTATTCTCATCAGACAGGAATCTGAAGCATTTCGACATAGAGGAAGGAAATATGGAGGCAAATATATATTGCGGACAGAATATGTTGTGATATGAAGCAAGAAATAAATATATAGATGGGAAACGTCTTAGTATTCTGACAAACACAGTACTCGAAAACTGGGTGGTAACATAGGTTTTGAACCAATCTGACCTTTTCATGACCAATATTAAAACCCATTGTCCCAACTACTAATAGTGTCTCAATACTGCGATGTTCTTCCTAATATGAAAAGTTCAGATATTCAAATACTTAAACTCTCTTAAATATTGGATCCATGTAAACTATTGGAAGATGCATAATGTGTCAATATAGCGGATTGATTTGCCATACAATATCGAGTTATTGACCCTTCCTACCTACCTTCAAACTTTGAACAGTTTACTTCTTTTTGGACTTTAGATGCATTCTCTAACGCCAGAAACAACCGGCAAATGTTCACATATTTCACTTTTCTTATCTTTTGCGGAACCTGAAAGTTTTTTCCCACCTTATGCACTACTGAAGAAAAGATAAAATGCATGAGGAAGAAACGATGGAATTTTTTATAACTTTAAGGACTATTTAATATAGTTTATAGTAACGATATTTATCAGTTGGAGAATTATAATCACCGAGCGTCAGCTTTCAATCGGTGATTATTATCGATGATAAAAAAGCTGATCTATCTACAACAATAAATTAATCGACGAAAATCTAATCGTAAATTATCCTAAAGTAGAAAAATCACAGTCTATTGTCTTTCGTCGGACATTTTTTTACTATAAATCCTGAAGAAAATGACTGAAATTATGATATTTTACGATAAAATACCATCAATATTTAGCGTAATGGACAATAACAGACGATCTGCCGATGATAAATTTTCTCAGGGGTATATTTAACTATACAAAACTATTCGTGTTCAATCTGTTATCTTCGACTGAATCGTCTCAGTTGACTGTTTTCAATAACAGTTTACAGTTTGTTTAAGATGCTGTCGATTGAAGTAGAGAAAACAAAGGTAAGCTCCATGACGCTACCGCTGATCATGCGTAAGCGCTTCTGTTAACATAAGAAGTTTGTTCAGCTAAACAAACTAAAGCCCGGATAGAGTAGAGAGATGTTTGGACCTACCAACAATGACTGCAGATAATAGAGACTACCAGGAACCTACTTACCGTTAAGCATGTACTGGAATACTACCAAAATGTGATTGGTTAATTAAAAATAAGACAGTGGATTCGCAGGCTTTAGATATAGGCTTACGAATTCACTGCGCCTATTTTAAGACTGGTTATAATTCATAATTTTAAGTCTAAATATTATCTCTAGAGCGTTAAAAAGATAACTTGGAATTTTGCCAGATTGCATAAACTGGTAACGTGTCTGCAGATATTATTATTCTTTGCCAGTATTTTGAAAAATCGGTCATTGGTTTAGAATGTTAAAAGAAAACTTGGAATTTTGCCAGATTGCATAAACTGGTAACGTGTCCGCAGAAATTAATAAACCAGAATATTGAACAGTCAGTTAATTTGTGGAAATGAAGTGTTGATGAGCATCAATTAGATGATATGGTTGGAACAATGCAGAGTTCTATCAGTGAATTCATCAGTTGAGTGCGAGTGAACTCTGGAAATTAATTTGAGAAGTTTGGGCCCAGCTCTGTTTCTCTTTGGTGAGGGTAAACAGAGAGAGAAAAAGAAAGGGAGGGAGAGATAGATGGAGAGGAAGAAAGAGAGAAAAGAGAAAGAGAGGAGAAAAGACAAATTAGAGATAAAAGAAGATAATAGAGGTGAGAGAAGACATTAGAGATGAAAGAAAAGAGAGAAGGTAATAGAGAGAGAATATATTAGAGTTGATGTAATCATCTCATCAACTCACTCATCTATTCAAATAATTCACAGTGTATAATCTATATGCTAATAGCAGTTCTACAATACATTCATTCTAATTATCAATACATAATGAGCAGCCATTATGAACTATAATGAATAGGAAAAATGGCAACTAATTAAAAAGTAATTGATTAGTCAGTTCAAGTTTTTAATGTGTTTTAGTAAGTACATGATAACGCTGTTCTATAATAATTCAGTCACTGAAAATTTAATATCTTTAACTCTTATTTATTTATTTATTTACACAAAGTACTCTTACAAAACTATGACAAAGTTTATCACGGTTGAAAGGAAAGATAAAAATGGACTGAGTAGTAAGATGCAATATAAAATGCATAAGAAAATCTTTTTTCAAAATTCTATTTATTAAAAATAATAATACATTTTAAATACAGCTAGATAATAAATTACAGCTATACTTAGGAACTTACAACAGTTACTATTTAGCAAGTTACAACTAGTTAGCAAGTTACAACTAGTTAGCAAGTTACAACTAGTTAGCAAGTTACAACTAGTTAGCAAGTTACAACTAGTTAGCAAGTTACAACTAGTTAGCTAGTTACAACTAGTTAGCAAGTTACAACTAGTTAGCAAGTTACAACTAGTTAACAAGTTACAACTAGTTAGCAAGTTACAACTAGTTAACAAGTTACAACTAGTTAGCAAGTTACAACTAGTTAGCAAGTTACAACTAGTTAGCAAGTTACAACTAGTTAGCAAGTTACAACTAGTTAGCAAGTTACAACTAGTTAGCAAGTTACAACTTGTTAGCAAGTTACAACTTGTTAGCAAGTTACAACTAGTTAGCAAGTTACAACTAGTTAGCTAGTTACAACTAGTTAGCAAGTTACAACTAGTTAGCAAGTTACAACTAGTTAGCAAGTTACAACTAGTTAGCAAGTTACAACTAGTTAGCAAGTTACAACTAGTTAGCAAGTTACAACTAGTTAGCAAGTTACAACTAGTTAGCAAGTTACAACTAGTTAGCAAGTTACAACTAGTTAGCAAGTTACAACTTGTTAGCAAGTTACAACTAGTTAGCAAGTTACAACTAGTTAGCAAGTTACAACTAGTTAGCTAGTTACAACTAGTTAGCAAGTTACAACTAGTTAGCAAGTTACAACTAGTTAGCAAGTTACAACTAGTTAGCAAGTTACAACTAGTTAGCAAGTTACAACTAGTTAGCAAGTTACAACTAGTTAGCAAGTTACAACTAGTTAGCAAGTTACAACTAGTTAGCAAGTTACAACTAGTTAGCAAGTTACAACTAGTTATACAAAGAAACTTCCAAACGGTTAACAAAGATTTTTCAAAGTAATTCTAAGTTTTTGCTCTGAAAAATGTTTAAGAAATGCATTTTGTAAAAAAAATCTCTGAACAAAGTATACTAGTTATATTACATTGAAAATAATGTTACATGTTTTATATGATATACTAGTTATATTACATTGAAAATAATGTTATATATTTTTATGGTATTTGTTGCTGTACGAAGGAAATGGAGACTATTTCCTTTGGTATGAAAAAGAATGTGAAAGAAGATAAAAAAGAAAAGAAAATGACGGTACTGCATTTAGATGTACATAGATTCACTTGTATATAATTCGGTTGGTTATAAACAGTAATAAGTGATGTTAAATAGCAATAGAAATAAACAATAGTAATAAATATTAAAAATAGATATTAGTAATTGTGACAAGTAATAGAAAGAAATTGTATTAATAAACAATAGTGATGGTGATATAATAAATTAATTAGACACTATCAAATAATATAAAATAACACAGTCAAAGATTATTAAAAGATATATTCAATTCTGTATCATATAACATAAAACTTGAAAGAAAACATAATTTGACTTGCATTAATTAAGATGACTACTACGAAGTCAATTACCATATTTATAACATGTGTTTACCATGTATAATTCACACACTCTAATTAACACACTCTGATATATGTTTATCGGGGGACATGCCGCCCCAGATCTCCCTTCCCACACCATATCATCAAAAATTCATGATCTGTGCAGTACAACAAACTAGCGGATACAACAAACTACATAACAACCATAAATGTTGAGTATGATGTATAATATCCCTTACAAAATTCGTCGACGAAGCGTCTGATCGATGTATTGTCTTGTCGACGTATTGTCTTGTCGACGAAGCGTCTGATCGATGTATTGTCTTGTCGACGAAATGTCCTGTCGACGAAATGTTTTGTCGACGAAAAGTCTGGCAACCAATTTACCACATGATAATGTAAAACCACATACGGTGTATGACGGTATCCATTTCGAAAAAGTAGACATGTACTATAAATGGTTGATGTACACATGTATTTGTTTGGAGAATTGTTCGATATTTTCATTGTTACTTCACCAAGTTCAGAACAAACAAACAATTGCGTATAAAAACAGCACTGGTTACATTTTACAGAATATCTTCGGGTATTAGTATTTTGTTCCATTTTTTATGCATACTCTTAAAAGACTTAATGTAAATGAAAAGCCTTTTAATGAAAAGCCTTTTAATGAAAAGGCTTTTAATGAAAAGCCTTTCTTTGAGAGTTATCGATATGGAAGCAGAAAAAGAGAGTCCGATATTTCGGTCACAGTTTTAATAAGTTAGAGTTCCCCAAGATAATGAAAATGTTTTGATGTAATTTCAGTAATGATTTCATTGAGTTATTAGTTTGTTATTATTATTATTATTTAGCATTATCGTGAGACTAATAAATTTTCTTTGTTATAATATAAATTTTGAGACGAAAGAATGATTACAGAAAATTTAATAAATTGGTTTTAATTTATTCAGTTTTATCAAAGACAAACTAACATTTGAGAAAAAATGATTGTGAATCATCACTCTGAAATACTCCTTTTCATTGCCACTCCATTCCCACTTCATTCCCACCCCATTCCCACTTCGTTCCCACTCCATTCTCACCCCCCATTCCTACTCCATTCCCACCCCCCATTCCCACTCCATTCCCACCTCCCATTCCCACTCCATTCCCACCCCCTATTCCCACTCCATTCCCACCCCCCATTCCCACTCCATTCCCACCCCCCATTACCACTCCATTCCCACTCCATTCCCACTCCATTCCTACTCCATTCCCACTCCATTCCCACCCCATTCCCACTCCATTCCTACTCCATTCCCACTCCATTCCCACCCCCCATTCCCACCCCATTCCCACCTCATTTCCACCCCATTCCCACCCCATTCCCACTCCATTCCCACTCCAATCCCACTCCATTCCCACTCCATTCCCACTCCATTCTCACCCCATTCCCACCCCATTCCCACTCCATTCCCACCCCATTCCCACCCCATTCCCACTCCATTCCCACCCCATTCCCACCCCATTCCCACTCCATTCCCACTCCCAATCAGCTCCTCATCACATCTCCCTTTGTTTTTGTCTTCTAATCAGTACAAGGGAAACAAAGTCTCTTCAGATGTACTTTGTGTTCTTTCTTTGCCCTCACAAAGGAAAAGAATTACAAACAATAGCTACAGAGACACTTAATTAGGCCCTCCGTAGTCGGTAAGTGGGTGTTAACTCAGGTCATCACTAAGGTTGTGACAATATGCTTTACAAATCATAGATCTTAAGAATGACTCAGTCGAAATGAAATGGTATCGAATACTATATACCGCTGGTGTAGAACCATTCAATACTCTTTAATTCTCTCATAGTTATATATAATACATTATATATATTACTTATAAAAGAGGAAAGAAGTTCTATAGATGAGAAATATCTTCCATTTATCAAATTACTTCTCAAGGAAACATTCCAGCAAATCGTGTAATAAATTATAAAGTTTACTGAACTTAAAATGGAAGCTGAAGCCAGTATATCGAGCACTGCCTCTAAGTTGGCAAATATAACGGTTATTAAGATGATATATCTATCTACTGAAATATATATTATTATAGATTTTATCATAGATAGATAAATATATATTGATATCTTTTCTGAGATAGAGTATGTAAGTGGTGATATTAATTAAAAAGTATAAATATTACTTTTACATGATGTAAATTTTCAATTGATGAAAAAAATTTATAAGCAGAAGAAATCATTTTGACAAGTTTTGATTTTGAACTAAATAATATTTTATAAAAAAATTCCTTGACTAATTTTGTTTTTAAATTTGATTTTGCAAAAAAACTTATTCCACTCACGACAAAATAAATGTTCATTTATTTATCAATATATTTCCCTTCAATAAATAAATATTTTAATCTGCAATCACTAGAATGAAAAAGAAGGCGTAAAACCAGTTTGCAGAAACTGGTAAAGTGTTCGTAGAGATTCTAAACAGGTTATATCGGTGAATCATGATTGATCGTCCATTTTAGTTCGGTTTATGTACTGATAAACAAGATCACCTATCTACGACAATAAATGATTAGACAACAATTCAATAATAATTTATCATAAATTTTAAGCAGTTTCAGTATATCGTCTTTCGTCGGACATTCCTAACAAAAAATCCTGGTGATAATGTCTTTATTATGATATTTTACGATAAAATACCATCACTATTTACCGTAATGGACAATAACAGACGATCTGCCGATTGGAAACATAATTTTGTAATTTCATTTCAACTGACCCTTGTTACACTTCTAACTGAATAATTAAAGGTATATGATTATTAAAAAGGTATATAATTTACTATACATTAGCAACCAGGAAGTCAAACATACTTAATTAGTTAAGTAACGTACAGTCAATTACCCCCTTGTAATTAAAACTCTTCTCTCTTTATCTATTGCTTCACTAATGAAATAATCGAATGAAATAGAGTATTGTAGAGTGCTAATACAACAATAGATGGATACTGTAAACTACTCACTGTATTGTTAAATTCGATGCAATGGCTAATAAAATAGAGGAAGAGCTCTTGAAGCTCTCAAATATTTCGATATTTGTCCCCTCAACTGGAGAATATTACACTCAAATATTCCAATGTTAATAATATAGCTAAAAATATTCACTGTAATTATTTGATTATTTATACTCGAGAGTAATATATTAATCCTTCAAATATTTCGATATTAACAATCTAGTGAAAATAGTTACCTTAAATATTTCGATATTAATTCTACCATCAAATACTTCTATATTTACCATCAAATATTTAGATATTTACCATCAAATATTTAGATATTTACCATCAAATATTTCTATATTTACCATCAAATATTTAGATATTTACCATCCAGTGAAGGTTATTCACCTTCAAACATGTCAATATTAACACTGAAAGGTAAATTCACCTTTGTTTGTACATTTAGATTAAAAACATTTAACATTTTCAAGCCAGAGCAACTAGGTATTTCTCTAAAATCTTCAAAACTGCAATTCACGAAGATGTAATTTTCCAACATTTAATTTTCCGACGTATAATTTTCCTGCGCGCCGTAAGAGATTAATGGAAATATTTCCTCGTAACAATTTCCAAAGAATTGTAATTATTTCGAAAGCTCAAACTTTGATTCTTTCATCTTACGAAAAGTTTCGGGACCTGAACTCTTATAAACCTTAGTAAAGTTACTGCCAGGACTATACCATTGCCAGGACTATACCACTGCCAGGACTATACCATTGCCAGGACTATACCACTGCCAGGACTATACCATTGCCAGGACTATATCATTGCCAGGACTATACCATTGCCAGGACTATACCATTGCCAGGACTATACCACTGCCAGGACTATACCATTGCCAGTACTATACCATTGCCAGTACTATACCATTGCCAGGACTATACCATTGCCAGGACTATATCATTGCCAGGACTATACCATTGCCAGAACTATATCATTACCAGGACTATACCATTGCCAGGACTATATTATCTCGCATTATAGTAATATATTTTTGTAAATATATTAACTTTTTCATACCTACATTAATAATTTCGTACCTACCTTAATATTTTCTTACCTACATTAATATTTTCTTACCTACATTAAATACACTCATAGCTGCTTCATTCCACATTAGAACTGACTACAGTTCCCTTAACATTCTCCTCACATTCAAATCAAAGCTGAAGATCTCCCAGAAATCCCTCCTAATATCTTTCTGATATGAGGACACACTGGACAAATTCTCACGACAAAACCCTCTGTGACCCTATACATATTAACAAGGGAGACACTTAGCTTATACAGAACTTACTTACTAGAGAAAAGAGTCACTTAGCTTATACAGAACATACTTACTGGAGAAAAGAGTCACTTAGCTTATACAGAACATACTTACTAGAGAAAAGAGTCACTTAGCTTATACAGAACATACTTACTAGGGAAAAGAGTCACTTAGCTTATACAGAACATACTTACTAGGGAAAAGAGTCACTTAGCTTATACAGAACATACTTACTGGAGAAAAGAGTCACTTAGCTTATACAGAACATACTTACTAGAGAAAAGAGTCACTTAGCTTATACAGAACATACTTACTAGAGAAAAGAGTCACTTAGCTTATACAGAACTTACTAACTAGAGAAAAGAGTCACTTAGCTTATACAGAACATACTTACTAGAGAAAAGAGTCACTTAGCTTATACAGAACATACTTACTAGAGAAAAGAGTCACTTAGCTTATACAGAACATACTTACTAGAGAAAAGAGTCACTTAGCTTATACAGAACATACTTACTAGAGAAAAGAGTCACTTAGCTTATACAGAACATACTTACTAGAGAAAAGAGTCACTTAGCTTATACAGAACATACTTACTGGAGAAAAGAGTCACTTAGCTTATACAGAACATATTAACTAGGGAAAAGAGTCGCTTAGTTTTATTAACTAATTGGGAATCAGTAGCTTTAGCTGTGGTAAAATAATTGAATGGAATATACCTAACAAATGTATTAATAACTTTATATCTAATTTCAATCCTGAACGAAGGAGGTAAAAACAAACAACTGAGAGAGCAGAGCTGCGATTGGGTGGAGTGTGACCCGATCACAGCTCGGCATGTTTGTGTTTTCAATGAAAACGTATGGACTGTAGTGTGCTTAGCGGGTACCAAGATGTATTTCTACGTTGCCACACGTCACCACATTACAATTAAATCCCTAATTTACTTGATTTACTCCGATCTACGCCGATATGTAAATATTTTCTAACTTTCAAATACAAAAATATATTTGGTATTTATGTAGAAAAAATGTCAAGAAAGGCCGATAAATTTAAAGGAATGACATGAAAGATATAAAGTAATATAAAAAAATGTGCTTAGAAAACACACAGCAAACTCATTAGGGTTAAGCAACACTATGAAAATTAATTAAAATTCATACTAGTTTACCACTATTTTGCTGTTAAATATTATATCCCTATCAAAGATATATCATTTCCTCTCCATTCAAAGATATCACATTTTTCACTGCAAATCCCTGGCTGCTTTGATATCGTTATGACATTATGTCTTTTTATTCCAAATTACATGTCTCTGTGAATCTACCTTCACTTTTTAAAAAATAACTCAACCGACCGCTTCAAACGATAGTTATATGATTATAAAATAACACATTTGTGATGAATGATCAAAAGGATTATCCCAGGCAAGAAGGATATTTTCCAGGGATAATAAGGGATTATCCCAGGCATAGAAGAGTTATTCCTGGGATATTCCCTTAATATCCCAGTAATAAATAATTCTTGCCTAGGATGAAATTCATCATTTTAAGGTGAGTTTCGATTAATCGGACAGTTCCACATTTTCGATCGTGTGGGAGAGACATATTCAATAATTATAAAATTGGTATCCATGATACCTGCAGGTATCATGGATACCAATTAAAATTACTATTTTTTTTTATATGACCGAAATTGTGGAGGCGTTCGATAACTCAGAACATACCCTGTGTACGTGCTTGGTAGAACTCTCTGTAATCAGTCTGCAGACCCATAAAAAGCTCCTTGCAGTGTGTACTTAAAGCAAATAAATTCCAGGGTAACTTTTATGGTAATTTGGGGAAGTATCCCTAATATAGGGGAACTTTCTGCAGAATATTTACATTTACTTGCCTTAAATTTTGTTTAGAAAAGAGCTTCTGAGTGCAGATAAATTTTATCGGACTGAATATGTTAGTGTAATTAGAGTGAGTTACGTTATTGCAACCGTTACAATTTCGTACATTAGTTACTTATAATATAAATACACTGACAGTTTGATAGAACGTGTCACAGTGAGTGTTAGAACGTGTCACAGTGAGTGTTAGAACGTGTCACAGTGAGTGTTAGAACGTGTCACAGTGGGTGTTAGAACGTGTCACAGTGAGTGTTAGAACGTGTCACAGTGGGTGTTAGAACGTGTCACAGTGGGTGTTAGAACGTGTCACAGTGAGTGTTAGAACGTGTCACAGTGAGTGTTAGAACGTGTCACAGTGAGTGTTAGAACGTGTCACAGTGAGTGTTAGAACGTGTCACAGTGAGTGTTAGAACGTGTCACAGTGAGTGTTAGAACGTGTCACAGTGGGTGTTAGAACGTGTCACAGTGAGTTTAACACCCACTGTGACAAGTTCTACCAAATTGCCAGTATATTTATATTATAAGTAACTAATGTACGAAATTGCGTAACTGTCAAAATAGCATAACTACCCCTCAAACTATTCCTGTATAAAGTGTATAAGTACCAAATGCTTTAATTTCATATATTGAATAGCAATTGAGAGTAACTATATACGTTATTTAAAGGCAATAAACGCGTATTTCTAAGATAGCTCGTATTTTCTCACTAAAAAACCTGTCGTAGATTTCCTGGTTCTAAATTGCGTAGATCTTAATTTAAAGGACAACCTTTGGACATGCACACGAATTGGGAGTAAATGGCCAGTATCCGGGGAAAGAAGAATCTTCTATTTTCTTAGAAGATTCGAAGGGAGAATCTTCTATTTTCTTAAAAGATCGAAGGGAGAATCTTCTATTTTCTTAGAAGATTCGAAGGGAGAATCTTCTATTTTCTTAGAAGATTCGAAAGGAGAATCTTCTATTTTCTTAGAAGATTCGAAGGGAGAATCTTCTATTTTCTTAGAAGATTCGGAGGGAGAATCTTCTATTTTCTTAGAAGATTTGAATGTAGAATTTTCTATTTTCTTAGAAGATTCGAAGGTAGAATCTTCTATTTTCTTAGAAGATTCGAAGGGAGAATCTTCTATTTTCTTGGAAGATTCGAAGGGAGAATCTTCTATTTTCTTAGAAGATTCGGAGGGAGAATCTTCTATTTTCTTAGAAGATTTGAATGTAGAATTTTCTATTTTCTTAGAAGATTCGAAGGTAGAATCTTCTATTTTCTTAGAAGATTCGAAGGGAGAATCTTCTATTTTCTTGGAAGATTCGAAGGGAGAATCTTCTATTTTCTTAGAAGATTCGAAGAAAGAATTTCTTTTTTCATCATCTCTACCAAAATAAAAGAGTAGGAAACTACATTCAAATAAAAAAATAACAATTAGGGAAAGGTACGAATTATCGCACAGCTCCACATCTTCGGTAATATATGAAAAATTGCATAATTTAATAGTTTAGCTGGTTATTTTCTTTGGTATTTATAATACCGTCAGGTACCATGGATACCAATTAAAATAAACCCTCATAATATTATTTACTGCTGATGCAAAGTAATCATAAAAAGAAATACCTAATACCAAGAAATACCTAATACCAAGCAATACCTAATACCAAGAAATACCTAATACCAAGAAATACCTAATACCAAGCAATACCCCTTGAGAAGATTCCAAACGAGAAGCTCAGGCAATAAAAAAAGTCATAGCAAGCGATAAACTCTAACGATGGTGCTACATTTTCATTAGAATTATGTAGCTGCTACAGGAGAAGCTGTAGCTTCTACTGCAATAAGATGGTGCTACATTTTCATTAGAAGGTATGTAGCTGCTACAGGAGAAGCTGTAGCTTCTATTGCAATAAGATGGTGCTACATTTTCATTAGAAGGTATGTAGCTGCTACAGAAGAAGCTGTAGCTTCTACTGCAATAAGATGGTGCTACATTTTCATTAGAATTATGTAGCTGCTACAGGAGAAGCTGTAGCTTCTACTGCAATAAGATGGTGCTACATTTTCATTAGAAGGTATGTAGCTGCTACAGGAGAAGCTGTAGCTTCTACTGCAATAAGATGGTGCTACATTTTCATTAGAAGGTATGTAGCTGCTACAGGAGAAGCTGTAGCTTCTACTGCAATAAGATGGTGCTACATTTTCATTAGAAGGTATGTAGCTAATACAGGAGAAGCTGTAGCTTCTTACAGCAATAAGATGGTGCTACATTTTCATTAGAAGGTATGTAGCTGCTACAGGAGAAGCTGTAGCTTCTACTGCAATAAGATGGTGCTACATTTTCATTAGAAGGTATGTAGCTAATACAGGAGAAGCTGTAGCTTCTACTGCAATAAGATGGTGCTACATTTTCATTAGAAGATATGTAGCTAATACAGGAGAAGCTGTAGCTTCTTACAGCAATAAGATGGTGCTACATTTTCATTAGAAGGTATGTAGCTGCTACAGGAGAAGCTGTAGCTTCTACTGCAATAAGATGGTGCTACATTTTCATTAGAAGGTATGTAGCTGCTACAGGAGAAGCTGTAGCTTCTACAGCAATAAGATGGTGCTACATTTTCATTAGAAGGTATGTAGCTGCTACAGGAGAAGCTGTAGCTTCTACTGCAATAAGATGGTGCTACATTTTCATTAGAAGGTATGTAGCTAATACAGGAGAAGCTGTAGCTTCTACTGCAATAAGATGGTGCTACATTTTCATTAGAAGATATGTAGCTAATACAGGAGAAGCTGTAGCTTCTTACAGCAATAAGATGGTGCTACATTTTCATTAGAAGGTATGTAGCTGCTACAGGAGAAGCTGTAGCTTCTACTGCAATAAGATGGTGCTACATTTTCATTAGAAGGTATGTAGCTGCTACAGGAGAAGCTGTAGCTTCTACAGCAATAAGATGGTGCTACATTTTCATTAGAAGGTATGTAGCTGCTACAGGAGAAGCTGTAGCTTCCCTACAAAAAAAACTTGAGTTAAAGATGTAAGTAATATGGTTGTGACGATATGCTTTTAAAATCATAGATCCCGAGAATATTATAGACGGAGAGAATTAAAGAGTATTGAATGGTTCTACACCAGCGGTATATAGTATTCGATACCATTTCATTTCGTCTGTGATATTCTTAAGAGTGGCCGGTCAATTGATCCCTTGTCAAAAGATCTCAGGTCATTTAATCCCCATACCATTTGACCCCCGGTCATTTGGTCCCCGGTCATTTTATCCCCAGTCATATTTTTTGTTTGCACATATATTTAGAATACAATAATTTATTACGATTTTCCTTTCTATATGAAAAATGCCATTTACTATTTAAATAATAAATAAAACTTGTTAATTTTTCTATATAATGAAACAAAATAACAGAACTCAAACAGCTAGAACATATTATTGCAACAAATTTACTATTTTTATTTACAAAAAATTTACATTTACAACTAGTCAGAAAACATATTACAGGTGATAGGAAATATTAACCAACTCTTACAAGCTAAAGTTAGGTATATTCACTTCGCAAGCTAAGTGAATATACCTAACTTTAAATATATAATGTTTTCCCCGTAACTATTACAAACATTATGATCATGTAGGTGGGATAGATGTACAATCATTTATAGTAAATTGTATACCTAAGTTATTTTACCATAAAAATATTTTTGATTTCCCACCTGCATGACGATTATAATTGTAATAGTTACTGCAAAGAAAGTTACTCCTCAATTAGCTCCTATACCAGGAGAAATAATTACGAGACATGCTCCTAATATATTTGGTTAGTAATATGTGCTAGTTATAATAAGTGTGGGGTATACCTGTGCATTTAAATTGATTTCACCATTGGATATTTTTGTTGCTGTAATATAAATTTGAAAGCATATATACTGTTACTTATTTGAATAAAAAAATGTTTAATTTCTTGTTAGTTGTTTTTACCCTTATTACTTGGTTTCTTTAAAAACTTCATCGACTGTAAGGTGCATAATGCAATGCATATTTCTATTATATAATACATAACTAATATATTCATATATAATAAATAATATATTCATATATGATAAATGAATAGTAGGTGTAAAAACGGAAAATATGACCGGGGATCAAATGACCGAGAATCAAATGGTATGGAAATCAAATGACCGAGAATCAAATAGTATGGGGATCAATTGACCGGGAATCAAATGACCGGGGATCAATTGACCTAGACCCATTCTTAAGATCTATGATTTATGAAGCATATTGTCACAACCGTAGTAAAGAACCAAGTTATACATATTTTTTTCCAGGTATAGTATTTCAAATTATTTTACCTATTATGACTATCAAAATATAGATTCATTTTATAAATATATCTATATTTGCTTATTAGACACCATTAATTCATATAATATATTCTGGTAATATTGAACAAACACAAACTAACTAACTAACTAACTAACTAACTAACTAACTAACTAACTAACTAACTAACTAACTAACTAACTAACTAACTTAGCTTTATATTCATTAAACAAACTTGGTTAATCAATATAAATTATGCATCAAATTCATTTTCATACATTATGATGGTAACTTTTAAATTTCTATTATAGTCGGATGAATTAAATGAAGTTTGTTAGCAATAGTTTTAGTAATAGTTCTAGTAATAGTTTTAGTAATAGTTTTAGCAATAGTTCTAGCAATAGTTTTAGCAATAGTTCTAGCAATAGTGTTAGTAACAGTTTTAGTAATAGTTTTAGTAATAGTTCTAGCAATAGTGTTAGTAATAGTTTTAGTAATAGTTTTAGTAATAGTTTTAGCAATAGTGTTAGTAATAGTTTTAGTAATAGTTTTAGTAATAGTTTTAGTAATAGTTTTAGCAATAGTTTTAGCAATAGTTTTAGCAATAGTTTTAGTAATAGTTTTAGCAATAGTTTTAGTAATAGTTTTAGCAATAGTTTTAGCAATAGTTTTAGTAATAGTTTTAGTAATAGTTTTAGCAATAGTTTTAGTAATAGTTTTAGTAATAGTTTTAGCAATAGTTCTAGCAATAGTTTTAGCAATAGTTCTAGCAATAGTGTTAGTAACAGTTTTAGTAATAGTTTTAGTAATAGTTCTAGCAATAGTGTTAGTAATAGTTTTAGTAATAGTTTTAGCAATAGTTTTAGCAATAGTTTTAGCAATAGTTTTAGTAATAGTTTTAGTAATAGTTTTAGCAATAGTTTTAGTAATAGTTTTAGCAATAGTTTTAGCAATAGTGTTAGTAATAGTTTTAGTAATAGTTTTAGCAATAGTTTTAGCAATAGTTTTAGTAATAGTTTTAGTAATAGTTTTAGTAATAGTTCTAGCAATAGTTTTAGTAATAGTTTTAGTAATAGTTAACTACAAATATTTTTCAGTCATAGCTTTTAATACCAATTTTAAGTAACTGTTAACATAGTATTACTTGTTTAATCATAGATACAATTATAAAAATAAGATCACATAAAAATAATATATCATTGATCTTACAAAATTTATCTTATAAAATTTATCCTATACAATTTAAAATAATATCCACTAAAGTTACTGAAGAATTCTTCTAAGACTTCACATCGAAAGGCCAAGAGTAGAAGAAAGTACAAAGCACTCCTAGTCTCTTACTAAGAGCAAACCAGGCAGTAATTCGTTGTCAACTCTCTAAGTAGATTTAAACCTAATGGAAGAAGTTGATATTAAATAAGTTTAGCGTGCAAAACATGTCCATCCTGTCTCCTAGGGCAAGATCTTGGTTATCGAACAGCTCCACTTTAACGATCATATAAAAAATATAATCTAATATATTTATGATCGAAAAAGTGGAACAGTTCGATAACTCAGATCTACCCCCAATACCGTCTCAAGATTTTGGCAGAAAAAGATTGTCTGTAGTAAAAAGTGTTTCCCCAACTCGGAAACTCAATTAAATGTTTTCTACTTCAGTCTTTTGTTCTAAATTTGATGGCCGGAGAAAGAGGAAAAGGAAGAGGTCACCATGAATTCTAATCGGTGGAAAGAAGAGACACTCACAGGAGTAGTGAAGTGGAGTCTGGAAATTCATTCTTTTGAAGTGAAATAAGAAAATTGTTATATGTAATATATAAGTATTGTGAAGAATATATAAATTATATGAAGAGTTTGAAATACTAAATTGAGAGATACTGAAAGTTGAATTGTTCCAAAAAAAGTTTAAATTTTTTGAAACTATATAGTGATGTCTTTTAACTAGTAGGTTGTCCTCTTACAAGTAGGTTGTCCTCTTACAAGTAGGTTGTCCTATTACAAGTAGGTTGTCCTCTTACAAGTAGGTTGTCCTATAACTAGTAAGTTGTCCCTTTAACTAGTAGCTTGTCCTTTAACAAGTAGGCTGGCCTGTAACTTGTAGGTTGTTATTTTATCCCTAATGAGTTCGACGTGTGTTTTTAAGCACATTTTTTTTAAATTACTTTATAGCTTTCATGTCATTCCTTTAAATTTATTGGCCTTTCTTGACTTTGTTCCTACATGAATACCAAATATATTTTTGTTTCAAAAGTTTAAAAATATTTAATCGTCGGTAAATATTTAATCACGTAAATTAGGAAATTAATTGTGGGAACGTTGAAATACAGTTTGGATAACCTATCAGCACAATTCTGTTCACATTTTCATGGAGTACTGACACATGTGCAAGCTGTGATTGGGTCACATTCCACCCAATCGTAGTTCTGTTCTCTCAGTTGACGATGACTTATTTACCTATGTATTTATTTCTTCTTATTTGTTCTCCTTATAATTTAGTATTTATACTAACAACTTGTAAAAAATCAGTACCGTAGGTTTATAATAAGACATGTGTTTTGTACCATATAGTCAAACCTTCCCGTTTATTCTGATAGTCAAATTCATTCAGGTTATTTAGTAGGTTGTCCTTCAACTAGTAGGCTGTCCTTCAACTAGTAGGCTGTCTTTAATTAGTAGGTTCTCTTTAACTAGTAAGTTCCCTTTAACTAGCAGGCACCCTTTAACTAGTAGGCTTTTCCTAGAATCTGACAAGCTACAATCAATTCTGTAGAAGTTTTTCGCCAAAACACAAACATCAATCTTAAAAAGTGCGGAGGAAGAATAATTGATTGCGAGACTGATGAACAAACAGCGGCCATTTCGAGTACTTACGAAACATTTACCTACAGAAAAATGATGATGGAAAGAGGTAAGAAGTGAGCAACGTAATAGATGGCTAAGGTACATGTAGAGAAAAGGGTCACTGTGATGATGTACTATCAGAGAAAAGAGTCACTGTGATGATGTACTATCAGAGAAAATAGTCACTGTGATGATGTACTACCAGAGAAAAGAGTCACTGTGATGATGTACTATCAGAGAAAAGAGTCACTGTGATGATGTACTATCAGAGAAAAAAGTCACTGTGATGATGTACTATCAGAGAAAAGAGTCACTGTGATGATGTACTATCAGAGAAAATAGTCACTGTGATGATGTACTACCAGAGAAAAGAGTCACTGTGATGATGTACTATCAGAGAAAAGAGTCACTGTGATGATGTACTATCAGAGAAAAGAGTCACTGTGATGATGTACTACCAGAGAAAAGAGTCACTGTGATGATGTACTATCAGAGAAAAGAGTCACTGTGATGATGTACTATCAGAGAAAAGAGTCACTGTGATGATGTACTATCAGAGAAAAGAGTCACTGTGATGATGTACTATCAGAGAAAAGAGTCACTGTGATGATGTACTATCAGAGAAAAGAGTCACTGTGATGATGTACTATCAGAGAAAAGAGTCACTGTGATGATGTACTATCAGAGAAAAGAGTCACTGTGATGATGTACTATCAGAGAAAAGAGTCACTGTGATGATGTACTATCAGAGAAAAGAGTCACTGTGATGATGTACTATCAGAGAAAAGAGTCACTGCGATGATGTACTATCAGAGAAAAGAGTCACTGTGATGATGTACTATCAGAGAAAAGAGTCACTGTGATGATGTACTATCAGAGAAAAGAGTCACAGCATAATCCTAATTTAGCAAATCACAGTTTTCTAATTCCTATTATTTTTTAATCTTACAAATTTGTTGTCGTGAAGACGGACTAATTTTAAAATATCAAGAAGCTTTTCAATTCGTTTAGTTTCTCTTTTGAATTTAAATTTATTAAACTTTGAAAAAATCATCACAATTGCACTTTTAGTTATTTGTAATGTACACTTTTGTAGCAAGCTGAATATTCTATTTTTATTTATTACAGTGCATGCCTTTCATGTCCTGAACGAGTTATATACACATTTCTGTTTTTATTATTCAGATATCTTAAAACTGCATAAATGTAGCGCAATAGTAATACTGCAATTATGGAAGAGCATTTATAACTGAATGCAATGTGAGAGTTATTGTGACGTTTAAATCCGGTGAAATATTTACAAAACCCCAAACTGTAAAAATAGGCCCTATCTTAATGAAAACTGCTACATTTTTAATGGACAGGCCAATTAATGCTCAACTGGTTTAGAGATCTGGCTAGAAAGCAAAGGCCACGGACTTGAATCACCAGGTTCCCATTTAGGCCTAGTTGCTAGATATTGTAGTTTCCAACCACCAAGATGGGCTACGTCCATATGGGCTTATCACTCCTTATATCTTGGACTGATGCTGCAACTTTTCACCACATCTCTTCTCTACAGTCTGCAGTGTTGCTCATAACTAGAGTTGTGACAATATGCCTTCAAATCATATATCTAAAGAATATCATAAAAGAAACGGAATGGTATCGAATACTATATACCTGTGGTTTAGAACTATTCAATACTCTTTAATTCTCTCCGTCTATAATATTTTCAGAATTTACGATTTTAAAATCATATTGTCACAACTTCACTTATAACAATGTGTGTGTAAAAGACTATAATAACTGCACCAAAACTGAACACCGACCATTTCCCCAATATAACGAAATCCTATTCCGTTATAGGTATAGTAAATATGAGGTGTATGTATAAACAATAGTAAGAGTGACTAGGAAGCAGGAGGTGAGACTACAGTCCATTATTGCATGGGTGTTCTACGTGTCCCACTGTGTCATGCTGCTATACCAAAAACCTTCTAGACTTAATTACTGGCACTGGGTGTTAGAGCCAGATGGTTACGCATGAAAAATACAGTGCAGTAGAAACTAGAAAGGCAAGTACAGTAAATATACTAGCAAACATTTGTGAATATAAAAGTCTTTCGTTCTATAGATTCCTTACTTAAAGAAAGAGCTCTATCCACAGTCAAAGATCAGATCCATATCCACTTTCTACAGCTCTATCCACAGTCAAAGATCAGATCCATACTCACTTTGTACAGCTCTATCCACAGTCAAAGATCAGATCCAAACCCACTTTCTACAGCTCTATCCACAGTCAAAGATCAGATCCAAACCCACTTTGTACAGCTCTATCCACAGTCAAAGATCAGATCCAAACCCACTTTGTACAGCTCTATCCACAGTCAAAGATCAGATCCATATCCACTTTCTACAGCTCTATCAACAGTCAAAGATCAGATCCATACTCACTTTGTACAGCTCTATCCACAGTCAAAGATCAGATCCAAACCCACTTTCTACAGCTCTATCCACAGTCAAAGATCAGATCCATATCCACTTTGTACAGCTCTATCCACAGTCAAAGATCAGATCCAAACCCACTTTCTACAGCTCTATCCACAGTCAAAGATCAGATCCAAACCCACTTTCTACAGCTCTATCCACAGTCAAAGATCAGATCCAAACCCACTTTCTAAAGCTCTGTCCACAGTCAAAGATCAGATCGATACTCACTTTGTACAGCTCTATCCACAGTCACAGATCAGATCCATATCCACTTTGTACTGCTCTATCCACAGCCAAAGATCAGATCCATATCCACTTTCTACAGCTCTATCCACAGTCAAAGATCAGATCCATATCCACTTTGTACAGCTCTATCCACAGTCACAGATCAGATCCATACCCACTTTGTACAGCTCTATCCACAGTCAAAGAACAGATCCATATCCACTTTGTACAGCTCTATCCACAGTCACAGATCAGATCCATACCCACTTTGTACAGCTCTATCCACAGTCAAAGATCAGATCCATATCCACTTTCTACAGCTCTATCCACAGTCAAAGATCAGATCCATACTCACTTTGTACAGCTCTATCCACAGTCAAAGATCAGATCCAAACCCACTTTCTACAGCTCTATCCACAGTCAAAGATCAGATCCAAACCCACTTTCTACAGCTCTATCCACAGTCAAAGAACAGATCCATATCCACTTTCTACAGCTCTATCCACAGTCAAAGATCAGATCCATTCCCACTTTCTACAGCTCTATCCACAGTCAAAGATCAGATCCATATCCACTTTCTACAGCTCTATCCACAGTCAAAGAACAGATCCATATCCACTTTCTACAGCTCTATCCACAGTCAAAGATCAGATCCATATCCACTTTCTACAGCTCTATCCACAGTCAAAGATCTTATCCATACATTTCCTCTACTAATTAAATTATTCCCGCTAGACCAGCGAGCCATTGCCAATTACTATCTTGCTACAGCTGCCATAATGTTATTAGGAACACATTTCTATGCCCTCTATAGTCTTCTAATGACTAAATCATGCATGATAATATCCAGTAGTTACCCACTATAACATCTTGAACGTGAGCAGTTGTATACATTATTTCGGTGATTATAATCGATGATAAAAAGATCATCTATCTACGACAATAAATGATTAGAAAGTACAATAGTAATTCAGCATAAATACTTTCTGTCTATCGTCTTTCGTCGGACATTCCTGATAAAATTTTATGTTACAATAAAATCAATATTTAGAGTTACCGATTCTGAATTTGAATTTCCGACTGGCTCGTGATAATTATCTTGTGGATAATAACTTTATGACATTAATATAGATTGTTAACGATAAAAATAATACAATTTGTTATTCTGCATCAGACTGAAACAAACTTTAAGTTCACGGTACTCCAACCAACTTTGAAACACTCAAAGTAATTCACATTGTGAAATAAAGAACATCACGAGTTTATCCCAACTTATTATTTAACTTTTATTCAATTGTAAAATAATGATATAACAAACTTTTAAAAGAAGAAAAAGAAATCGGTGTTCGTTGGGGAAGTTTCATAACTTCACTGCTTCACACTTTTATTTAATGCAGTTATAAGAAAGAAGAAAAAAATATTTATTAATAATTTTCAAATCTTCCAAATTTTCACCGTATAACCAGATCTAAATTTTGAAATCTACAAACATTACAATTAGTAAAGTTTCCATTTGGAAATTATTAAACTGTGAAATCATCACATGGGGTAAGTTACAAATTATCGGTCGGTTTTACATCTTAACATTTTTTTATATCACCGAAGATGCGAAACTGACCGATAATACGTAACTTATTCCTGCACTGTACTAGCCTCTAAACGTTAGCCCTGATAAAACTAATTGAATTTTCTTCTCCGTGTAAACATCATCTGAGAATATTCCCTTACTTATGGGCCAGTACAGTCACTCTGTGGAGCATAGGGCCACTCACAGTCACTGCTGGTTGTTTGAGAGTGACTGTACCCCAATATTTTGCCAGGCCCAAATTACCCGAGTAATTCAATATTTCAGGACGATGATTTCCCGCCCGTAAACATGGCAGGTATTTTTATCTGACGATAACACGTCTCCATATTTTCGCCCGATGATAACTTATTACAATATGTACTGCCTAGTCCGAAAAATATGTACTACCAAGTTGGAAAAATATGTAATACCAAGTACATAAATATGTACTACCAAGTACATAAATATGTACTACCAAGTACATAAATATGTACTACCAACTCTGTTATTGTCCATCACGGTAAATATTGAGTATTTTTTATGGTAAAATATCTTAATTTTAGACATTATCGTCAGTATTTTTATAGAAAATGACCAACTAAAGAAGATAGATTAAAAGTGTTCTAAATTGATAATGAATTATGATTAAAATTGGTTCTAGGTAAATTCAACTACGGAAAGTTCCCCATCGGAAATTTCCACCACGGAAAGTTCCCCATCGGAAAGTTCCATCACGGAAAGTTCCCCATCAGAAAGTTCCATCACGGAAAGTTCCCCATCAGAAAGTTCCATCATGGAAAGTTCCATCACGGAAAGTTCCATCATGGAAAGTTCCACTGGCAGTTTACCAGCCACGTCTAAATCATTTATCATAATAGATAGATGTTTTTCTATCATCAATAATAATCACGAAAGCTGTTGTATATAATTCTCACGTAGGCCTACCCTTACGGAAATGTAGTTCACGACCAACGTAACTCGTAAAGGCGTTATTAGGTACCCTGTGACGACAGTAACAACCAACCTGCTAATTAGAGAAGGTGTAAAACTGATCTGAAGAGAGTTATTAAAGAAACTAATTAGGATTTGATGGTTCTTACTCTGAAGAGGAATTAAGGAGTTACTGTAAAAAGAATAATAATGAAATAGAATAATAAAATTAATGATAATGATATTAATAATTAAAAATAGTGATCAAATAAAATGATAAAAAAGAATTATAGCAAATAGAATAATATAATAGAATAATAAAAAAATAAAAAAGACAAAAATAATTTTAAAAAAAGTAATAATAAGTACAACATCATATTACTTTGCTATTTAACAGTACTCGGAAAGTGGGCATTAACACAGGTCATGACAGGTCTATCAGGTTGTATCATGACCTATGCTAACACCACTTTACGAGTTCTGTGAGTGTCTGACTATATCAGAAAGAGCTTCAAAACATCCATGAGAATTAAACTCTCAATTTTATTAACTTTCACATACACTATCATAAATTAATAGGCACCAATAACGTATATCATTATGCCTAATACACTTTCATGAGAAATATAACAGCAACTAGAAGAAGGAAAATATGCTATAAAATCGTTTAGGGTAAGCTTCAAGTTATTGGACAGTTCCACATTTTCGATCATTAAAAAAATAATGATAGTTAAATCACAATTTTCATTTTTATATGATCGAAAATACGAAGGTGTCCGATAACTCAGAACTTCCCCTACAGCAATATAAAATGTCCGAGCCTCGGTAACAGCCATTAAATTCCATGAGAATTTATGGCAATATGAGAAAATTTGATGGGAAATAGAAACACTCATTATTCATTTATGAGCAAAAATATTATGGGAAAGCCTGCCCCTTCATTCTCCTCTTCATTCTCCTCTTCATTCCCCTCTTCATTCTCCCCTTCATTCTCCCCTTCATTCTCCCCTTCATTCTCCCCTTCATTCTCCCCTTCATTCTCCTCTTCATTCTCCCCTTTATTCTCCCCTTTATTCTCCCCTTCATTCTCCCTTTTATTCTCCCCTTCATTCTCCTCTTCATTCCCCTCTTCATTCTCCCCTTCATCCTCCCCTTCATTCTCCCCTTCATTCTCCTCTTCATTCTCCCTTTATTCTCCCCTTCATTCTCCCCTTCATTCTCCTCTTCATTCTCCCCTTCATTCTCCTCTTCATTCTCCCCTTCATTCTCCCCTTCATTCTCCTCTTCATTCTCCCCTTTATTCTCCCCTTTATTCTCCCCTTCATTCTCCCTTTTATTCTCCCCTTCATTCTCCTCTTCATTCCCCTCTTCATTCTCCCCTTCATCCTCCCCTTCATTCTCCCTTTATTCTCCCCTTCATTCTTCCTTTATTCTCCCCTTCATTCTCCCCTTCATTCTCCTCTTCATTCTCCCCTTCATTCTCCCCTTCATTCTCTCCTTCATTCTCCCCTTCATTCTCCCCTTCATTCTCCCCTTCATTCTCTCCTTCATTCTCCCCTTCATTCTCTCCTTCATTCTCCCCTTCATTCTCCCCTTCATTCTCCCCTTCATTTTCTTAATAATCTTCATTCCCGCATTCAGTTCCTAACTTTCCCCGTCAAGCATTGCCTCGTATCCGGTGCACTTACCTCCACTCACACATACGAGATGTTGCAAGTCACTTTACCTGGAGTAAGTAGGCGTAATTTATTTAATATTCTAAAACTTGAATCATAGTGAAGAAAAAAACGAATAAAAAGTGAAAGATAGAATTTTTTTAAAAGAATCAATAGATATAAGTCTATTCATCGTCAAGACGAGGAGTAAAAATCCGGGGCTTAGCAATGAATCGCGAAATTTTCTCTTACCTATTAAGATGTGTCACTATTCCTATTTCGAAAATCTAAATAGTATATCGTGGTCAACAAAGTAAAGATTCAGTGAAAACTACAGCATATTTATATATTCAAACCACAAATAATTACCTTCGCAGAATGCAGAAAGGTTATATTTTACCAGGCATTTATTTATTTATCATCTTGTTATTCGCATAACTGAAAAAGAATTTAACCAAATGGCCTGAAATTTGGTGAAACGATTGGTCAATGTCCAGTGACATTCTGATAGAATTTTAGGAGCGACCCGGTCAAAGGTCAAGGTCATGGTTATTCATAACTCAAAAAGTATTGAACCATATTGAATGAAACTCAGCGGGACGATTGGTCAATTTACATGAACCATTTTGTTAAATTTTAGGAGCGATCAGGTCAAAGGTCAAAGATCAAGGTCAAGGCCATTTATTAATAACAACTGAAAAAGTATTCAACCAAATTGTCTGAAATTCAATGCGACGATTGGTCAATGTCTAGGAACCATCTGGTAGAATTTTGGGAGCGATCCGGTCAAAGGTCAAGGTCATTTATAACTCAATAACTCAAAAAATATTAAACCATATTGCATGAAACTTGGTGGAACGATTCGTCAATACTTTACCAGTTTATTAATTTTTGGAGAGAGCGGGTCGAAGCAGTGGCGAAGGTATGCGCTCTACCGAGTGCACGTCATATAGTTCTTAATAAAGTGTACAGTGAAGTGTTGATAAAAACAATAATTACCATCTTCAATAACTATTTAAAAAATAATCAATTCCAAACTACTATAATTAACTCAGGCAATTAATAATGTACCTCCAAAGCACTCAAGTTCGGGTAAATTTTCTCGATGTTTCCTCCCTTTCGATGGAGTCAAAGAAGAGTCATTTTTCGCATAACTTCCCAACATTGAATAATTGGACATAAGTTCACTAATAACTGCCAATCACTTCCTTTATAACTTGTTAATTAGGTACTATCGGAGTACCTACTGTACTATCGGAGTACTTACTGTACTATCAGAGTACTTACTGTACTATCAGAGTACTTACTGTACTATCGGAGTACTTACTGTACTATCGGAGTACTTACTGTACTATCGGAGTACTTACTGTACTATCGGAGTACTTACTGTACTATCAGAGTACTTACTGTACTATCAGAGTACTTACTGTACTATCGGAGTACCTACTGTACTATCAGAGTACTTACTGTACTATTGGAGTACTTACTGTACTATCAGAGTACTTACTGTACTATCAGAGTACTTACTGTACTATCGGAGTACTTACTGTACTATCGGAGTACTTACTGTACTATCAGAGTACTTACTGTATTATCAGAGTACTTACTGTACTATCAGAGTACTTACTGTACTATCGGAGTACTTACTGTACTATCGGAGTACTTACTGTACTATCAGAGTACTTACTGTACTATCAGAGTACTTACTGTACTATCAGAGTACTTACTGTACTATCGGAGTACTTACTGTACTATCGGAGTACTTACTGTACTATCGGAGTACTTACTGTACTATCGGAGTACTTACTGTACTATCGGAGTACTTACTGTACTATCAGAGTACTTACTGTACTATCGGAGTACTTACTGTACTATCGAAGTACTTACTGTACTATCAGAGTACTTACTGTACTATCAGAGTACTTACTGTACTATCGAAGTACTTACTGTACTATCAGAGTACTTACTGTACTATCAGAGTACTTACTGTACTATCAGAGTACTTACTGTACTATCAGAGTACTTACTGTACTATCGGAGTACTTACTGTACTATCGAAGTACTTACTGTACTATCGAAGTACTTACTGTACTATCAGAGTACTTACTGAACTATCAGAGTACTTACTGTACTATCAGAGTACTTACTGTACTATCAGAGTACTTACTGAACTATCAGAGTACTTACTGAACTATCAGAGTACTTACTGAACTATCAGAGTACTTACTGTACTATCGAAGTACTTACTGTACTATCAGAGTACTTACTGAACTATCAGAGAAAAGAGTCACGACACATAAGTACTTTTTAGAGTACTGGCTATAGACTAACGGTCAATTAACATTCTATGAGGTACAGCTTCAAACAGTAGAGGTATACGTATAAAAACTGAAGAATGATTATATACTTTGTATTTAGTAAGGAGTCAGTTAGTGCTTAGAAATAGTTTTCAGCAGTCTATGTGTATATGAATTGATAGTACACTACTAGGAAAGGAACTATCATCATTTCTCCCAGTACCACTAAAATATGTCTTACCAAGTCTCACCATTCAACTAACGTTTAACCTCAGTGAGACATCAAATTTCTTACGGATATTTTACTATTATTTGATTTCTTGGTCTTTGAACATGTTTTGGCCGTTGAAGCTAATTAACTATTACTCTATTTAAACTGTAGCACATGAAAGCATCTTATACCTAATAACATTTATGAATCAATAAAATATAAACCTTTCTGGTAAAATTGAACTATCTATTATACACTATTAGAGAGTTGATAGTTACTCTACATTCACACGATATAAACACATCTCTCCTATAATATCTACCTTTGTCTTAACGTATCTAATATCATAAATACCATCTTGTTAACATAACTTCTATCAGCATACCTCAGTTCCATCCTATCTCCCTATCCACCCCCTTCACCCCTATCTCCCCCATACCAGTCACTGTATGACAGTCACTTCAAGTTGAAGGCCCCATTCAGTTTCTTATCTGTAGACACAGAATGGTTCACTGTGACACTCTTTGGTGTCATGCACTCAACACCAAAGCTACACTGTGACACTCTTTGGTGCCATGCATTCAACACCAAAGCTACACTGTGACACTCTTTGGTGTCATGCACTCAACACCAAAGCTACACTGTGACACTCTTTGGTGCCATGCACTCAACACCAAAGCTACACTGTGACACTCTTTGGTGTCATGCACTCAACACCAAAGCTACACTGTGACACTCTTTGGTGCCATGCACTCAACACCAAAGCTACACTGTGACACTCTTTGGTGTCATGCACTCAACACCAAAGCTACACTGTGACACTCTTTGGTGTCATGCACTCAACACCAAAGCTACACTGTGACACTCTTTGGTGTCATGTACTCAGCACCAAAGCTACACTGTGACACTCTTTGGTGTCATGCACTCAACTCCAAAGCTACACTGTGACACTCTTTGGTGTCATGCACTCAACACCAAAGCAAAATGTTTATCCCTTACAGTAAATATTTTCTATCGTAAAATATCCTAATTTCAAACATTATCGTCAGATTTTTTTGTCGTGAATTTCCTAAACAAAGACGACAGACTAAAAGTATTATAAATTATGATAAATTCAATCATTTATTGTCGTAGACAGATGATCTTTTTGTCATCGATTTAAATCACCGATCAAATGTTGACTCCAACCTTAAAGGGGCAGTTCAGTCATTTTTTGTTTTAACAATTTTAAAGTCGAACGATTGCTTAGTAAAAATAAAGTATATCGTGTGACATTGCAATGTTTAATAAAATTTAATGATGGAGATATATCATTTTATATATAATTAATTTCTTACCAAATGCTAACGGTAGATGGCGCCACAATCAGTGGCGCCATCTTGTAAACAAACCAACTGAGATAAGTTTCTATCTAAATTCTAGCTCAAGTGAAGAGATATTTTTCACTATTTTCACGCAAACACAGCATGATTACTGCATTAATAAATTAATATGAAAACAGCAAACATACTCACGTACACACGTACTTATGCTTCCGCTAGGTGTCGGTAATTTTATTATATACTTTTTATATGAACATTTTAAAAATAAACGAGCATTCAAATATTACATAATCAAATATTCCGAATCGATTTAAAACCAATTTGGCGATTATTTGATTTTGACTTTACTATCCCATTAAACAAGAATTTTTTTATCCCTTTATTGTTCTTATGACCATATTTAGTCAGTTGTGTGGAATGTTTTTTAGAATTTAAAAGGTCCAAAGTAGGTCTTCCTCTTTTCTAGACTCTGAGACTTTCTTCCCCAGGCTTATTATCTGCCATCACCTGACATCGATTATTGGGCTAAAAAGGGGGACAGAAGTGAAACAGCAAAGGTTCTACGGGGAAGCGAGACTTTTAGAACCGGTGACACATTTCACACATCACAGCTTTTAAAAAGGGGAAACTTAATGAAGTGAGAACCTATATCTCTCCGTTCATATGTACTTAATCGTTTTTAGAGATCTGGCAATAGACTAAAGTTCAATTGACTTTCTATATGGTTTCCTGCTGATCGAAAAGAGTTCTGATTTGGTTTACGATGTTAGGGTCTAAAAGCGTGGCGATTGTTCACTTTCTGTTTAGTATTGTCAGTTGAGTCAAGGGAGGTAGAACTCAAATATTAGAGTCTTTTTTCTTGATTGACTCTACCTGAGTCAATCTGACTATGAATTAGGAGGTTTTGGGACAAACTAAAACTAAAATTATGAGTCAATTTGACTCGAATTTTTTTTCAGTGTAGGCTAAACTTTTGTTTTTCATCGAAACTTTGTTATAAGATGGAGAAAAGGCTACAGAAGAGCTTGCAATTTCTTTCTTTGAAATATAAGTTTCGGATAAAAATGTAATTAGTCTTTTATAGTTAAAGTTATGAAGATAAATAATTAAAACAAGAGAAACAAATAATATTCCACCACTAGGGATGAACTCTTACGGTGAAGAACATTCATACAATATCTATTTACAGTCAATACAAATAATATTCCACTAGGGATGAACTCTTACGGTGAAGAACATTCATACAATATCTATTTACAGTCAATACAAATAATATTCCACTAGGGATGAACTCTTACGGTGAAGAACATTCATACAATATCTATTTACAGTCAATACAAATAATATTCCACTAGGAATGAACTCTTACGGTGAAGAACAATCATACAATATCTATTTACAGTCAATACAAATAATATTCCACTAGGGATGAACTATTACGGTGAAGAACATTCATACAATATCTATTTCCGGTCAATACAAATAATATTCCACTAGGGATGAACTCTTACGGTGAAGAACATTCATACAATATCTATTTACAGTCAATATAAATAATATTCCACTAGGGATGAACTCTTACGGTGAAGAACATTCATACAATATCTATTTACAGTCAATACAAATAATATTCCACTAGGAATGAACTCTTACGGTGAAGAACAATCATACAATATCTATTTCCGGTCAATACAAATAATATTCCACTAGGGATGAACTCTTACGGTGAAGAACATTCATACAATATCTATTTACAGTCAATATAAATAATATTCCACTAGGGATGAACTCTTACGGTGAAGAACATTCATACAATATCTATTTACAGTCAATACAAATAATATTCCACTAGGGATGAACTCTTACGGTGAAGAACATTCATACAATATCTATTTACAGTCAATACAAATAATATTCCACTAGGGATGAACTCTTACGGTGAAGAACATTCATACAATATCTATTTCCGGTCAATACAAATAATATTCCACTAGGGATGAACTCTTACGGTGAAGAACATTCATACAATATCTATTTACAGTCAATATAAATAATATTCCACTAGGGATGAACTCTTACGGTGAAGAACATTCATACAATATCTATTTACAGTCAATACAAATAATATTCCACTAGGGATGAACTCTTACGGTGAAGAACATTCATATAATATCTATTTACAGTCAATACAAATAATATTCCACTAGGTATTAACTCTAACGGTGAAGAACATTCATACAATACCTATTTACAGTCAATACAAATAATATTCCACTAGGGATGAACTCTTACGGTGAAGAACATTCATACAATATCTATTTACAGTCAATACAAATAATATTCCACTAGGGATGAACTCTTACTGTGAAGAACATTCATACAATATCTATTTACAGTCAATACAAATAATATTCCACTAGGGATGAACTCTTACGGTGAAGAACATTCATACAATATCTATTTACAGTCAATACAAATAATATTCCACTAGGGATGAACTCTTACGGTGAAGAACATTCATACAATATCTATTTACAGTCAATACAAATAATATTCCACTAGGGATGAACTCTTACGATGAAGAACATTCATACAATATCTATTTACAGACAATACAAATAATATTCCACTAGGGATGAACTCTTACGGTGAGGAACATTCATAAAATATCTATTTACAGTCAATACAAATAATATTCCACTAGGGATGAACTCTTACGGTGAAGAACATTCATACAATACCTATTTACAGTCAATACAAATAATATTCCACTAGGGATGAACTCTTACGGTGAAGAACATTCATACAATATCTATTTACAGTCAATACAAATAATATTCCACTAGGGATGAACTCTTACTGTGAAGAACATTCATACAATATCTATTTACAGTCAATACAAATAATATTCCACTAGGGATGAACTCTTACGGTGAAGAACATTCATACAATATCTATTTACAGTCAATACAAATAATATTCCACTTGGGATGAACTCTTACGGTGAAGAACATTCATACAATATATCTATTTACAGTCAATACAAATAATATTCCACTAGGGATGAACTCTTACGGTGAAGAACATTCATACAATATATCTATTTACAGTCAATACAAATAATATTCCACTAGGGATGAACTCTTACGGTGAAGAACATTCATACAATATCTATTTACAGTCAATACAAATAATATTCCACTAGGGATGAACTCTTACGGTGAAGAACATTCATACAATATCTATTTACAGTCAATACAAATAATATTCCACTAGGGATGAACTCTTACGGTGAAGAACATTCATACAATATCTATTTACAGTCAATACAAATAATATTCCACTAGGGATGAACTCTTACAGTGAAGAACATTCATACATTATCTATTTACAGTCAATACAAATAATATTCCACTAGGGATGAACTCTTACGGTGAAGAACATTCAAACAATATCTATTTACAGTCAATACAAATAATATTCCACTAGGGATGAACTCTTACGATGAAGAACATTCATACAATATCTATTTACAGTCAATACAAATAATATTCCACTAGGGATGAACTCTTACGGTGAAGAACATTCATACAATATCTATTTACAGTCAATACAAATAATATTCCACTAGGGATGAACTCTAACGGTGAAGAACATTCATACAATATCTATTTACAGTCAATACAAATAATATTCCACTAGGGATGAACTCTTACGATGAAGAACATTCATACAATATCTATTTACAGTCAATACAAATAATATTCCACTAGGGATGAACTCTTACGGTGAAGAACATTCATACAATATCTATTTACAGTCAATACAAATAATATTCCACTAGGGATGAACTCTTACGGTGAAGAACATTCATACAATATCTATTTACAGTCAATACAAATAATATTCCACTAGGGATGAACTCTTACGATGAAGAACATTCATACAATATCTATTTACAGTCAATACAAATAATATTCCACTAGGGATGAACTCTTACGGTGAAGAACTTTCATACAATATCTATTTACAGTCAATACAAATAATATTCCACTAGGGATGAACTCTTACGGTGAAGAACATTCATACAATATCTATTTACAGTCAGTACAAATAATATTCCACTAGGGATGAACTCTTACGGTGAAGAACATTCATACAATATCTATTTACAGTCAATACAAATAATATTCCACTAGGGATGAACTCTTACGGTGAAGAACATTCATACAATATCTATTTACAGTCAATACAAATAATATTCCACTAGGGATGAACTCTTACGATGAAGAACATTCATACAATATCTATTTACAGTCAATACAAATAATATTCCACTAGGGATGAACTCTTACGGTGAAGAACATTCATACAATATCTATTTACAGTCAATACAAATAATATTCCACTAGGGATGAACTCTTACGGTGAAGAACATTCATACAATATCTATTTACAGTCAATACAAATAATATTCCACTAGGGATGAACTCTTACGGTGAAGAACATTCATACAATATATCTATTTACAGTCAATACAAATAATATTCCACTAGGGATGAACTCTTACGGTGAAGAACATTCATACAATATCTATTTACAGTCAATACAAATAATATTCCACTAGGGATGAACTCTTACGATGAAGAACATTCATACAATATCTATTTACAGTCAATACAAATAATATTCCACTAGGGATGAACTCTTACGGTGAAGAACATTCATACAATATCTATTTACAGTCAATACAAATAATATTCCACTAGGGATGAACTCTTACGGTGAAGAACATTCATACAATATCTATTTACAGTCAATACAAATAATATTCCACTAGGGATGAACTCTTACGATGAAGAACATTCATACAATATCTATTTACAGTCAATACAAATAATATTCCACTAGGGATGAACTGTTACGGTGAAGAACTTTCATACAATATCTATTTACAGTCAATACAAATAATATTCCACTAGGGATGAACTCTTACGGTGAAGAACATTCATACAATATCTATTTACAGTCAGTACAAATAATATTCCACTAGGGATGAACTCTTACGGTGAAGAACATTCATACAATATCTATTTACAGTCAATACAAATAATATTCCACTAGGGATGAACTCTTACGATGAAGAAAATTCATACAATATCTATTTACAGTCAATACAAATAATATTCCACTAGGGATGAACTCTTACGGTGAAGAACATTCATACAATATCTATTTACAGTCAATACAAATAATATTCCACTAGGGATGAACTCTTACGGTGAAGAACATTCATACAATATCTATTTACAGTCAATACAAATAATATTCCACTAGGGATGAACTCTTACGGTGAAGAACATTCATACAATATCTATTTACAGTCAATACAAATAATTTTCCACTAGGGATGAACTCTTACGATGAAGAACATTCATACAATATCTATTTACAGTCAATACAAATAATATTCCACTAGGGATGAACTCTTACGGTGAAGAACTTTCATACAATATCTTTTCACAGTCAATACAAATAATATTCCACTAGGGATGAACTCTTACGGTGAAGAACATTCATACAATATCTATTTACAGTCAGTACAAATAATATTCCACTAGGGATGAACTCTTACGGTGAAGAACATTCATACAATATCTTTTTACAGTCAATACAAATAATATTCCACTAGGGATGAACTCTTACGGTGAAGAACATTCATACAATATCTATTTACAGTCAGTACAAATAATATTCCACTAGGGATGAACTCTTACGGTGAAGAACATTCATACAATATCTATTTACAGTCAATACAAATAATATTCCACTAGGGATGAACTCTTACGGTGAAGAACATTCATACGATATCTATTTACAGTCAATACAAATAATATTCCACTAGGGATGAACTCTTACGATGAAAAACATTCATACAATATCTATTTACAGTCAATACAAATAATATTCCACTAGGGATGAACTCTTACGGTGAAGAACTTTCATACAATATCTATTTACAGTCAATACAAATAATATTCCACTAGGGATGAACTCTTACGATGAAGAACATTCATACAATATCTATTTACAGTCAATACAAATAATATTCCACTAGGGATGAACTCTTACGGTGAAGAACTTTCATACAATATCTATTTACAGTCAATACAAATAATATTCCACTAGGGATGAACTCTTACGGTGAAGAACATTCATACAATATCTATTTACAGTCAGTACAAATAATATTCCACTAGGGATGAACTCTTACGGTGAAGAACATTCATACAATATCTATTTACAGTCAATACAAATAATATTCCACTAGGGATGAACTCTTACGGTGAAGAACATTCATACAATATCTATTTACAGTCAATACAAATAATATTCCACTAGGGATGAACTCTTACGATGAAGAACATTCATACAATATCTATTTACAGTCAATACAAATAATATTCCACTAGGGATGAACTCTTACGGTGAAGAACATTCATACAATATCTATTTACAGTCAATACAAATAATATTCCACTAGGGATGAACTCTTACGGTGAAGAACATTCATACAATATCTATTTACAGTCAATACAAATAATATTCCACTAGGGATGAACTCTTACGGTGAAGAACATTCATACAATATATCTATTTACAGTCAATACAAATAATATTCCACTTGGGATGAACTCTTACGGTGAAGAACATTCATACAATATCTATTTACAGTCAATACAAATAATATTCCACTAGGGATGAACTCTTACGATGAAGAACATTCATACAATATCTATTTACAGTCAATACAAATAATATTCCACTAGGGATGAACTCTTACGGTGAAGAACATTCATACAATATCTATTTACAGTCAATACAAATAATATTCCACTAGGGATGAACTCTTACGGTGAAGAACATTCATACAATATCTATTTACAGTCAATACAAATAATATTCCACTAGGGATGAACTCTTACGATGAAGAACATTCATACAATATCTATTTACAGTCAATACAAATAATATTCCACTAGGGATGAACTCTTACGGTGAAGAACTTTCATACAATATCTATTTACAGTCAATACAAATAATATTCCACTAGGGATGAACTCTTACGGTGAAGAACATTCATACAATATCTATTTACAGTCAGTACAAATAATATTCCACTAGGGATGAACTCTTACGGTGAAGAACATTCATACAATATCTATTTACAGTCAATACAAATAATATTCCACTAGGGATGAACTCTTACGATGAAGAAAATTCATACAATATCTATTTACAGTCAATACAAATAATATTCCACTAGGGATGAACTCTTACGGTGAAGAACATTCATACAATATCTATTTACAGTCAATACAAATAATATTCCACTAGGGATGAACTCTTACGGTGAAGAACATTCATACAATATCTATTTACAGTCAATACAAATAATATTCCACTAGGGATGAACTCTTACGGTGAAGAACATTCATACAATATCTATTTACAGTCAGTACAAATAATATTCCACTAGGGATGAACTCTTACGGTGAAGAACATTCATACAATATCTATTTACAGTCAATACAAATAATATTCCACTAGGGATGAACTCTTACGATGAAGAACATTCATACAATATCTATTTACAGTCAATACAAATAATATTCCACTAGGGATGAACTGTTACGGTGAAGAACTTTCATACAATATCTATTTACAGTCAATACAAATAATATTCCACTAGGGATGAACTCTTACGGTGAAGAACATTCATACAATATCTATTTACAGTCAGTACAAATAATATTCCACTAGGGATGAACTCTTACGGTGAAGAACATTCATACAATATCTATTTACAGTCAATACAAATAATATTCCACTAGGGATGAACTCTTACGATGAAGAACATTCATACAATATCTATTTACAGTCAATACAAATAATATTCCACTAGGGATGAACTCTTACGGTGAAGAACTTTCATACAATATCTTTTTACAGTCAATACAAATAATATTCCACTAGGGATGAACTCTTACGGTGAAGAACATTCATACAATATCTATTTACAGTCAGTACAAATAATATTCCACTAGGGATGAACTCTTACGGTGAAGAACATTCATACAATATCTTTTTACAGTCAATACAAATAATATTCCACTAGGGATGAACTCTTACGGTGAAGAACATTCATACAATATCTATTTACAGTCAGTACAAATAATATTCCACTAGGGATGAACTCTTACGGTGAAGAACATTCATACAATATCTATTTACAGTCAATACAAATAATATTCCACTAGGGATGAACTCTTACGATGAAGAACATTCATACAATATCTATTTACAGTCAATACAAATAATATTCCACTAGGGATGAACTGTTACGGTGAAGAACTTTCATACAATATCTATTTACAGTCAATACAAATAATATTCCACTAGGGATGAACTCTTACGGTGAAGAACATTCATACAATATCTATTTACAGTCAGTACAAATAATATTCCACTAGGGATGAACTCTTACGGTGAAGAACATTCATACAATATCTATTTACAGTCAATACAAATAATATTCCACTAGGGATGAACTCTTACGATGAAGAAAATTCATACAATATCTATTTACAGTCAATACAAATAATATTCCACTAGGGATGAACTCTTACGGTGAAGAACATTCATACAATATCTATTTACAGTCAATACAAATAATATTCCACTAGGGATGAACTCTTACGGTGAAGAACATTCATACAATATCTATTTACAGTCAATACAAATAATATTCCACTAGGGATGAACTCTTACGGTGAAGAACATTCATACAATATCTATTTACAGTCAATACAAATAATATTCCACTAGGGATGAACTCTTACGATGAAGAACATTCATACAATATCTATTTACAGTCAATACAAATAATATTCCACTAGGGATGAACTCTTACGGTGAAGAACTTTCATACAATATCTTTTTACAGTCAATACAAATAATATTCCACTAGGGATGAACTCTTACGGTGAAGAACATTCATACAATATCTATTTACAGTCAGTACAAATAATATTCCACTAGGGATGAACTCTTACGGTGAAGAACATTCATACAATATCTTTTTACAGTCAATACAAATAATATTCCACTAGGGATGAACTCTTACGGTGAAGAACATTCATACAATATCTATTTACAGTCAGTACAAATAATATTCCACTAGGGATGAACTCTTACGGTGAAGAACATTCATACAATATCTATTTACAGTCAATACAAATAATATTCCACTAGGGATGAACTCTTACGGTGAAGAACATTCATACGATATCTATTTACAGTCAATACAAATAATATTCCACTAGGGATGAACTCTTACGATGAAGAACATTCATACAATATCTATTTACAGTCAATACAAATAATATTCCACTAGGGATGAACTCTTACGGTGAAGAACTTTCATACAATATCTATTTACAGTCAATACAAATAATATTCCACTAGGGATGAACTCTTACGATGAAGAACATTCATACAATATCTATTTACAGTCAATACAAATAATATTCCACTAGGGATGAACTCTTACGGTGAAGAACTTTCATACAATATCTATTTACAGTCAATACAAATAATATTCCACTAGGGATGAACTCTTACGGTGAAGAACATTCATACAATATCTATTTACAGTCAGTACAAATAATATTCCACTAGGGATGAACTCTTACGGTGAAGAACATTCATACAATATCTATTTACAGTCAATACAAATAATATTCCACTAGGGATGAACTCTTACGGTGAAGAACTTTCATACAATATCTTTTTACAGTCAATACAAATAATATTCCACTAGGGATGAACTCTTACGGTGAAGAACATTCATACAATATCTATTTACAGTCAGTACAAATAATATTCCACTAGGGATGAACTCTTACGGTGAAGAACATTCATACAATATCTTTTTACAGTCAATACAAATAATATTCCACTAGGGATGAACTCTTACGGTGAAGAACATTCATACAATATCTATTTACAGTCAGTACAAATAATATTCCACTAGGGATGAACTCTTACGGTGAAGAACATTCATACAATATCTATTTACAGTCAATACAAATAATATTCCACTAGGGATGAACTCTTACGGTGAAGAACATTCATACGATATCTATTTACAGTCAATACAAATAATATTCCACTAGGGATGAACTCTTACGATGAAGAACATTCATACAATATCTATTTACAGTCAATACAAATAATATTCCACTAGGGATGAACTCTTACGGTGAAGAACTTTCATACAATATCTATTTACATTCAATACAAATAATATTCCACTAGAGATGAACTCTTACGGTGAAGAACATTCATACAATATCTATTTACAGTCAGTACAAATAATATTCCACTAGGGATGAACTCTTACGATGAAGAACATTCATACAATATCTATTTACAGTCAATACAAATAATATTCCACTAGGGATGAACTCTTACGGTGAAGAACTTTCATACAATATCTATTTACATTCAATACAAATAATATTCCACTAGAGATGAACTCTTACGGTGAAGAACATTCATACAATATCTATTTACAGTCAGTACAAATAATATTCCACTAGGGATGAACTCTTACGGTGAAGAACATTCATACAATATCTATTTGCAGTCAATACAAATAATATTCCACTAGGGATGAACTCTTACGGTGAAGAACATTCATACAATATCTATTTGCAGTCAATACAAACTAATTAAATGTATAAATAATATCAAAATGAGGTGACAATTTGTTCACCTCGTTTATTCAGAGCTGCACCTCATCTCTCCCTATCTATCTTGAGCACTTTAAACTCACCATTGAAACTGTAACAGGTTATACCCCCTTGCACCCTTATCTTATGAACCCCCCCTCCCCCTTTATCAGCTGCTATCTACAACATAATACATATATGTTATCTACAACATAATACATATATGTTATCTACAACATAATATATATCTATAATAGGCTGTAGAGCATATCACAACCACTGGTAATGACATCTAATTCCCAGTGTTCAATGATGCCATCACTGCCTCATGCAGACCATACGTAAACTTTTAGAGGCAAAGGGAAAGATAGTGAGGGAAAGAGTAAAGAGGGAAAGAGTAAAGAGGGAAAGATAGTGAGGGAAAGAGTAAAGAGGGAAAGATAGTGAGGGAAAGAGTAAAGAGGGAAAGAGTAAAGAGGGAAAGAGTAAAGAGGGAAACAGTAAAGAGTACATCACTATTAAGTAAAAGAGGGAAAGAGTAAAGAGTAGTTCACTATTAAGTAATAGAGGGAAGAGTTGATCTTATAAGAGAAAAAATTGCAAGAGAATCACTTTGGTAACTTCAGTAGAAAACACTTCTTGTTTTGATGATGATGTGAAATATTTAACCTGAATAATAAATATTTTCGAACGTTAGTTATAACTCCCCTCTCTCCCCCACATTAGTTATAACTCCCCTCTCTTCCCCACATTAGTTATAACTCCCCTCTCTTCCCCACATTAGTTATAACTCCCCTCTCTCCCCCACATTAGTTATAACTCCCCTCTCTCCCCCACATTAGTTATAACTCCCCTCTCTCCCCCACATTAGTTATAACTCCCCTCTCTCCCCCACATTAGTTATAACTCCCCTCTCTCTCCCACATTAGTTATAACTCCCCTCTCTCCCCCACATTAGTTATAACTCCCCTCTCTCCCCCACATTAGTTATAACTCCCCTATCTCTCCCACATTAGTTATAACTCCCCTCTCTCCCCCACATTAGTTATAACTCCCCTCTCTCCCCCACATTAGTTATAACTCCCCTCTCTTCCCCACATTAGTTATAACTCCCCTCTCTTCCCCACATTAGTTATAACTCCCCTCTCTCCCCCACATTAGTTATAACTCCCCTATCTCTCCCACATTAGTTATAACTCCCCTCTCTCCCCCACATTAGTTATAACTCCCCTCTCTCCCCCACATTAGTTATAACTCCCCTCTCTTCCCCACATTAGTTATAACTCCCCTCTCTTCCCCACATTAGTTATAACTCCCCTCTCTTCCCCACATTAGTTATAGCTCCCCTCTCTCCCCCACATTAGTTATAACTCTCCTCTCTCCCCCACATTAGTTATAACTCCCCTCTCTCCCCCACATTAGTTATAACTCCCCTCTCTTCCCCACATTAGTTATAACTCATCTCTCTCCCCCACATTAGTTATAACTCCCCTCTCTTTCCCACATTAGTTATAACTCCCCTCTCTCCCCCACATTAGTTATAACTCTCCTCTCTCCCCCACATTAGTTATAACTCCCCTCTCTTCCCCACATTAGTTATAACTCCCCTCTCTTCCCCACATTAGTTATAACTCCCCTCTCTTCCCCACATTAGTTATAGCTCCCCTCTCTCCCCCACATTAGTTATAACTCTCCTCTCTCCCCCACATTAGTTATAACTCCCCTCTCTCCCCCACATTAGTTATAACTCCCCTCTCTCCCCCACATTAGTTATAACTCCCCTCTCTTCCCCACATTAGTTATAACTCATCTCTCTCCCCCACATTAGTTATAACTCCCCTCTCTTTCCCACATTAGTTATAACTCCCCCCTCTTTCCCACATTAGTTATAACTCCCCTCTCTCCCCCACATTAGTTACAACTCCCCTCTCTTTCCCACATTAGTTATAACTCCCCTCTCTTCCCCACATTAGTTATAACTCCCCTCTCTCCCCCACATTAGTTATAACTCCCCTCTCTCCCCCACATTAGTTATAACTCCCCTCTCTCCCCCACATTAGTTATAACTCCCCTCTCTTTCCCACATTAGTTATAACTCCCCTCTCTCCCCCACATTAGTTATAACTCCCCTATCTCTCCCACATTAGTTATAACTCCCCTCTCTTTCCCACATTAGTTATAACTCCCCTCTCTTTCCAACATTAGTTATAACTCCCCTCTCTCCCCCACATTAGTTATAACTCCCCTCTCTTCCCCACATTAGTTATAACTCCCCTCTCTTCCCCACATTAGTTATAACTCCCCTCTCTCCCCCACATTAGTTATAACTCCCCTCTCTCCCCCACATTAGTTATAACTCCCCTCTCTCCCCCACATTAGTTATAACTCCCCTCTCTCCCCCACATTAGTTATAACTCCCCTCTCTCCCCCACATTAGTTATAACTCCCCTCTCTTTCCCACATTAGTTATAACTCCCCTCTCTCCCTCACATTAGTTATAACTCCCCTATCTCTCCCACATTAGTTATAACTCCCCTCTCTTTCCCACATTAGTTATAACTCCCCTCTCTTTCCAACATTAGTTATAACTCCCCTCTCTCCCCCACATTAGTTATAACTCCCCTCTCTTCCCCACATTAGTTATAACTCCCCTCTCTTCCCCACATTAGTTATAACTCCCCTCTCTCCCCCACATTAGTTATAACTCCCCTCTCTCCCCCACATTAGTTATAACTCCCCTCTCTCCCCCACATTAGTTATAACTCCCCTCTCTCCCCCACATTAGTTATAACTCCCCTCTCTCCCCCACATTAGTTATAACTCCCCTCTCTCCCCCACATTAGTTATAACTCCCTTTAAAAGTTGTAACAATTTATTCCCTATCCTCTTCCTTGAGACACTAAGTAAAATGCTCCGTAATCTGAACTTCTCAAATTACTACTTAAAGTCCAGAATAATGAACCTTTCGTATTACGGGAAAATACGATAATGAACCCTTAGTTTTACGGTAAAATACGGGAATGAACCGGGCTCTTAGTATTACGGGAAAATACGGGAATGAACCCCTTACTATTGACAACTGTGGCCGTACGATATATATTATATTCAAATTTTTGAAATGTTGCGATAATTGTTAAATTTACTTTAGGATTCTAAATACATTTGCTACGTTTATATGAAAAAGGCTTCACTTAGCATATCTATCTCAAATACCGACAATTGGCCAGAAGGCTTCACTTAGCATATCTATCTCAAATACCGAGAGTTGGCCAGAAAGCTTCACTTAGCATATCTATCTCAAATACCGAGAGTTGGCCAGAAGGCTTCACTTAGCATATCTATCTCAAATACCGACAATTGGCCAGAAGGCTTCACTTAGCATATCTATCTCAAATACCGACAATTGGCCAGAAGGCTTCACTTAGCATATCTATCTCAAATACCGACAGTTGGCCAGAAAGCTTCACTTAGCATATCTATCTCAAATACCGACAATTGGCTAGAAGGCTTCACTTAGCATATCTATCTCAAATACCGACAGTTGGCCAGAAAGCTTCACTTAGCATATCTATCTCAAATACCGACAATTGGCCAGAAGGCTTCACTTAGCATATCTATCTCAAATACCGACAATTGGCCAGAAGGCTTCACTTAGCATATCTATCTCAAATACCGACAATTGGCCAAAAGGCTTCACTTAGCATATCTATCTCAAATACCGACAGTTGGCCAGAAAGCTTCACTTAGCATATCTATCTCAAATACCGACAATTGGCCAGAAGGCTTCACTTAGCATATCTATCTCAAATACCGACAGTTGGCCAGAAAGCTTCACTTAGCATATCTATCTCAAATACCGACAATTGGCCAGAAGGCTTCACTTAGCATATCTATCCCAAATACCGACAGTTGGCCAGAAGGCTTCACTTAGCATATCTATCTCAAATACCGACAGTTGGCCAGAAAGCTTCACTTAGCATATCTATCTCAAATACCGAGAGTTGGCCAGAAGGCTTCACTTAGCATATCTATCTCAAATACCGAGAGTTGGCCAGAAGGCTTCACTTAGCATATCTATCTCAAATACCGACAGTTGGCTAGAAGGCTTCACTTAGCATATCTATCTCAAATACCGACAGTTGGCCAGAAAGCTTCACTTAGCATATCTATCTCAAATACCGACAGTTGGCCAGAAAGCTTCACTTAGCATATCTATCTCAAATACCGAGAGTTGGCCAGAAGGCTTCACTTAGCATATCTATCTCAAATACCGAGAGTTGGCCAGAAGGCTTCACTTAGCATATCTATCTCAAATACCGAGAGTTGGCCAGAAGGCTTCACTTAGCATATCTATCTCAAATACCGACAGTTGGCCAGAAGGCTTCACTTAGCATATCTATCTCAAATACCGACAGTTGGCCAGAAAGCTTCACTTAGCATATCTATCTCAAATACCGAGAGTTGGCCAGAAGGCTTCACTCAGCATATCTATCTCAAATACCGAGAGTTGGCCAGAAGGCTTCACTTAGCATATCTATCTCAAATACCGACAGTTGGCCAGAAGGCTTCACTTAGCATATCTATCTCAAATACCGACAATTGGCCAGAAGGCTTCACTTAGCATATCTATCTCAAATACCGACAATTGGCCAGAAGGCTTCACTTAGCATATCTATCTCAAATACCGACAGTTGGCCAGAAGGCTTCACTTAGCATATCTATCTCAAATACCGACAATTGGCCAGAAGGCTTCACTTAGCATATCTATCTCAAATACCGACAATTGGCCAGAAGGTTTCACTTAGCATATCTATCTCAAATACCGACAGTTGGCCAGAAAGCTTCACTTAGCATATCTATCTCAAATACCGACAATTGGCCAGAAGGCTTCACTTAGCATATCTATCCCAAATACCGACAGTTGGCCAGAAGGCTTTACTTAGCATATCTATCTCAAATACCGACAGTTGGCCAGAAAGCTTCACTTAGCATATCTATCTCAAATACCGAGAGTTGGCCAGAAGGCTTCACTTAGCATATCTATCTTAAATACCGAGAGTTGGCCAGAAGGCTTCACTTAGCATATCTATCTCAAATACCGACAGTTGGCCAGAAGGCTTCACTTACCATATCTATCTCAAATACCGACAGTTGGCCAGAAAGCTTCACTTAGCATATCTATCTCAAATACCGAGAGTTGGCCAAAAGGCTTCACTTAGCATATCTATCTCAAATACCGAGAGTTGGCCAGAAGGCTTCACTTAGCATATCTATCTCAAATACCGACAGTTGGCCAGAAGGCTTCACTCAGCATATCTATCCCAAATACCGAGAGTTGGCCAGAAGGCTTCACTTAGCATATCTATATCAAATACCGACAGTTGGCCAGAAGGCTTCACTTAGCATATCTATCTCAAATACCGACAGTTGGCCAGAAGGCTTCACTTAGCATATCTATCCCAAATACCGACAGTTGGCCAGAAGGCTTCACTTAGCATATCTATCCCAAATACCGACAGTTGGCCAGAAGGCTTCACTTAGCATATCTATCTCAAATACCGACAATTGGCCAGAAGGCTTCACTTAGCATATCTATCTCAAATACCGAGAGTTGGCCAGAAGGCTTCACTTAGCATATCTATCTCAAATACCGACAATTGGCCAGAAGGCTTCACTTAGCATATCTATCTCAAATACCGACAATTGGCCAGAAGGCTTCACTTAGCATATCTATCTCAAATACCGAGAGTTGGCCAGAAGGCTTCACTTAGCATATCTATCCCAAATACCGACAGTTGGCCAGAAGGCTTCACTTAGCATATCTATCTCAAATACCGACAATTGGCCAGAAGGCTTCACTTAGCATATCTATCTCAAATACCGACAATTGGCCAGAAGGCTTCACTTAGCATATCTATCTCAAATACCGAGAGTTGGCCAGAAGGCTTCACTTAGCATATCTATCTCAAATACCGACAATTGGCCAGAAGGCTTCACTTAGCATATCTATCTCAAATACCGACAATTGGCCAGAAGGCTTCACTTAGCATATCTATCTCAAATACCGACAATTGGCCAGAAGGCTTCACTTAGCATATCTATCTCAAATACTGACAATTGGCCAGAAGGCTTCACTTAGCATATCTATCTCAAATACCGACAATTGGCCAGAAGGCTTCACTTAGCATATCTATCTCAAATACCGAGAGTTGGCCAGAAGGCTTCACTTAGCATATCTATCTCAAATACCGACAATTGGCCAGAAGGCTTCACTTAGCATATCTATCTCAAATACCGACAATTGGCCAGAAGGCTTCACTTAGCATATCTATCCCAAATACCGACAATTGGCCAGAAGGCTTCACTTAGCATATCTATCCCAAATACCGACAGTTGGCCAGAAGGGTTCACTTAGCATATCTATCTCAAATACCGACAATTGGCCAGAAGGCTTCACTTAGCATATCTATCTCAAATACCGACAATTGGCCAGAAGGCTTCACTTAGCATATCTATCTCAAATACCGACAATTGGCCAGAAGGCTTCACTTAGCATATCTATCTCAAATACCGACAGTTGGCCAGAAGGCTTCACTTAGCATATCTATCTCAAATACCGACAATTGGCCAGAAGGCTTCACTTAGCATATCTATCCCAAATACCGACAGTTGGCCAGAAGGCTTCACTTAGCATATCTATCTCAAATACCGACATTGGCCAGAAGGCTTCACTTAGCATATCTATCCCAAATACCGACAATTGGCGATGCAAATTCAGGAGAAGAAAAAGTTTCAGGGACGGAAGACGGTGCGCGAAAGTTTGCCGTAACTTCGTAATGTGTCAGACTCCGCCACACAAACCAAAAAAAATGTTCGCTTCCGACCAACAAACTTTGACTTCGTCCTAAGTTTGGATTTGGGATAATTAATGCGGTGGATTCTTTGTGGGGATTCTATTGTGATTCTTTGGAAAAATGGCAGCCAATTTTGGGATTCTTAGAAAAATTTGGGGTACAAATTTTTTAACTAAATTTATTTTAACGCAAAGAAAATGTCTTCAGAATTACATAAAGTTTATCTAATTTGAGTGCCAACTCTTCACTTTTATTTTGAACGACTTGTTGATGGTTGTTGAACAAATACAAATTTTCACCAACTTTTTAAAAATAAAACAATCGAGTTTACGTATTGGAAATTTGAACAATGCCACATTTCTATGTTAAACATTAATTATTATTCCTTTTAATAAAGTGACTCGAGTCCTGACTTTAAATTGTCTTCCATGCCTCACGTTATTATCCACGTCAATCTCCAAGATATTTCCACGTTGTTTTTCTACGTTATTATCTTCGTTATTATCAACGTTATTTTCCACGTTATTATCTAAGTTTTTTATACGCTTTTCCCACGTTATCTTCCACGGTTATCCTTACGTTTTTTCCACGTTATTTTCCACATTATTTCGTGAGAATTTTGAAGTCTTCGAAAGTGACATGGGAATGACATGGGAATGACAAACGAGTTTTCTGTTTTACGGGCCGCTGTTTCCGGGATAGATTTGTCATAATAACTCACTATGTGCAAATGTAATTTGGTATTTGGATATCTTTTGTTTATAAGAGACATAATCAAAATGTTGAACACTTTCATTATCAAATACTTGATTTTATGAAGAAATGAATATACCAGATTTTGATGAAAATTGGGAAAAAGACATTAATATTTCGACAAAAATGTTATTTTCACTTCAAGAAAATAAGTTAAAGAAATATTCCTTTTTCGGTTTAAAAAATATCATATCATGTTATTAAATTATATTAAAATTAATTTCCCATACCAATTTTACCCTCTAATTTTTCTTATCAATTTTACCCTCTAATTTCTCAGGTGAGATGCCAATTAAGGTATTTTTACCTCAAAATTAATCCTTTTTCACCTGAAGGTATTTTTAGGTTCCCCAATTCTCAAAATTGAAATCTTAATTTATTAGAACGTGGAAGGAGACTTAAAGGAAATATCCTACGTGTGATTTAACGTATAATTTAACACACGTGATAAAATGTATAATTTATGTATAGATTATACATGTGATATAACTTAATTTTTAATTATTTACGGGATCAACGTAAATGAAACCTCAGAATGCTGAAATCAACATTCAACATATTGTCTTCTTAAAATTTAAAACTTTTCTTCTGCGTGTTGATAACATTTTCAATTTCAGTCAGTTTGACGAACTTTGACACCGCTATAAATTTAAAAAATTTCAATGAAAGTACGACAGTTGCTGAAAAATTGTTATTCAAGATTTTGCATTCTCATGATTTCCTTTTAATGCCTTCTGATGAAGCACATTTCCATACCCAGGGTGGAGTAGACACTCACAGTTGTCGTACACTGGTGCACCACTAACCCTCACTGGACAGCAGATAAGCCACTTCATTCACCTCGAACAACCGTGAGGGCGACCATATGGGCTGGGGAATTTTCGGTCCATTTTTCATTGATGCAGAAGTTTAATGGTGTTAACTGTCTCTATTCACTCCATTCAGATTCTTGACCTGCTTATTCGATTTAACTAGATTCGGAAAAATTAGCCTTTATGCGAAAGGGAGCCCACCTCATTGGTCAAGAACTTTCAGAAAGTGGCTGAATAGAAATTTTCCTAACAGGTGGATTGGCAGATGTTAAGATGGCGACATGAACATTCAGTGCCACCAAAATCACCTGATCTTACTCCTTGTGATTTCTTCCTATGGGGATTCATCGAGAGTAATGTTAGTCACACTTAAACCAGGAACATCAATGAGTTGAAGAAGAGAATCTGTTAAGGGCCGTACACACGTAGGGTTTTTTAAGTCTTTCCACCAGACTTTTTGCTAAGCTCCTCCTACTTTTCCCACGAGATATTTGAATCATATTAGAGATAACGATCCATGATACCTGCAGGTATCATGGATACCAACTAAAATAAATAATAATTATTGATTTTTCTTATATTCTTGTGGAAAAAGTAGGAGGAGCTTAGCAAAAAGTCTGGTGGAAGGACTTAAAAACCCTACGTGTGTACGGCCCTTAAAGCATTTGCAGAAGTATAACCTTGGCAATGTCACATAACACTGGGACTTCGTTCACTAGGAATTTATTCTAATTTAATTATCCAATAGAATGGCCGCCAAACTGAATTATATAATGTATAGCAAGTAAAATATAAACCAAAATAATATAATTCCCATATCTTAAGATTGTTATAAAACAAACTAAATTCAAATCGAACAAGAATTAAAGATTTTACCAAAATTTAGAATTGGAACACTACAATTATACAAACTGTTTTACTGCTACTACCCTCTAACTCTATCTCTTTTTGATTTGTGTTTCTTTCCTCTTATCGTTTTTGCCTCTTATCGTTTTCCCCTCTCTTCCCCTCTTGTTTTGTTATCAACTCCCCTCGATAAGACTTTTTCTCTCGTGAAACTTTTTCTCTGTGATACCCAAAAGTTTTTCAGCAGATTGTGTTTGTGGTTCAGTGCGGCATTTGTGATGAGAAATGGGAGAGAAATGTGAGAGAAATGTGATGAGAAATGAGTGATGAGAAATGGGAGAAATGAGCGAAGAGAAATGTGATGAGAACATCATATAACGATAAAAATATGACAAGGAGCACCGATAATTGAGCTCAGGATAACTGTGCCCAAGACAATTGAACCTCTAAAAGAATTTACAGGAGACACAAAAAAAAAATGTGTTACTTTGTGTTATGACAGTAGTAATCGCCTTCACTTTCCCACTTTTTATGGTCTCAATTGTCCTGAACTCAATTATCTTGGGCTCAAATGTCATGACCCAATTATCTTGGGGTCCAATTGTCCTGGGAAAATTGTCCTGAACTCAATTTTCTTGGGCTCAATTGTCATGACCCAATCATCTTGGGATCCAATTGTCCTGGGTTCAATTGATCTGGGCCCAATTGACTTCGGCTCAATTTTCGGCGGGCTCAATATCGGGGCCAAATAGTCAGGCACAATTTTCGGTCCACGACACGACAATACATTTAAAAATATATTATAAACTATAGTTATCAATTAAATCGTTCACAGATACGTTATCAATACATTGACCTATATTTATCTATTCAATAGACTCAGTCAAACATAACGAACTGATATCATTTTAAACTGAAAACAACAAGGAAAAAACTGCCACCTCCGTTATTTGGTACACAAGGTTCCTTATATACCTAATGCCGTATATATGTTATAAGGTATACACTGCATTAGGTTAATTAACTCTTAAGTTATCAATTAATAAATCAATTCAAGCAAAGAATATAGTAACTATTGACTATTTGCCATACTAGACAGAAAAGATGGGAATAATTTCCAATTCAAGCAACCAGTATACATTGCGTAATATCTATCTCTAACTTTCTATGAATTAACTACAGAAAGTAATTACAGCTGTTATAGGTTGTTATAAGTTGTTATAGGTTGTTATCCTCTCTTTGAAACAACCATTCGCAACTTTATTACGCCATTAAAAGTTATCCAATTAGAAACCATCGGAGAGAAACAACTTAATCACTTTTGCAATTCCCTACTTTCGATATAAATATACTTACCAGATAGTTAGCTGTAATTACTCAATGATGGGTAATACCTTTCTAAATGATGGGTAATACCCTTCTAAATGATGGGTAAAGCCTATCGTAATGACAGGCTTTACAATGATGGATAAAGTGTCCTTACCTTGCACAGCTTTGAGCTGATTGCCCATCATCTGCTTTGCGATGAAAGCCGCCATCTTGGATTTAGTGACTAGGTGTTAAAGAACAGATCTGAAATGGAAAAACGATTGGTTAGAAGATATATTTTTTTTTAATATCTGTGTATATTATTCAAAATGTAGCCCCTAACCATAATTACAGTCTATCGTTTTTCGTCTGACATTTCCTATAAAAGAGTCTTTATTATGATATTTTACGATAAAATACCATCAATATTTACCGTAATGGACAATAACAGACGATCTGTGGATTGGAAATTGCCAAAATAATGAATTGAAATTAAATAATTCATTAATTACCTATAAGTGAGAAAATTTGTTATGATGTTATTATAAAAGTTATTTAACAGTTAGCAGGTATTACCTAACTGTTACCACGCAATACCTAACTGTTACCACGCAATAGGTAACTGTTACCACGCAATACCTAACTGTTACCACGCAATACCTAACTGTTACCACGCAATACCTAACTGTTACCACGCAATAGGTAACTGTTATCACGCAATACCTAACTGTTACCACGCAATACCTAACTGTTACCACGCAATACCTAACTGTTACCACGCAATACCTAACTGTTACCACGCAATACCTAACTGTTACCACGCAATACCTAACTGTTACCACGCAATACCTAACTGTTACCACGCAATACCTAACTGTTACCACGCAATAGGTAACTGTTACCACGCAATACCTAACTGTTACCACGCAATACCTAACTGTTACCTAACTGTTCAAATTGAAAGCGAAGGCAAGTGTCATTTTAATTGAAATGTACTTCCCGCCCGAAACTCAATTAAGATGCATCGATTAGATACTACAGATACTGCATCTAGAACTGTAGATACTGCATCTAGAACTGTAGATACTGCATCTAGAACTGTAGATACTGCATCTAGAACTCTAGATACAACATCTAGAGCTGTAGATACTGCATCTAGAACTGTAGATACTGCATCTAGAACTCTAGATACTGCATCTAGAACTCTAGATACTGCATCTAGAACTCTAGATACTGCATCTAGAATTCTAGATACTGCATCTTAAACTCTAGATACTGCATCTAAAACTCTAGATACTGCATCTAGAACTTTAGATACAACCTCTAGAACTGTAGATACTGCATCTAGAACTTTAGATACAACCTCTAGAACTGTAGATACTGCATCTAAAACTCTAGATACTGCATCTAGAACTCTAAATACAACATCTAAAACTGTAGATACTGCATCTAGAACTCTAAATTCAACATCTAGAACTCTAGGTACAACATCTAGAACTCTAGGTACAACATCTAGAACTCTAGATACAACATCTAGAACTCTAGGTACAACATCTAGAACTCTAGATACAACATCTAGAACTGTAGATACAACATCTAGAACTCTAGGTACAACATCTAGAACTCTAGATACAACATCTAGAACTCTAGGTACCAATGATTACTCTAGGTACCAATGATTACTCTAGGTACCAATGATTACTCTAGGTACCAATGATTACTCTAGGTACCAATGATTACTCTAGGTACCAATGATTACTCTAGGTACCAATGATTACTCTAGGTACCAATGATTACTCTAGGTACCAATGATTACTCTAGATACCAATGATTACTTTAGGTATATCTCGAATACATCACTCTTAGTAATGATGTATAGTAATGATTAAGTAATGATTTGACATTATAGATAAGTTACTGGAATTAAAAACATGTGAGTTACCTACATGGGGTAAGTAACGAGTTATCGGTTAATTCTACGTTATCGATCAAAAAAGAAAAACTATGATTTATTATTTAACATTTTAACTGGCATCCATGACACCTATAGGTAGATTATCACTTCTCTCACTCTATCTCTTCACTCACTTCTCTCACTCTATCTCTTCACTCACTTCTCTCACTCTATCTCTTCACTCACTTCTCTCACTCTATCTCTTCACTCACTTCTCTCACTCTACCTCTTCACTCACTTCTCTCACTCTTAACTCTCCGGACATTTCTCTCCTGCACTCACGCGATTACCATAAAACTTTCCGCCTCCCTGCTAAATAATCTGACATCGTTTGTCCGGATGCGTTGAAGTGACTTCAATGTGTCAGTGTCAGTCGAAGCTTAAGTTACTGTCACGAGAACGAACGAGTCCGAACACAATCGTAGCGAAAAAGAGTCTTTTACGGCGAGATTGAAAACAAACGACGCGAAAGCTTTTCGGTGTAATGTTCCGGTGGGGGAAATTGTACACATCGTCTGTTATTGTCCATTACGCTAAATATTGATGGTATTCTATCGTAAAATGTCATAATCTCGTCGGGATTACTTTGATGGAATGTCCGACGAAAGACGATAGACTACAAGAGTTTTAGGTTTAAATTACTATTTTGTTTTGGTGTAATCATTTATTGTGATATCGTATTTACGATGTGTTGGATAGTACAGTCCTTTATATAGGGGAAATACGGGTTATCGGACAATTTCACATTTTCCATCTTATACGTATAGAACTATGTATATATTGATCATTACAATAATGAATTAAATTATAATTAAATTAAATGATCGAATTTGGTACTTGCCTTAGTCCTATTCTTTTGTACGAGTTTAAAATAGGCTCAGTCTATTCAATGAACTAAAGTAGGCACACTGAGCCTTCTTTTGAGTCTACCTATGAGCCTACTGCAGAGCCTACTTCTGAGCCTACATTCGAGTCTACTTTTACCAGTTGCTACAGTAGCGTTAGGTTGAATACCATTCCCTCAAAGGCTTTAAGTTGCGACTCTAAAAACTGAGTAGATTAGAGGGTATACCTACATCAAGAGAAAGATATGAGCTTTATTAATATGTTGATGTTCCAAGGCATAGCATTAACTAGATAGGTTGATGTTCCAAGGCATAGCATTAACTAGATAGGTTGATTGTTATGCAGTCAGGGCGATATAGATTTGATTCTTGCAAAATATAGTTCAATATTAAAAAGAAAAGATGGTAGGTAAAAACAATTTTTAATTAAAATTGTTTATTCGAACGTTTCAGATTATAAAAAACATCTTCGAAACTCACTGAAGATGTTTTTTATAATGTGAAACGTTCGAATAAACAACTTTAATTAAAAAGTGTTTTTACCTACCATCTTTTTAATATAATTTGGTAATTGTTTATCGTTTTACGGGGCGATTGTACCTATTTTTTCATATGAATTTTCTTGCTTATAGATTTATGTAATTAGATATTTTGGTAATAATCAGTTTAATTTTTGTTTATAGAGAGTAAGAACATTCAGTTCTTAGGGGTTAGTTCCGAGTTATAGATTAGTTCCATATTTGCGATCATGTAAGAACTAATACTATCCAACACTTTAACTAGTTGTATTAATTGGTATCCATGATACCCGCAGGTATCATGGATACCAAATAAATTATCAGGTTAAAACCAAGTATATTTTTTCTTTTTATGAGCGAAAATGTGGAACCGCTCGATAACTCAGGACTTAGCCTATATATAACTTTTTCTTATTCACTCAATAACCTGAAACAGGATTATAAATATATATACATAATAATAATATAAATATTATGTGTAATTAATAAATACATAATAACTTTATTTCCTCCTTGCGTGTTACCCATGACAATATTTACCTGGTAATACAATATATTCTGGCCAATGTTTGCTCATTGTCTAATATCTGTGTGCCATTGTAAACATTGTGTGTAGCCTTAATTAAACAGAACTGTTTATTATTGTAATTAGGCAGCTTATTCTTTTCATTACGAAACAATGCGTTAATTAAAACATTCGAAAAGAATATGTTTTTTTCTTTTTTTATGTAAATTAATCAAAATGTACGTCAGGAAATGAAAGAACGATGGAGAATTCAGTTCGAAGTTAGGGCACTGAATCAATTACCGAATACCTATTTTTCCTTTCAAATTATAAATAGAGAATTTCAAATAGGTTTTGTACGTTAGGTTTTAAATTTTAAAATGCATTTATAATATACTTTCAGTTTCATTAATAAAATTAATGGATTTAGGTAGTCACAAAACAACGTAATTTCACAGTGAAGACAGTTTGAAATTATAAAACCGTTAATTTATAAGTAAAATTACGCATCCCGTAATTTGGTCGTTAGTATCTAGGAAAAGTAAGTATTTTATTCATGCATGTAGGTTTTCAAAATCAAGTTAACATTTAAGAATATTTCATCGGAATGAAATGTGACCCAAAAAGATTCAGCGAAACTTTCAAAATTAATATTAGCAAATGTGTCTTTGATATACAGGGTGGCGCAAAAAAATGAAACCCTTTTCAAACTAGTTTATTTTACAAACTATCAAAGCTAGAAATTTTCTAAAAACACATTTTTGTTCGTTTACTTTTTCTGCATCTATCTTGATAATCTGTTGAAAGTTACGAAAAACAAATTAAACATCATGCAGCGAATTAAAAAATGTAAATAAATAGGGGTTGCACGAGGACGAAATATATGAAAAATATCTCAAGAGGTATACTTCATCTTATATGTATGTAAAAACAATAATTTTCTACTATTTTTGTAACAAATAAATAAGAGAAAATTTAATAATTTATTAACATTTGAAAGTTGTTTTTTTAGATAAAATTGATATCTTTATCAAATTATTTCGCCGTTAATTTAAATATCCTATTCGAAACCTTCAAAATGCAGATTTGAAAAGAACAGAGTTTTTGTTGTGACAATTTTTTTAAACACTGGAAGCTTTACACAGGTTCAACCTCATTTTGAACAACGCTTTCTGGAAAGATTTCCACCAACTATAAAACCGTATTGATCAATGTAATAAGTTCAAAACTGAAGAAACCACTTTAAATTTGAACAAAAAGTGATCATGTCCCAAGAGAAAAGAATGAACACATGAAAACATTAATATTTTTCATGAACAGTTTATTGGGAATCCAAACATATCAATCAGAAAGGTAAGGATTAGATATCATATAAGAGATATTTCACCCAAATGGTTAAACACAATTTGAGATATTATCCTTTGTAGAAGCATGTGAGGCTCGAACTCTTAGAACTGATTTACCGCACTGTCTAAATTTTTCAAAACGGGTTCTGCAAAGAAATGCACATTTGTAGAAGATATCGTGATTAGTGATGAAGATGTATTTCCATGAATGAAAGAGTCAATAACAAAAACGCTAATTGAATGAAAAATAATGGGATTTAATTTTTACTACTAGCATATGGAAATAAATTATTCCTATTTTGAATTTTTTTGTGCTTTTCGTCCTCGCGCAAGCCATTTTTATTTACCTTTTTTTAATTCGCTGCAAAACAAAGAAACAAAACTGTGTTCTTAGATTTTTTTTAGTTTTGATAGTTTGTAAAATAAACTAATTTGAGAATAGTTTCCTTTTTTTGCGCCACCCTGTATAAATTGTCTAAAACCTAACAATGATCACCTGAATGAAACATTATTTGTAATGTCTGGAAACAATGTGACCAATTTGGCACAATTCCAAGAAGAAACCTGTTAATTCGCACCTAAAGTGTGATTTCTGCAGTAATTAAGAGAATTGGTCGAAATCCTGAAAGATGTGCCAGAAAACTGGCAGAACAGATGAATATTTTCGAATCCTCAATGCAGAGGTTAAACAAGAAGGATATAAAGTGTAATCCATATAAAAAAACAGTCTAGACACAAATTTCAGAGGCCGTAATGAAGAAAGGGCTGGATAGTAGAAAATTAACGTTGCAAGAGTAAAGGTTTCACTGTCACGGTTTTGATTTGGTCTGATGAGAAGATATTCACGGTGGAGTTAAGAGTCAGGACGATAGGCTTTATACACGTGTGTCATAGGACTTGTATGCAAATTTCGAGAGTCATATGAGGCTCCAAAAGCTATTGCTTCTGATGGGACCAAATCTCCTTTGGGCGTCATCGATGGAGGAATAAAGTTCAAAACACCTGTTTAACTGAATAGTAATTATATGTAGCACAGGAAAAAGTTCTTCCTTGTTTCACTGAACCATTTGTAGCCGTTTTAATCTTCACTTAAGACGGAGGTTAAACCAACACAACAAAGTGACATAAAGATTGTGCCAGATAATACACAGGATGGTTAAGACAAAACAATATGGCCACCCTTAAGTGCTTGCATCAAACCTATGAACTTCGCATTATGGTTCATCTTGGAAAGCGATATTTCAACTCGTTTCTTTTTCTAACCCAATCTGTACTCTTTGAAGGCACTCATTCGTTTTGATTGAGTCAAGTTGGACGAATAAGTAGTGTTGCGCCTTGTGCTCCAGTAACAGCTCGTGTCGAGAAAATGATCAAAGCAAAAGGCGGCCATCTTGAAATTTGAAATGTTCTTTTGGTTTTGAATATACTTCTACATGATGACATCGAAGCACATTCTTACTATCCCTCTAGTTTTATTGGGTCCCTTGTATATAAGGAAACGTGAGTAGACTATTAAGATTCATTTCCAAATAACACAAGAAGACAATAAAGTTGATTTGCAATCACAACTGGAAAGAGACATTCCACAGAGTATGGTAGAGAATCCAGAGCAAGCATGTGAGCTAACATTGTTCCAGGGTTTAGGAATTTACATATTGGCTCCGTAGTGAAGCCGTGGCTAAAGCTGATATCAAATATCCTGAATACATTACCTAACGTTACTACAGTGTGTTGCAGGAGAGAAAGAGAAAGTAGAGTGTTGCAGGAGAGAAAGGGAAAATAGTGTGTTTCAGGAGAGAAAGAGAAAGTAGAGTGTTGCAGGAGAGAAAGAGAAAGTAGTGTGTTGCAGGAGAGAAAGAGAAAGTAGTGTGTTGCAGGAGAGAAAGATAAAGTAGTGTGTTGCAGGAGGGAAAGGGAAAGTAGTGTGTTGCAGGAGAGAAAGATAAAGTAGTGTGTTGCAGGACGGAAAGGGAAAGTAGTGTGTTGCAGGAGAGAAAGAGAAAGTAGAGTGTTGCAGGAGAGAAAGATAAAGTAGTGTGTTGCAGGAGGGAAAGGGAAAGTAGTGTGTTGCAGGAGAGAAAGAGAAAGTAGTGTGTTGCAGGAGGGAGAGGGAAAGTAGTGTGTTGCAGGAGAGAAAGAGAAAGTAGTGTGTTGCAGGAGAGAAAGATAAAGTAGTGTGTTGCAGGAGAGAAAGGGAAAGCAGTGTGTTGCAGGAGAGAAAGAGAAAGTAGAGTGTTGCAGGAGAGAAAGATAAAGTAGTGTGTTGCAGGAGGGAAAGGGAAAGTAGTGTGTTGCAGGAGAGAAAGAGAAAGTAGTGTGTTGCAGGAGAGAAAGATAAAGTAGTGTGTTGCAGGAGGGAGAGGGAAAGGGAAAGTAGTGTGTTGCAGGAGAGAAAGAGAAAGTAGTGTGTTGCAGGAGAGAAAGATAAAGTAGTGTGTTGCAGGAGGGAAAGGGAAAGTAGTGTGTTGCAGGAGAGAAAGAGAAAGTAGTGTGTTGCTGGAGAGAAAGATAAAGTAGTGTGTTGCAGGACGGAAAGGGAAAGTAGTGTGTTGCAGGAGAGAAAGGGAAAGTAGTGTGTTGCAGGAGAGAAAGAGAAAGCAGTGTGTTGCAGGAGAGAATGAGAAAGTAGTGTGTTGCAGGAGAGAAAGAGAAAGCAGTGTGTTGCAGGAGAGAAAGAGAAAGTAGTGTGTTGCAGGAGAGAAAGATAAAGTAGTGTGTTGCAGGACGGAAAGGGAAAGTAGTGTGTTGCAGGAGAGAAAGAGAAAGTAGTGTGTTGCAGGAGAGAAAGATAAAGTAGTGTGTTGCAGGACAGAAAGGGAAAGTAGTGTGTTGCAGGAGAGAAAGGGAAAGTAGTGTGTTGCAGGAGTAAAAGAAAAAATAATGTGTTGCAGGAGAGAAAGCAGTTAGTGTGTTGCAGGAGTGAGAATAGTGTAATACAAGGTGGAGAATTGAGTCTAGAAATATATATATATTGATATAAAAATAAATACAAACTACGTGTAATTATATGCCTAGGGTTTAATACTAACCAAATGTGATTTTTGTTTGTTATTTTTGAATGCACTGTGAATAACAAGATGTTAAGAATAACTGACTGGTTAAAAATAGCATTTAAGATAGAGTGGCCCCTGGTGGTCACGAAGCTACGGAATTAACTGTGACACTAATTGACGGTAAGCAGGTTAGCGAAGAGAGAAGTGAGAGAAGTGAAATGAGAGAGAGGTGAGAGAAGTGAGGGAAGTGAGAAGTTAAAGAAGATAAGTGAGAGAAGATATATTTAATTCATTAATTTACATCATTGAAGTTAGAAATATCAAAGAGTTCTTTACAATGATAAATACTATATGTACCTATCTATTAAATATCTATATAGCTTTTTAATCCTTTATTCACTATCACCATTCAGTGCGTTTCATACTTTCTACCACTCACTTTACGAATTAAAATATTCATTCAAATGATATAAACTATTCAAATAAATCTCTCGAACTCTATCTTTAATTCAGCGGGTGCCATTGCATGTAAGAAATTATATCCCTAATTAATAATTCTATATTAACTGAGAGCATTTATATTCTTCAGTTAAAGGATATTGAAATAGAAATGAGAATCTATTAGAGTAAGAGTTGAGTAATCGGACTGTCTCCGATTTTCGAACTATATCAAAAAAACATATAATTCAATATTTTAACTCGTTAATTGGATTATGAATTTTGATTGAAACTATGAAATAAACAATTGATAGGTTTATATTACACACTTCTCATTTATGATCGATAATGTAAAACAGTCTGATAGATCGGAACGCACCCTATTCTAGTGTATGTAGTGTAAGTCTTACACTTAAAATTGCCTTGAGAGGTTTGACTGAAGCAAAGCGCATTAGTACAGTTGAATGCTATTGCAGAGATCGCACAGAATTGTACTCTAGCGGCTTAGGTTGCACGCACTAATCTAGGTATCGTAATTACGATCTTAATTAGAAGACCCTAAGATGCCTACTGTGGCCCCATGAATGAGTGCGAGTCACCCTCCATATTAAAGCAGTCACCGGAAGATGTGATTTGGATGGAATGCATTCAGACTTAAATGGAGGAGGTGGACGATAATGTAGTGTGGGAATATTATTTGTATCTTGTATAGACGAATTATTTTGTATTTTGGAGTTTTATTGTATTAGAAAAAAAATTGTTAGCTGTTCTGTAAACTTTAAACTTTTTTTATTAAATAGAAAAGATAAATACATAGAAAAGATACAATATTGTCAAGAGGTGATAATTGAACTACAATTGCGTTAAATTATAGTTATGGATAATAATAATATAATATAATAAAATAGTTATAGCCTATTTTATTATTCGCAAAGATATTCGATTAAATTTTCGTTAAGTTTTCCATTCAGTGAGAAGCCTTCTTAAAATAAAATGTCACTTAATTTATATGTAGGGTAAGTTTCTCCACATTTCTAATAAAAGAAATTATTCAATACCATTTTTTTGTAATTGAAAATTTTTCAAGAAATTTACCAATTTTTATTCTATAATTTTTACACATTAAATCCTAGAACGAATTAACCATTGAAATTTCCAAATAGTTTCCTTATGTGCCAATTGTTATAACTTTAAATATTCACACCATTCACTTCTATTTCAGCGGCAACATTTTTTCTCACGCTAAGCTCCCTTTTTGCTGCCCTGAAACACTAAAAAGGAGAGAAAATCCCTAAGATTTGCTTCACAGCGTCAACAAGAAACCGAATTGAAAAAAAACCTAATCTGTTGCATAAAAAACATGAAATGAAAATCTGCAATTGTTTTTGGTATATTCATTTATTTTATTATCACAGTTCTATGGTAAGTCATGGAGATGCTTACTTTTTTTACATCAATAACATGTTTATTAATTTAAAATATATTAATCAAATTCATCATAAGAATTTTAAATTATTATAAGTATTTTTATTCTTTATTATATTACATTAAATAATCACACACTTTGTAAATTTAATATATTTACTTCCCTAAAATATAGAACAAAAATACTAAATAAAAATCATTAACGACAATGCAGTGGTATAGCCTAAAATTAATCAAATATATACATACACTATTCTTAAAAATAACATTTTAAAATTTAAAATCAGACATGGGGTCAGGTATATTGTAAAAAAAATGAATGAATAAATATTCTTTCTGTTTCTGTTCTTTTATTTGGTACGTTAAAATTAGTAGATATGGTTTCGATTCAATAACCAGTTACAATTTTGATCTCAACTCTACGGAGTTTTTAACTATTATTTAAAATACTTTCAAATGGGAAATTGTGACATGAGATAATAAATAATATTGTTCTACAATTTGAAGTAATTGATTAATAATAATAAATATAATATTTTATTGAGTAAACATGGAAGTTATGAAACTATTCTGATACAAAAAAATAATTCCATGTGATATCTCTAATGCAATAAATTACCCCATTAACAATGCAATAAATTACCCCACTAACAATGCAATAAATTACCCCATTAACAATGCAATAAATTACCCCACTAACAATGCAATAAATTACCCCATTAACAATGCAATAAATTACCCCATTAACAATGCAATAAATTACCCCATTAACAATGCAATAAATTACCCCACTAACAATGCAATAAATTACCCCACTAACAATGCAATAAATTACCCCACTAACAATGCAGTAAATTACCCCACTAACAGTGCAATAAATCACCCCACTAACAATGCAATAAATTACCCCACTAACAATGCAATAAATTACCCCACTAACAATGCAATAAATTATCCCACTAACAGTGCAATAAATCACCCCACTAACAAAGCAATAAATTACCCCACTAACAATGCAATAAATTACCCACTAACAATGCAATAAATTACTCCACTAACAATGCAGTAAATTACCCCACTAACAGTGCAATAAATCACCCCACTAACAATGCAATAAATTACCCCACTAACAATGCAATAAATTACCCCACTAACAATGCAGTAAATTACCCCACTAACAACGCAATAAATTACCCCACTAACAATGCAATAAATTACCCCACTAACAATGCAATAAATTACCCCACTAACAATGCAATAAATAACCCCACTAACAATGCAAAAAATTACCCCATTAACAATGCAGTAAATTACCCCACTAACAATGCAATAAATTACCCCACTAACAATGCAGTAAATTACCCCACTAACAATGCAGTAAATTACCCCACTAACAATGCAATAAATTACCCCACTAACAATGCAATAAATTACCCCACTAACAATGCAGTAAATTACCCCACTAACAATGCAGTAAATTACCCCACTAACAACGCAATAAATTACCCCACTAACAACGCAATAAATTACCCCACTAACAATGCAATAAATTACCCCACTAACAATGCAGTAAATTACCCCACTAACAATGCAATAAATTACCCCACTAACAATGCAGAAAATTACCCCATTAACAATGCAGAAAATTACCCCATTAACGATGCAGAAAATTACCCCACTAACAATGCAGTAAATTACCCCACTAACAATGCAATAAATTACCCCACTAACAATGCAATAAATTACCCCACTAACAATGCAATAAATTAACCCACTAACAATGCAATAAATTATTCCACTAACAATGCAATAAATTACCCCACTAACAATGCAATAATTTACCCCCATTAACAATGCAGTAAATTACCCCACTAACAATGCAATAAATTACCCCATTAACAATGCAGAAAATTACCCCACTAACAATGCAATAAATTACCCCACTAACAATGCAATAAATTACCCCACTAACAATGCAGAAAATTACCCCACTAACAATGCAGAAAATTACCCCACTAACAATGCAGTAAATTACCCCACTAACAATGCAATAAATTACCCCATTAACAATGCAGAAAATTACCCCACTAACAATGCAATAAATTACCCCACTAACAATGCAATAAATTACCCCACTAACAATGCAGAAAATTACCCCACTAACAATGCAGTAAATTACCCCACTAACAATGCAATAAATTACCCCACTAACAATGCAATAAATTACCCCACTAACAATGCAATAAATTACCCCACTAACAATGCAGAAAATTACCCCATTAACAATGCAGAGAATTACCCCATTAACAATGCAGAAAATTACCCCATTAACAATGCAGTAAATTACCCCACTAACAATGCAATAAATTACCCCACTAACAATGCAGAAAATTACCCCATTAACAATGCAGAAAATTACCCCACTAACAATGCAATAAATTATTCCACTAACAATGCAATAAATTAACCGTCTAACAATGCAATAAATTATTCCACTAACAATGCAATAAATTACCCCACTAACAATGCAATAATTTACCCCCATTAACAATGCAATAAATTACCCCACTAACAATGCAATAAATTACCCCCATTAACAATGCAGAAAATTACCCCATTAACAATGCAGAAAATTACCCCACTAACAATGCAGTAAATTACCCCACTAACAATGCAATAAATTACCCCATTAACAATGCAGAAAATTACCCCATTAACAATGCAGTAAATTACCCCACTAACAACGCAATAAATTACCCCACTAACAATGCAATAAATTACCCCACTAACAATGCAATAAATTACCCCACTAACAATGCAATAAATTACCCCACTAACAATGCAATAAATTACCCCATTAACAATGCAATAAATTACCCCACTAACAATGCAATAAATTACCCCACTAACAATGCAATAAATTACCCCACTAACAATGCAATAAATTACCCCATTAACAGTGCAATAAATTACCCCATTAACAATGCAATAAGTTACCCCACTAACAATGCAATAAATTACCCCACTAACAATGCAATAAATTACCCCACTAACAACGCAATAAATTACCCCACTAACAATGCAATAAATTACCCCATTAACAATGCAATAAATTACCCCACTAACAATGCAATAAATTACCCCCACTAACAATGCAGTAAATTACCCCCACTAACAATGCAATAAATTACCCCACTAACAATGCAATAATTTACCCCCATTAACAATGCAATAAATTATCCCACTAACAAGGCAATAAATTACCCATTAACAACTCAGTAAATCGTACAATAAAAGTAGTCATTAACCATTAAATTAAATTAAAATCAATGATAGCTTTCCCAACTGCTAATATACACTAACTTATAAACAGCTAATGAAAGCTTAAATAAAGATTATTGTAGCTTATTATTATTATATCTTGTATATAATCACTGAAGCTGATGACATGTCCAGTCTTGATTAAGAACATCAACTGAATCAGTTAATATATTTATTATATGCCTTTCTTATTATTCCTCACTGTAACTAATGTAAATTACAATCATTAATTTAATTTATTTAATATAATGGATAAAAGTGCATTATTTTTCTTAACAATATTCCCTAACAATATCTCTAACAATATCCCTAACAATATTCCCTAACAATATCCCTAACAATATCCCTAACAATATCCCTAACAATATCCCTAACAATATCTCTAACAATATCTCTAACAATATCTCTAACATTATCCCTAACAATATCCCTAACAATATTCCCTAACAATATCCCTAACAATATCTCTAACAATATCCCTAACAATATCTCTAACAATATCTCTAACAATATCTCTAACAATATCCCTAACAATATCTCTAACAATATCCCTAACAATATCTCTAACAATATCTCTAACAATATCTCTAACAATATCCCTAACAATATCTCTAACAATATCCCTAACAATATCTCTAACAATATCCCCAACAATATCCCTAACAATATCTCTAACAATATCTCTAACAATATCTCTAACAATATCCCTAACAATATCTCTAACAATATCTCTAACAATATCTCTAACAATATCTCTAACAATATCTCTAACAATATCTCTAACAATATCTCTAACAATATCCCTAACAATATCTCTAACAATATCTCTAACAATATCCCTAACAATATCCCTAACAATATCCCTAACAATATCTCTAACAATATCTCTAACAATATCTCTAACAATATCTCTAACAATATCTCTAACAATATCTCTAACAATATCCCTAACAATATCCCTAGCAATATCTCTAACAATATCCCTAACAATATCTCTAACAATATCTCTAACAATATCTCTAACAATATCTCTAACAACATCTCTAACAATATCTCTAACAATATCCCTAACAATATCTCTAACAATATCTCTAACAATATCCCTAACAATATCTCTAACAATATCTCTAACAACATCTCTAACAATATCTCTAACAATATCCCTAACAATATCCCTAACAATATCCCTAACAATATCCCTAACAATATCTCTAACAATATCCCTAACAATATCCCTAACAATATCTCTAACAATATCCCTAACAATATCCCTAACAATATCCCTAACAATATCCCTAACAATATCCCTAACAATATCCCTAACAATATCCCTAACAATATCCCTAACAACATATTTTCCCCCTAACAAAATCTGTCGAAAATATTTCATTTTATTTTATTTTTCTCAAGTGTCATTTATTACGAAGACTTGAAACGTGAAGTCAGGATTTGTTATTACTTGCCACATGAGACCAGCGTGTGAGTGGGGGGTAACGTGTGCGTAAAATGGGGGAAGATATGTTATTAAAGTGTATATTTAAATTATAATTAATAACATTTCATTTAGTTTTCTGCTGCAAATGTATGATTGTTAATTTGATTTCTATTGAGACTCTTTTTCTCGTTTGTTCGAGCACCAGAAGAGTAGTCTGAACAATATATATTGTTTTTAGGCCTCTTCGTCAAACTTAACTCGATCTATATTGACACTCTATCTTTCATAGAAAATAATACCGTTAAAAAATCATTCTTATTGAAAAAGAAAGCATATATTTTTATTTGAAATTGAACATGTAGAGTTTCTTTTCTCGGTAGGTAGGTGTTAACAAACAGATAAATCAGAAATTTTTGAAGGTAAGATTGCTTCTGAAGCCTAATCACTGCTCATAGTATCCATGTAAACTGCAAAGACTGTGCAGAATATACCTGCGAAGTGTACAAACGACGTAGAACATCCATGTGAAGTGTACAAACGGCGTAGAACATCCATGTGAAGTGTAAAAACGGCGTAGAACATCCATGTGAAGTGTAAAAACGGCGTAGAACATCCATGTGAAGTGTAAAAACGACGTAGAACATCCATGTGAAGTGTAAAAACGGCGTAGAACATCCATGTGAAGTGTAAAAACGACGTAGAACATCCATGTGAAGTGTAAAAACGGCGTAGAACATCCATGTGAAGTGTAAAAACGACGTAGAACATCCATGTGAAGTGTAAAAACGACATAGAACATCCATGTGAAGTGTAAAAACGACATAGAACATCCATGTGAAGTGTAAAAACGACATAGAACATCCATGTGAAGTGTAAAAACGACATAGAACATCCATGTGAAGTGTAAAAACGGCGTAGAACATCCATGTGAAGTGTAAAAACGGCGTAGAACATCCATGTGAAGTGTAAAAACGGCGTAGAACATCCATGTGAAGTGTAAAAACGGCGTAGAAAATGCATGTGAAATGTAAAAAGTGCACAGAGCATTAATGTTAAGTTTAAAAAGTGCGCAGAGTTATAATTTAAAGTTTAAAAGTGCGCAGAGTTATAATTTAAAGTTTAAAAGTGCGCAGAGTTATAATTTAAAGTTTAAAAAGTGCGCAGAGTTATAATTTAAAGTTTAAAAAGTGCGCAGAGTATCTCCCTTCTAATACTCTCAAGATCTAAGAAAAGTGCCTAATACATTTTGTGGCGTAAGCAGCTTTCGTCATTCACAAATTTAAATAATTTACTTCATGTTTGGGCTAAAATATGAAATCTTTTAATGGCAAGAAGGCTATTAGGTTCCATTTGAAAATCCCTTCCTTGTCGTTCATACTTTTCTTGGGATCGGATTCCTTTTGAGCAGAGCAAACATTTCTCCTAACAAAAGACGCACAATGCTCTCGAACAAAAGGTGTTTGATTCTGTTTGTGTTCTCTTGCTAAGACCGACTGCTTTGAAAAATTGGCCTTTGGAAATGAATGGCAAGGCTCTTTTGTTTGCTTTTTATCTTATTACTTCAGTCTATTATTTAATTAACTAGAACATGAAGGAATTGGAACCTAACAGGTTTGTGAGACACTGACAGTACCCAAAAAATGGATTTTAAGATAGGTTATGAACTAATCTGATAGATATTTCTGATTTTAGCTACATTCACATCTACTTTTCGACTACGAGGGTGTCCGAATATACTGGATAATTTAGTAGGGGTTTAACATCTGCTTCGGAACTAAAGGCCATATTGCTGACGTCAAAAGGAAATTAAATACAAGGGACTAGAAGAAACAGTCAGAAAGGAAAGTGGCTCCATGAACATAGTCACTTACCACCGTCGGTGACAATTTTCATGGATGCAGAAAAGCTACTTCGTGAATGCAGTCACTTACCAAGGAATGTGACGAAACGGGATACAAGCACCGGTGGCTGCACTCACGGATGGAAGATTAAAATGAAGAGGTAATAGTAAATGAAGCCTACGAGTCTACCTAACCCAAAAATCTAAGACGTCGTAGTTGAAGAGCGTAACCCAAGCACTATAGTCTAAAACTGCAAGTAGCGTTAAAAAATGATAAAAATGGTAAAAGTGAAAAAAGACAATCCGTAATCCAAATTACAACAGGTCGGGGCCCAAGGGACGCCACTCCCCTTCTCTTCCATTCACCACAGACAGCTTCAGGATAGAGCCCCTAGCTGAGGGCAATATACTGGATAATTTGAATAAATATTAGAAACATATTTCAGAGTTCTAGGTCCCAAATTCCACTTAGCTAATAATTATGGGCTGATGACTGCATTACCGCTCACTCGATGAGTAGTGGTAGTAAGGTTCAAATTGGCAACAATTTGCGCTGAGTCACTCTAGAGTACTCAGTCTGATTAGTTACATGCGGAAAAACTCTTACAGCTTATTATATAATCACCAGAGTGATCTTTTGTGAAGAGTTAGAAGATTATTTCAGTGATTAAAAGATGACATGTTGTTATTAATCCTTTGAATCTAAAAGCTTGAATGTGTTATCTAGTTTATATATATTTTATTATATATTGAAAATCCTATTAAAATGATATCAGCTCTTGATTATTATTCATATATTACATTAATTATACATATATATAATTAATATTATATAATATATGGAGTTATTAATTATAATGCATGTAATTATTATATAAATTATTGGTATAACATTTTAAACTTCATCTTTTTAACTATTAATTTACCATTAGTTTAATTCTGCGTCACTCAAGCTATTTTAAGCTACAATAAGCTGTATATAATCTTTATTTAAGCTATAATACGCAGTCGGTAAAACTCTCACATTTTTTAATTTGCCTAAAAGCTTTTTCTGACTGCTGGTTAATTTGTAATGGCTCTTACTGTACGATTTACTGCATTGTTAATGGGGTACTTTATAATGCTAAAGATATAAGGTGAATGAAAGAGATATCTTAAAAGATAAGCAAGATTACAAAGTGCGACTCTTCTATAATGAAGTACTGTATAGTGAACCCTCCTGATTGGTTGAGTCCTGAGTAGTGAAGTGCCCTGTATAGTGAATATATTTTCTTTAGTTTGCCATAAAACATCAGATCTCGTTACATGTCTGGAATCTCATATAATGAAGTAAGCTCTATATAGTGACCTAGTTGTAGTTCACTATAGAGGAGTTCAGAATTACTTTAAAACATTAGGACTTATGAGCATCATAGCTTATGAGCACCACAACTTATGAGCACCACAACTTATGAGCACCACAACTTATGAGCACCACAACTTATGAGCACCACAACTTATGAGCACCACAACTTATGAGCACCACAACTTATGAGCACCACAACTTATGAGCACCACAACTTATGAGCACCACAACTTATGAGCACCACAACTTATGAGCACCACAACTTATGAGCACCACAACTTGTGAGCATCATAACTTATGAGCATCATAACTTATGAGCATCATAACTTGTGAGCATCATAACTTATGAGCATCATAACTTGTGAGCACCACAACTTATGAGCATCATAACTTATGAGCATCACAACTTATGAGCATCACAACTTCTGAGCATCATAACTTATGAGCATCACAACTTATGAGCACCACAAACAATTAAAACACTAAAGGTTACATTCCAGAGTCTGTAACTTCTTCTCAATTTCTAATGAATTTAAAGTTATCTAACACAAAATTACATTTCATTCAACCAAGTTTAATTATTTATGTGAACCAAACTGAAAAAAAGGTGTAACGTAAATAGAATGGTAAAATTTTAACAAGATTAAACAGAGTTATTTTACAGAAATAGTCTCCTGTAAAATATATTTTCGTGTAATTAAATTCCTATCAAATTCAATAGATTCACACAATAAATTGAGTGTGGCTCTTGTAATGGAGTCATAAAAACTTAATTAATTGGAGGTTATTGAGCTATACATCTCCGGTTACAACAAACTAGTCGATTGGAAGGGATTTACTGTATCACATCATTAGGAAATGATGCTGTATATTGAAAAGAATGGTAGGTGTACATGGAGGGAAATGAAGAGGTGTATATGGAGGGAAATGAAGAGACGTATATGGAGGGAAATGAAGAGGTGTATATGGAGGGAAATGAAGAGGTGAATATGGAGGGAAATGAAGAGGCGTATATGGAGGGAAATGAAGAGATGTATATGGAGGGAAATGAAGAGGTGAATATGGAGGGAAATGAAGAGGTGTATATGGAGGGAAATGAAGAGGTGTATATGGAGGGAAATGAAGAGGTGTACATGGAGGGAAATGAAGAGGTGAACATGGAGGGAAATGAAGAGGTGTATATCACGCAGTCAGGTTTATCCTACTGAAAAATCTATGTTTTTCCCGTTACCGGCATGAATACCGCCATGCCAAACGGTTTTCATTTACCTACATGTGCATGGAAATAAGAGACATAAGAGTAGCTACAGTACTCTGACGCAACTTTTAAAGGGGATAAAGTGACATCGGATATATGGAAGGATTGATGACGTCACGGTAATGGTGATGACGTCATGGTATTGGTGATGAAGTCTTGGTATTGGTGATGAAGTCTTGGTATTGGTGATGAAGTCTTGGTAATGGTGATGACGTCACGGTAATGGTGATGACGTCACGTTAATGGTGATGACGTCACGGTAATGGTGATGACGTCACGGTAATGGTGACTTTATTCCACAACAAAAAGTTTAATCTACAATACACAGTAGAGGCTTAAATATAATGGTCAGTAATCAAAAATAAAATATTGTTGGCCTTCTTCAAGAGAGAAAAATAAATTCAGAGAAAGCAGAAAGGAAGGAATGTAGGTAGAAACATTCTGTGCAACGAATTGATATCAATTTAAAGCATCAGGACTGACGGCGTCAAAGCCTGAATCTGGCAGCAAGTTACAAAGTCCTGTAATGCAAGTTTGGGTACCGGCAACCAAACTTTTGATTTCCAAAAAAAAATCTGGTGGCACGTCTACACTTGGCTAAAAAAACATTGGAGTGAAAATCCGTGAAAGCAGGTTCATTTCAGCGATGAATCTAAAATCATTATTATCGGTTCAGACGGCAGGGCACACGTCCAATGATAAACTGGCGAAAGATTATCGGTTACATGTGAGACAAGAACTGGTAAGCTTATGTAAGACAGTGCCATGGTGAGAGGAATCTTATCTACTGCAGGTTGTATACCTCTTTTTAGTTTAGGCGGACTTTTAAATGCAAAAGTATTCAAGCAATTTCAGTTCCATATTTACGATTTTCTTCGGTCCAACCTCGTATCTTTATGCAGGACAATGATTCCTGCCACACTGCGAAGAAAGTTAGAGCCTTCTTGAGTGGTGAAGGAATTGAATTGATGTACTGACCAACTCAAAGGCCGGATTTCAATCCAATAGAGAACGGTTGGAAGTTATTGGTGATCGGTACAACTGAAAAATCCTCAAAACAAATGATAAGCTCTGGGAGAAACTGATAAATGAAGTGGAACAATCTAACACCTTCACAAATCAAAACTTTGATTCAATCGTGTGGTAGATGTAAAGAAGTCAAAAATTATGTTCACAAAATGTTAATAAACATTGTTTGTTTCTTCTAGTTCTTCAATTTTAATTTGTTTTTAAAAGTGACCCTCAATTTTTGACCATCACAAAATTGAATATATATTTTCATTGTGTGTTGATAATTTATTAATTAAATACTTATTGTACTTAACTGACATAATTACTAGATATGAAATGATAACTAACGACAATATGTTTTCCTGAACGTTTCACAGTTAATAAATAAACAGTAGCTTCATGCAAGTGTTAATAATGACCCGTATATTTCGGCCGCTATAACTGAATATGTAACTGTTTTGCATACAATTTCGCTAGTTAGTTTCAACTGCTATGTTATTTACTGTTAAATGTTACAATTGTTAGGTTATTTCCTATAGCACATGATAACAATTTCACGGTGGAAGTAACAGTGAGTGAATTATTTCAATAGGAAATGACTGTGAACGTGAAAGTGATTTATAAATCATCCTATTATATATATATATTATTCTCGTTCCAATCATTAATTCAATGTTGGAAATAGAACTATAGAAAGCAATAGGACTAACTATAGCACTTCTAGGACTAGGTAAGCACTGACACTAAAAGTTAGCACTAGCACTAGGCTAGAACTAGTACTAGGCTAGAACTAGTACTAGGCTAGAACTAGTACTAGGCTAGAACTAGCACTAGGCTAGAACCAGCACCACCAATTTATTCTCAGCTGTATTTACACTTCACAAGTGTTACTTAATGTGAATCTAAATAAACACATTAAACCTTATGAATCATACGCTAAGTAATGGATTTTTTATCACATTATTTATAAGGTCACGCAATATTGAGCACAGCATGTGTATATAGATAATTATATACAAAAAGTAAGAGAGTACACGAATGAATAACTATCATTTATATACAAGATACCCGTTACTATCATTATAATATAGTGTAGAAGTAACTGTAATAACATACAATTAACATTTAAGAACATGTTTAATTTAATTCAGCTTTCACGGTAGATAAACTATCATCACTCGTTCTCATACCAGTTATACATGTTCATATACCAATTATACAATATACATGTTAACATAGCAATTGTATGTGTGACACAGAATTAATTTCAACAAGAAACTTTAAAAGGCTTTATTGTGAACACGTTTTAGTGTACATCTGAATACATTCAAACAAATGTTAAAACGCGTTCTATGATTTTCAAACAAGTTCAATCTAGCTCCAACGCAGTCAAACACTACCAATCAAGTTTAATGGGTTAAGGAAATGAGGTTCTAACAAGCGCAATCAAGTTCTACCAGTTCCTAAGAAGTTCCTACCTCAGCAGCGCTCTATAGATGTTCACTCTGTGGTGTCCAGATGAAGACTGACGCTAAAACCTGCCTGCTGCGCTGAGCTAAACTTAACCCTAATTAAAAAAAATAGTTGCGTTGCCTACTGAGTGTTTGGATTATTTTTATTGAACATTCATTTTAAAGATTTTACATACAATTATTTATATAATTTTATAACAAATATAATTGATAATTTTATAGAGTTTAGTATATAATTCAATATACCTAATTTTGTATAACTCTTCATAATTTTGTAAATTTTTATAGAATCTGGTTTAAAAGTGTATAGAATTGGATTCATAATTTATATAATTGTGTTTATAATTAAATATATATTTTTGTCTATAATTTTATCTCTTTGTTTAATATGTTAATATTATTTCATTTCATGCCTTTATGTTAGAAATAAATGAATAAATTAAATTATCAGCAGCTAGAATGAGATTATAAAAAAATAAAAAAATCGAATTAGTAATGTAAAATAAACAACATAATACGTTGTCATCTCTTGCTCTATTTAACTGAAACAAAAACAATTAAATTATAAAGAAAATTAATGATATTGTCAGAAGAAATAAAGAACAAAGATATACATAAATATATGAAGAAAAAATACTTACAAATAAAAAGAAAAAATAAACAAATTATATATTACAAACCTATATAAGATAGATAAGAAATATTAAACATATGTAGTAATGATAAAACTATCAATGCTTAAATTAACAAAATCAGAAGTACTTTACAGAGCCCATTATTTTAATTAGTAGCCACGATACCAGCAGGCATCATGGATACCAATTAAAATTACGATATAAGATATTCGATTAGATGTATCTTCTTACATGATCGAAAGTCAGGAACTGTCCGACTACTCGTGACTTCCCCTAATGCAGGGATATCCTAGAATTGAAATAGATTTAACCGTTAATAAATGGGAAACCTAACACGGTACAGTTTGCACAATTACTTATCACAATGTATAGCAAATAAATAATACAGGAATTACATACTAAATAAATTAGTGGCTAGTAGAAGAATTAAAATCTTGTGGAAAATAAATGTACAGGAGAAGGAAATTTCATGACAAAATTCTATATTAAAATGCATTATATTGCATTAAAATGCATTATATTGCATTAAAATGCATTATATTGTATTAAAATGCATTATATTGTATTAAAATGCATTATATTGCATTAAAATGCATTATATTGCATTAAAATGCATTATATTGCATTAAAATGCATTATATTGCATTAAAATGCATTATATTGCATTAAAATGCATTATATTGCATTAAAATGCATTATATTGCATTATATTGCATTAAAATGCATTATATTGCATTAAAATGCATTATATTGCATATAAATGCATTATATTGCATTAAAATGCATTATATTGCATTAAAATGCATTATATTGCATTAAAATGCAATAAATTGCATTAAAATGCATTATATTGCATTAAAATGCAATATATTGCATTAAAATGCATTATATTGCATTAAAATGCATTATATTGCATTAAAATGCATTATATTGCATTAAAATGCATTATATTGCATTAAAATGCAATATATTGCATTAAAATGCATTATATTGCATTAAAATGCATTATATTGCATTAAAATGCATTATATTGCATTAAAATGCATTATATTGCATTAAAATGCAATATATTGCATTAAAATGCAATATATTGCATTAAAATGCATAAAAAATTACATCAATATTGCCTACGATGCTGGATAAAAAGGACGCCATTATACAGCTTGTATAGAGCAGATTATTATGGTAATGAGACAAGTTACGTAATTCTAACCGGTACGAAATTTCGTACATTTGTTACTTGTAATATAAATAAACTAACAGTTTGGTAGAACGTGTCACAGTGAGGTAAATTATTATTAAGTAAAACTCCACTGTAACACGTTCTAACACTCACTGTGACACGTTCTAACACTCATTGTGACACGTTCTAACACCCACTGTGACACGTTCTAACACTCATTGTGACACGTTCTAACACCCACTGTGACACGTTCTAACACTCACTGTGACATGTTCTAACACTCACTGTGACACGTTCTAACACTCACTGTGACACGTTCTAACACCCACTGTGACACGTTCTAACACTGAATGTGACACGTTCTAACACTCACTGTGACACGTTCTAACACTCACTGTGACACGTTCTAACACTCACTGTGACACGTTCTAACACCCACTGTGACACGTTCTAACACTCACTGTGACACGTTCTAACACTCACTGTGACACGTTCTAACACTCACTGTGACACGTTCTAACACCCACTGTGACACGTTCTAACACCCACTGTGACACGTTCTAACACCCACTGTGACACGTTCTAACACCCACTGTGACACGTTCTAACACTCACTGTGACACGTTCTAACACCCACTGTGACACGTTCTAACACTCACTGTGACACGTTCTAACACTCACTGTGACACGTTCTAACACTCACTGTGACACGTTCTAACACTCACTGTGACTCGTTCTATCAAACTGCCAGTATATATTTAACTAATGTACGAAATACCATAGCAATCTAAATTACGTACCGTACCTTTTTTAAAGAGTTTCTATTTACATAATTCCTTCATTTCATTTCCCTCTGATAAATACCTATAAACGTACAATAAGTATTTTGCTAATCAAAAGGAAGCCACATTCTCTCCTATAATCATCGGTGATTAAAGCAGATTAAAGCAGATTATAGGTGATTATAGGAGATTTGTTCTGACTGACGCAAAACAAGCGGTAGAATTACTCGTGTTGTACAGGAGAGAATTAAAAGAAAATCAACCGTAAGTAGTGCTCTTTTACAGTCGAGAGGTTATTGATTAACTTGAAATATTTAAATGAAAAGGTAGGAGATTTTGAAGTTAAATTAAGGATTATTTCTCTTAATTATAATCAGTTAATCACCAATCATAGGCTTTCAATGGTGATTATAATCAATGATAAAAAGATTATCTACGTTGATTAATGATTAAATAAAAATAAAGTCATAATTTATCATAAATAGTAAACACTTTTAGTCTATCGTCTTTCGTCGGACATTCCAGAATGCCTCAAATTATGATAATTTACTGTAAAGTACCATCAATACAAATACAATCGTCACCGTTGTTTATTTTCAAATGTTCCTAATTACATAGCCGTCATTTTAATCTAATATTTTATGTCGAGATAATATGAAGAAGTCGGTTAATTTTCAGCTCAATTGTTGAAATTATAAATAAATAAAAAGTTCTTGAATAGAATGATAATGTACGTAAATTGTTTGATAGTAAATAATCATAATGATATATTAAATAGATAACTTCATTAGAGTAATATGTTATTATCATTATTTCCTAAATATTCGAATGAACAGCTCGAAGACAGTATCTTTCAAATTAACAATAAATAATTATTACTCCATTGTTCATTTACCTTCAACTACATAAGTTCATTGCCATTTCAAATATATCATTAATTTATAATCAGTGTAAGTACAGACTTTAATTCCAATGAAGCAAAGCTGAGTCCCCCCCCCCCTCTGTTCGAAGCCCACTGACCGAATGGTGTCCTTTATCGAACAGAAAACTGGGCAGGCAGCCAAGAAAGGAACACCAAGGCCCCCGATTGAACACCAAGGCCCCCGATTGAACACCTCCCAACCTTGGGCCAGACGGCGTAAAGCTGCTAGACCACATCACTATTTTTAGGTATTTTTATATTTATAGATCCTACAAGTCACTGTTAGACTTTTAAAGAATCAACCTGTTTATATTTTAATTTGCATTACTTTTATTTTGTATTTTACTGTGAAAAGAGTTTCAATAGACAATAAACAAACTATAAATAAGTAGATTGTTGGTGAAGTAATGTCTTGTATACAAAAAATGGATAAAATCTCGAAATAAAAGTCATATCGTAAAACTATCATCAGATGTACTTCTAACGAACGGGTTTTGATTTTCGATTTCAAATAAAAAGTTTATTGTAATTAGAATAACTAAAATAGATTAATCGAAAATGTGGCCTATATAATATTATTTCGGAGATAATATGGTAGAGGTTTGATTACAAATAGCAAGTCATTATGTAGGTAGTATAAAATAAAAAATAAATAAAAAAGGCATTTGTATGTAAAAACTACTATCGCCATAGAAACATTTTTAACAGAACTTTTTTTTTAGAAAAAAAAGAGTCAATGAATTTCACAAATCTTATTCTCTAATTTTTAATATCTTACCAATTAGCAGTCGTGTACCCAGACCAATTTAAAAATGAAAAACATCACAATTAGTAAAGTTTAATCTTGGAAATTAGTAAACTCTGAAAAGATCACCACGAATACACTTCACTTTAACTGTACATTTTATCTTTTCACTCCAAACTGTCAGACTCAGCATCGAGTCAGTTAAATAAAGCCAGAGATAAATTCTACCGACAGTTTTAATTCTTCAACAGCTTATGTAATGGAAGAAGATGGTTATAACTCCATTGCTGAACACTAAATTGCAGTAAAACTAAAGCATTCTGTCAGCTGCAGACATCTGAAATAACAAACCTGACTCTCAAGTTGTTATCTTCAGTAGGTTTTTATCTTGCACATCAGCCTGACTGACGTAGAATGAAAGGCACGACTACAGTTGGAAATATTTATTCCATAGATGGTAAAGGTACAAATTTCATAAGGGAATTGAAATGTAGGGAACTGTATACAATGATATTTGTAAAATTAAATTTTACATTCTTTTGATGAAAGTTGTTTGTAGATTCAGGGTAAGTTATTAATTATCGGTCAGTTCCACATTTCCGGACAAGTAAGAAAAAACGATATAAATTAAATAACAATTATTTTATCGTTTTTTCTTACGTGTCTGAAAATGTGAAACTGACCGAAAATTAAGAACTCACCCTACTATAACACTAAAAAAATGAATATCAATATAAACAATACGTAGATCAGAAGAATAAATAGAAAGAAAATAACAATTTTTAGTCACTTCAATCATCTTGGAGCTGAATGATAATCTTGTTAATTACTATTAATAAACTAATGGTACACATTATCAAACATTAGATGAGCATCTCTAATATCAGTCTCATTTTATGGATTTTAGACACATTATGAGTTTGTTGAGGTAATACATCAACTTTAGGCTTCGATGATTGATGTTCTTTTCAATATTGGGACAAAATTTCCGACAGTAGAATATGAAAGTTTTTTCAAATAGATTAGTTACTGATATATTCTGTTAGAAAAAGAATTATTACTTTAAAAAACAAATTAGCTATAAATTCAGTTATGCAGTTATAAAAATAGAACCTTGTCCTATTTATGAATTGAAACATTTCTATTCGAAAGCTTGAAATCTAAAAAACCTTCAACGTTGAATTTAAATAACCTCTAATACAAATAAATGTGTTTATTGATATTACTTCAAAGCGCATTTTGTTAAAATTCTTCTTCCATGTAAATATATAATCCTAAAAAGAAAACTCATGCCAATGTTTAGGTTCACTCCCGACAGTTGTTGTTTTTGTTTCCACTTTTCTCCGACTGTTGGAACAAAAAATGAATTTTTGAGGCGTGTATTTCTGGTTTAGTCTTGTGTCACTATATTGAACTGAGGCAAGAGGAGGAAAGAGTCTAGACAATGTAGAGTAAATAAGTTATATCCTGTGGTGATGTGTGGACAAACAATCTTAAAGTAAAGTAATTGAAACAATTCCAATAGGACATGAAATTTATCGTGAGCCATTAATACGTTGGATTGAATTACGTAACATTCTAGTTGAATTAATTAAAATGATTAAATAATATACACATTTCCTTATATGATCGATAATGTGGATCACTCCGATATCTTGTAAGATACCCTAGTTGTAAATATATTCCTTCTGATAAGCAGTTATAACACAATCTGTAATTTTCCAATAGGCAGATCGTCTGTTATTGTCCATTACGGTAAATATTGATGGTATTTTATCGTAAAATATCATAATTATAATATCATTGGCAGGATTATTTGCACGATTTTATGAATTAGTATTGGATTTTCGTCAAATCATTCAATTTAAGCTCCTATATGATTATTTTTTATATTTAATATTGGGTATATAATATACGATAGCTGATATGAATCAGTAACTGATACCAATTGCAAAGATGTTCATTTTTCGTACACTATTCATTTGTTGTACATAACTTAAGTTGAATTCGTTACCCGTAAATTCCACTGCGGAAAATTCCACAGTGGAAAATTCCACCGGAAAATTCCACCACATAAAATATATAAGTTGATAACATATTTTATATAAAATTCAGTGCGAAAAAGGCCATGAAACGTTGAATGCATAAGGTTAGGTTAGCGGTTCGATAGATAGGTCTAATAGTGAACAAAAATATTTTACTCTAAGTAATGTATAATAACTGTAATGAATATTAAACCATAGTCTAACACTATATGTATATTCACTGGATAGATATATAGCTGTCTTTTTTCTTTCCAGATACGTCAATCTATCCTTCTCTCCATAATGTACACGTCAATCTATCCTTCTCTCCATAATGTACACGTCAATCTATCCTTCTCTCCACAATGAACACGTCAATCTATCCTTCTCTCCACAAAGTACACGTCAATCTATCCTTCTCTCCACAAAGTACACGTCAATCTATCCTTCTCTCCACAATGTACACGTCAATCTATCCTTCTCTCAATAATGTACACGTCAATCTATCCTTCTCTCAATAATGTACACGTCAATCTATCCTTCTCTTCATAATGTACACGTCAATCTATCCTTCTCTCCATAATGTACACGTCAATCTATCCTTCTCTCCATAATGTACACGTCAATCTATCCTTCTCTTCATAATGTATACGTCAATCTATCCTTCTCTCCATAATGTACACGTCATTCTATCCTTCTCTCCATAATGTACACGTCAATCTATCCTTCTCTCCATAATGTACACGTCAATCTATCCTTCTCTTCATAATGTACACGTCAATCTATCATTCTCTCCATAATGTCTCCCTAAATACCCATAACTGCTTTCAAAATATTGACGTATCGACTCCTGATATATCGACTACCGGAATTTCACCTCCGAAATCACGAAGTCAGTTTCCAGATACTGCAGAGGGGGGGGGGGAGGGGTGGAGGATAGTAGTGATAGTGTGGTGCATTTTTTTAAAGCATATCAGAGATGTACGGGTTAATAATTCAAGAAGCGCGCCTGAAATTTTAATTTTGCGAAAGCAGTGAAATTTAATAACCTTGTCTCTCATATTTTAAATGCTACAGAATTAATGAAAACTGCATAACGCGAACATGAATATTTTGGCATGCTTCTTTAAAAAAGTATATTAGTATAATTAAAATGTTGAACCGTACGGTAACTCGTAATTTACCTTAATTACTGTGCAATTTACCTTACTAACATAATTCAATTTTATAGTAAATAGTTAATTTGAATACTTTAAAATCTCAATAATAATATATGAACACTACATTGAATTAAAAATTGACTTGCAAGTTAATGAACAATAAATAAATTTATGAGCATTTGTTATCTTCAATTAATAAATAGTGCACAGTTTTACGATCTTAAAGTAACGGTTTCATGAAACAAATTCATAGATTAGATTCAACGTTCTTCATGATTTATAACCTCTATAAAAATATAATTTATAAATTGAAGTGTATACTATTAATAAACAGTAAATAAAGCTATAAATTTTCTGTTATCTTCTAGGAATTTATGGTAAACAGTTTCACAATCTTCGTTACAGTTAACTATATAAGATTATGCATCCTAGGTGCTATTTAACAACTTCAATAAAATATTAAATATTTCATCACCTTGCGAAGATAAGAGATAAGAGAGTTGAAGATAAGAGAGTTATATTGTCAAGAGGTAGCGATATCTGCCCAGTCTTGAAAGTAGAACGGATGCAGAGAGATAGGACTTAGAAACCAGGTGCGGTAACTCTCGATTTATCCATATCTCTATTAATACCTATCTCGATTTATATAGTTCTGTTTGTCTCGGTTACTCCGCACCATCTCGATTTAACCAACCTTTGCAATAGTAGTGTATTTACCAATATTCCTTGTAAGAAAAGAATCAAAAGGGCATTTTGATAACAAGAGCTGTTCTTACGTCTGTTCATTGTGTGTTTGTTCGATGTATGGGCCAATATGACAACCCCTCTCAGTTCAATTTAAAAGTTGATGTGTATCCTCATTATGCTAATTTATCAAATTTAAGAAAGTTTTCTAATTTTCTTTTATTTTCAAATCTTACAAATTTTTCATCGTGAAAACAGACTAACTTTATAATATCTACGAACATTATTTTTTGGAAAAGGGAAATTAGGTAAATATGAACAATTTTACACGGATATACATTGTACATATATATACAGTTTTCTTTGCGAGTACCAATGAAAGTAAAAAACAGAAAAACAATCAACATGAAAGAGAAACTGGAGATACTTGAGATGTAAAGCCTTATTTTAACGCTTCTATAATTCAACTGTTTACCATCTCAATATATTATAAACAAATATATCTGTAACGTACAAAAGCGTTAAACAAATCATTTTAAGATATATTTTCGCTTATTTATCTATTCCTTTGCTGTAGGATGCTAGGTTATAATTATTTGGGTGTAGGAAATTTCATCCACGGACATTTCGTCCACGAATTGCATTATTTTGTATTTTAAAGAGTTTATGAGATATATTTCATATTATTATTCTCTATTACATTAATAGCCAGATGGAAATATATAATATTATTATACTGTAGTGAACTAAAGCCTTACCATTTCATATGAACACATGAAAATGTTTATCTATTGATTACAGTTATGAAATTAGATAAGCTAAACGGGTTGACTGTTTTATTTACCTCCTGTAATATTTTGCATTAATTAATGAGTTATGAGTATCTAAAATATGGAACTGAAATAACAGGGTAATGACAAGAATAAATGTGTGGAATAGTAAGAAAGAGAATTAACTAATTACAATAGAGGTAAATAAAAATTATTATACATGGTTTTATTTTGAATCCGATAATATGGAACAGTCCGATAACACGGACGTTTTTACGTTTTGAACGTAACACTTAAAAGTACCAATATCTAGCAAATTCATATTTAATTATCAATCACCTGTTTAGTAGTATATTATATACATATATGTATTTTATGTAATCACTGTTGAAAGAAATTTTGATTATAAAAATTAATTACTGAACCAATATTGCTTCTAAAAAGCTAATCTGACTAATAATATTGATGTTTATTGTAGTTATTGTGCAAATACAGTATACACCCCATAAACTGTCTCTGTCTTCTATGTTTAAGTACTGTAATGACTTCGAGCCAAGTCTCTCTTTTATAACAGTTTTTACGAGACCAGGATGCAATAAAAGCGGATCTGCCTGTATATGATTAGAAAAATATTCAATTTTATTATTTTACTGTTGCCTGCCAGTAGGAGCAGGGGAGGAAGATTGCAGTAAGAATTATGACAAATACCATGAATTTCTAATTACCGTCAAACAAGTGTGTTTGCAACTTTTACATTGCAGAATATATATAAATAATATTTAATATAAAATATAGACACATTATAAATATAATACAAAATTTAAAATAAAGCATTTCGTGGACGAATTGTCCATGGATTAAATGTCCGTGTACTAAATGTCAGTGGACGGAATGACCCTGCACGAAATATTCGTATTAGCTTCCCCTAAAATAACAGGTTCACATTTTCTTTTAAGCCAAATTATGTACCACGATTTATCCACTCACTCTATTTATCCTGTCCAATTACAGCTGAGACAAACCGAGGGTTGCCAGTATCTACCCTGTATCTGCCTGAGGTATCTACCCTGTATCTGCCTGAGGTATCTACCCTGTATCTGCCCGAGGTATCTACCCTGTATCTGCCTGAGGAATCTACCCTGTATCTGCCTGAGGTATCTACCCTGTATCTGCCTGAGGAATCTACCCTGTATCTGCCTGAGGAATCTACCCTGTATCTGCCCGAGGTATCTACCCTGTATCTGCCTGAGGAATCTACCCTGTATCTGCCTGAGGTATCTACCCTGTATCTGCCTGAGGAATCTACCCTGTATCTGCCTGAGGTATCTACCCTGTATCTGCCTGAGGTATCTACCCTGTATCTGCCTGAGGTATCTACCCTGTATCTGCCTGAGGTATCTACCCTGTATCTGCCTGAGGTATCTACCCTGTATCTGCCTGAGGAATCTACCCTGTATCTGCCTGAGGTATCTACCCTGTATCTGCCTGAGGTATCTACCCTGTATCTGCCTGAGGTATCTACCCTGTATCTGCCTGAGGTATCTACCCTGTATCTGCTAAATATATATTTTTATGTTTATTATTTTTAATTTACAATTTAGCAATATAAACATAAAATTTAAAATTCACAGGGAAAATTCCGCCTGGAAAAATTCCGTCAGTAAAATTCCACACTGTTAAAATCTGCCTTAGAAAATTTCACCAAGGAAAATTCAATCAGGAAAAAATCGTAGAACGGGACCGGAAGCAGGGAAACAGCTTGGAACTCAATAATTTTTTCCATTTGTTAATCCAGTAACTAATATCTTTGTAATAAAAAGAAGACACTAGGGTTTAATCTTACGTACCTCCATCCTGAAGGTAACCAATAGTTTATCATTTTCAGTCTGGTCAACAGAAGAAAAATGTCTACGGAACGTGAAACTATCGAAATGGGTAAGTTCAAAATTAGAATTCTGATCACTTTATTATTTGAATAAATAAGTTTCAAGTATCATTTATTTCGAATATTTTTGAAAATTTCCACAGTTAATAATCAGAAATTAGGAAAAATATTATATTTTCAATCATGTAAAATATGTCATTTATTTTCGTTACAAAAAATGATAACCATTGTGGAAATATATTTTTCATCTTTAGGTTTTCGTGTCAATCTCGAAAAGTAATTTGAATTTCGGGAGACAGTTAACGTAATTGTTTTTGTCAAACCTTTGTCAAATATTTTTTTTAATAAATTATTGCGATTTAAATTTTTTGTATTTATTCCGTATGTTACCATTATTTCACAAATTGAATTGAATACCAATGTATTCCATTATAACTTAAAAAACCGCCTAACATTCAATAGCGTTCGGTAGGACCATAAACCGGAGATTCCCTAAAAAAATGCAGCCCATTCTGTTGGATAGTCTCTATGCAGTTCAATTCAATTCGACAACACTTTTTAAAAAGTTATAAATTTTAAAGTCTCTAGGTCTAACCGTTTGTGAGTAATATTGCTCAAAGCAACAGACAGACAGACAGACAGACAGACATATCTAGCGTATTATATTATAGAGATAGATACATATAATATATTCAATACATTGTCATTAAAAATTGTTGTACATTCATACATATGTATTACTATTTTAATTGAATCATCTGACATTTCACTCGAAAGATAGATTTAATGCTTATTCTATTTGACAAAGGAGATCAAGAATTATAGTAACACAACTACAATTTTTTTTTTCAGATTACATAAATGATGAAAATGGATCAAGGATGGAGAGAATTAGAGTATATTTGGAACTGGAAACAACAGGAAGAGATGACGACTCCACTAATCTTCACTTTGCATCTGAAAAAGGAGATTTAGAAGCCAATAGCCCTCTAATAACAGATACTCCAACTGATAAAATGTCAGAAAATATCAATTTGCCAAACATCAATGGGGAAACTCCTCTCCATAAAGCGACTAGGAAACTCAACCTGGGCATCATTGCTGATCTTCTGGATAAAAAGGCTAACCCTAACCTGAGGGATGATGACGGAAACACTCCTTTGCATTTTCTTTCCAAGAAGATTTTGTGTGATGATTACTTAAAGGAAATACTAATAGAATCTTTAAATCTCTTGGTCAAACACCCAGACGTAGATTTAAACCCACTAAACTTCAGCGGTGAAACGCCTCTGAAATTGGCCGCCAATCAAATCAATGAAAACAAAGACCAAATGTCAGATGAAACCAAAAAATTTGTTGAGATTTTGCTCAGCAAAGGGTCAAAGGCTGATGGTTTACCGGATTATTTCTCTGAAATGTTTGCAGATACAATTGAAAAAGCATCTAAAAATCCTGACATCAGAACTAAATCACCAGAGAAAGTATCTCGGACAAACGTGTACAATTTGATAGCTGGTAAAAAGATAAAAGAAATTGAAACCTTGTGGAAAGAAATAGATTCAGAATCTAAAGATAAAATGAAGATGTTCATCAATGGCCGCATTGGTTCGAAATCTATTCTTACCAAAGTAGTGAGTGATGGTGACGAGGACAGTGTCAGGTTTCTTCTGAATGAACTCGAAGCCAATCCATTTGTTGAAGATGTAGACGGTGAGATTCCACTAAATACATCATTATCTCTAAATAATTCAGTCATAACAGAATTACTTACATCAAAGATGAAACAAATAAGTTGTGGCTCATTTAATCTTGATGATGTGAAGAATTCAAGCGATGAGGTTAAATCGTACTTAATTGCCAAAGGAGCTTGTATTGGTAATATACATGGAAATATCAATGAATCTATTAGCACAAATGTACTACAAAAGTTATTTAACAATTCAATCAATTCTTATGATGGCGACAATCGAATGTCTAAGAAAATATCAAAAGATCCCAATTCTCTAGACCATTGTGTCACTCTCAATTATGATTTCCTCTTCCGTAGAACAGAGGAACTTGATGAATATTCATTAAGAAAGGCAATTTCCCTGCTACTCAATATGGCCTACAAATCTGAACTCAAAGAAGCTATCAATCATCCTCTGATAGAAGTGTTTGTGTTACACTGCTTTTCGATGTCCAGGAAGAGTTATTCTTGGGACTTATTTCCCTATCTTATCATTTACTCTTCCTTGATACTTTATGCTACTATAATCAAAATTGATTTACCATCCTCTGTTAAATCTATCATCAGAATACCTTTTTTGCTTTCTATAGGTTGTAGTTTTGCGATTATATATATCAAAGAGTTCTTGCAGGCATTAGTTCAAGGGAAGAGATATTTCAAAATATTTGATAGTTATGTCAAATTGTTTATGATCTTCAACTATCTGTCTTTCTACGGCATTCAGCTTTACTTTGTCTTCACTCCTGATGATGATGAATTAGAACGCAAAAAAGTCTTCAACCACTTTCTTGGATGGATGACGCTCAGTTCATCGTGAGTATTGTGTATTCCTTAACTATTCTTCAATAATTAATCTCGTGGATAACACTTTTAACTTTTAATCTATGAATTTCTGAACCGAGAAAAATTTGTACTAAATACTATAAAGCATAATATAGTGATACGAATTTTCTATTCCTCATCTTACCTACTTTACAAATACTGTAAACTATTTAAAATGAGAGTGCGTCTCTTTTCACTATGAAATATTTTTATATAATATGATAGATAAACATTAATTAGCTAATGGTATGAAATGTATTGGATGACACAACTGAATGTATTTTTTAAATAGAACATTTATTATTATTTTATTTAATATATTATTGAATACTATTTTAATAATTTGATAATTTACATAGGTTATTTATTAATTAATATAAGTGTGATCGAACATGAAATTGATTGCATTAATTCCAGATAGAAACTTTGAATGTTTAAACGTTAACAAAATATTTGAATATTTTCGTGAATAGGCAAAAGTTAATTGAATTTGATGGGTGACACAAAATTTATGAGAAACAAAATACATTAGAGAAAACATTTAGATAGAAGATAAATAAATCTGAAAAGAGGAAGGAATTTGTTCACATCCCCGGTAGCTTTTTTCTTGGACCAATATCGGGACAACATTGGCAATATTGGGACAACATTGGCAATATTGGTACAACATTGGCAATATTGAAACAACATTGGCAATATTGGGACAACATTGGCAATATTGGACAGCATTGGCAATATTGAAACAACATTGGCCCGAGAATCATTACTACCTGGGATATTAGTTACATATAAATATTTTATTTTCAAAGAAAAAAATTATGTTGCAGAACTTTTGTGTCACTCTGTATAAACTGTATTATAAAAAATATATTACATTTCATTTTCTTTAATAATCATTATTTAGAAGACCACAGTGATTAATTAATTATACTGATTCCATTTCAAAAATATTAGCATATGCTGTTTATACACCCCTCCCCCCTCCTTTTAATGTAGAAATTATTAATTTTACCAGGATAAGATAATAATTAAAATAACGTCCGTTTCCAACACAATTATTCGATTGTTTCCATCAACGTCAGGGTTTGGAGAAATAGTAATTATTACAATAATGTTTCAAGAATATTTCATTGGATTGCAATAAATGATGTTAATAACAGTATAGCTTACGAAGATCAGAAAATTCCATGAGAGTTTCCTAATGGAATTTGCTGGTATATAAACTGATCTTCTGTATTTTATTTCCAGGTATGTGATTTTCTCACTGTTAAGTAAAACTAATTGTTTCGCCCGTCATGTCGCAATAGTAAAGGCAATAACGTGGAATTATTTCAAAGCACTGGTACCTCTGGCACCTATTTACTTGGCCTTCAACTACTGCTTCATGATCGTATTGACACCGATTGAACCGTACAACATTAACGATACAGTAAAGTTTATGGGATATTCTATTTTTGTTAACATTTCAAAAATCTTCTTCTAACTATCTTATTATTTTTCCTTAAAGGTAAACGAAGAAAAGAATTTAACTGAAAACCACTTTCCATTCTTTGAAACAATTCCCAAAACAATAGTCATGAGTTCTGGAGAGTTCGAGTATTCCTCATACTCTGAAGCGATTAATGGAGAGTCTTGGTTCATTGAATTGTCTTCAAAACTGGTACTGGTACTTTTTGTGTTCTTCATCTTCATGGTGCTGACCAATTTCTTCACTGCCATTGCTATTGGAGACTTTGAGGTAAGAATGAATGACTTGGATGTCGTTATGGTATTCGGTCAATACTGTTCCTTCGGTGGCCGGTCAATTTATCCCTGGTCGAAAGATCCCTGGTCAATTGATCCCGAGTAATTTGAGTCCCAGTCACATTTAGTAGTGACTTTTTAATATAAAAAATTAGCATCTTCTTTTCAAATAATATATAAAACTTGTGAACAATTCATATATTAATATTTAGTAGATAAACATTAAATACATTAACAGAATTCAAACAACTACTGTAGATCTGATTACCGCAACAAATAAATTATTTTCTATTTACAAATAATTTACATTTACAACTAGTTAGAAAACATCTTACAGGTGATAGAAAATATTATCCAACTATTGATTGACAAAGAAAATAGGAAATAATTATTGTCTTCAAGTTAGATCGCATGCAGGTACTCCTTTGTTTAATACCTTTTTTTGAAAAATTGATTAGTTTATTAGTGAAAAGGTTTTTTAATTTTTTATGTTTAACTGAAAACTATCGTAAAATTTTCATATAAATTATCCCTCAATTAGTTTCTATACCAGGAGAAATAATTACGAGACATGTTCTGACATATTTAACTTGTCATATGTGCTAGTTTTAATAAGAGTGGGTATGCCTGTACATTTGATTTTACCATGGAAAATATTTTGTTGCCGGAATGTAAATTCGACAAAAAAATATCAATTTCTTGTTAGCTGATTTTACTCTTATTACTTAAGTTCATTAAAAAATCTATTTTATATTATAAAATATAAATTCAATCATATGTTATAAAATATAAATTTAATTATATATTATGTCATTATTATACTTATCAAATATAAATTAATTAATTACATGAGTGTAAATTCATCATCATTTGACCGGGGATCAATTTGCTAGAACAAGAGACTTCACAGCTTAGTCTATAACCATTAACTTAACTATACTTGAAATATAACAGAGATAGTTTGCATCATATCACAACTATAGCTTATATCTATAAATATTTAATATCAGTCATTATTCACATGATTTAATCAGTGCATTGACTTGTGCAGGTCTTGAAGAAAAATCTGACTCAATCTCTACTCACGTCTATGCTGGAAGAAATCAAATACAATGAAACTGTCGCATATGTTCTTCGCTTGTTTAAACCGGTACGTACATTCATTCTTTTAATTCTGTTTTAGATGCACCCTTTAATCAATTAACTCTTGAAAATCTGTTAAAGATATAATGGAAGACGTGCACAAAGTTATCTCATAAATTTTAAAGTTGAAATTTTGCACAAATTATGAGTTTGAATTATTCTTCATTGAGTAAATTGTCTTATTTCTCGGAATAACCAGTGAACGGTAGGATCATTTGTGCAGAACAATTTATATCAAATTGTCTGTGTCCGATCTCACAAGTTAATATCAGCCATCTTGAAATTTGCCCATTGACCACAATTATCTTTCCAATTATTTGTTTGTTATTTTAAGAGATTGTAATTATACTTAACATTTCCTAGATAAAATGAATAATGATGCTACAATGGAAAGCTTTTTCTTTACTAATTTAAGACTTCATCCCTCAGTTACTCTGCTGCCTCCCAAAGAAGATGGCAGATTGGCTGATACCTGATTATGAACCAGTAGATGTAAGAGTCTTTGTAAAAATTAACAAACTATCCCAGGGGGAAGGATTCATCTATTCGGAAAAGAAAAAAGACTTTGTATCTCTCAGAAATCTAATTGAAGTCAGGACAAGAACAGCTTTGAGGTGATATGATAAAAAAATGATTGAAATTATTATTATAGGAATTAACAAAAAAATGTTAGGGATACTTTGAACTAGAAATTATTAACTTAACTAAAGATGAATGCTTTTTAAAATCAATAACAGGGCAAACTCAATCCATTCGCACTATTCAAATTTTCAATACAGGTTTATGAATCAATTACAATTGTGATAAATTAATATTCAACACCAGTGAAACTTTGCAAAATAATAATATGCTTTGGTTTACACTCAGAGAAATCTACCGTAAGAATATTGGAGCAGACAAAGAAATTCCTGCTTACCCTCCACCTAATGAAGCCAAAGATGAAACTATGGAAATGGTAAGAGTATAAATAAATCTTTGACTGAATTTAATTATATCGATGAACTTTGAAAGCCTTATAGTATAACACTTTGTAGGTGACTAGAATGAGAGAAATGGAACAAAAACTGGAGTCTAAACTGAAGATAAATCAAGGAAAGTTGGAGTCCCGACTAACAGAAATGTCAGAAAATCAAGGAAAGTTGGAGTCCCGACTAACAGAAATGTCAGAAAATCAAGGAAAGTTGGAGTCCCGACTAACAGAAAATCAAGGAAAGTTGGAGTCCCGACTAACAGAAATGTCAGAAAATCAAGTAAAGCTTGATTTACAATTGAAGAAACTTATCGAAATTCTGCCGCAGTTAAAGTTTCATTCCCCGGATTCGAATACCTAAACTCAAGAGACTGAAACACATAAGAGTAGTGTAAAAAATAATCCACCATTTCATAAAGTCTCTGCATTAAATATTCTTTTTGTGTGATGATTCAAATTTTCAATTGATTATTGGTACGGATTATCTTAATATATGAGAATGTTAATATTGAATATTTTTTTCATATAAAATTGATATGTAAAAAATAAAATCCTAATGAAAATTTTAAAAAATTTATTTAAGATAAAGTAAGTTTCAAAATATATTTGTTCAGCTTAATTCTTTAGAAACATTTTCAGTTGTTTATTTGAAGTAGCTGTTTTTTTATATGTGTATTCAAGTTTGTTTATGCTGTATATATGCTAGTGTATCAGAAACTGTCCAAATGTTTGGCGCTACAAAAGGTACTGTCCCAAAAGTAATGACTTCCTTTGAAAGAGTTTGAATAATTTCTCCAACAAAACACAGATCTGACCACAAGTCGTAGAATTGTTGAGGCAAATAGCAAGACCACGGATTCAGAAATCACTGAAGAACTCAATGATTACCTACATAACACAGTTGAACACCTACAGAACCAAGTTGAACACCTACAGAACACAGTTGAACACCTACAAAACACAGTTGAACACCTACAGAACCAAGTTGAACACCTACAGAACACAGTTGAACACCTACAAAACACAGTTGAACACCTACAGAACCAAGTTGAACACCTACAAAACACAGTTGAACACCTACAGAACCAAGTTGAACACCTACAGAACACAGTTGAACACCTACAGAACACAGTTGGACACCTACAGAGCACAGTTGAACACCTACAGAGCACAGTTGAACACCTACAGAACACAGTTGAACACATACGAAACACAGTTGAACACCTACAGAACACAGTTGAACACCTACAGAACACAGTTGAGCACCTACAGAACACAGTTGAACACCTACAGAACACAGTTGAACACCTACAGAACACCTACAGAACACAGTTGAACACCTACAGAACACAGTTGAACACCTACAGAACACAGTTGAACACCTACAGAACACAGTTGAACACCTACAGAACACAGTTGAACACCTACAGAACACAGTTGAACACCTACAGAACACAGTTGAACACCTACAGAACACAGTTGAACACCTACAGGACACAGTTGAACACCTACAGAACACAGTTGAACACCTACAGGACACCTTCGAGTCCCTTGTATATTATTTGATTTTGATGTCATTGATATGGCCTTTTTTCTGAAGCAGATGTTAAACCTTCCAAAAAATTAATATTAAGATGTAATTTATAGTTTATTTATTTATTGTTTGCTTTGCTAGTGTCCAGGGATCGATAACAAAAGAGGAAATTAGAATATTAATATATTCTAAAACTAATATTAATATCCATTAAATATTAACTTTTGGCTTCAATTTTGTTTCATATGAGACTAAAGAAAATCCTTATTGTTGTCAGTCACGTAAATTATGTGTTAGAGATATATATCAATGATTCTTCAACTATTTGTTTAATATGTGTGTATTTTGATTGTGACTATAAAATAACTAGTTAAAACTTTATTCTGTCACTATCTTTACTTTTTCCTTATTTTTACTTCTAATTGTATTCTAAAAATTGATTACATTTTATATCCCTTTAATTTATCTAACTTTTATTTATCAAACTGTGTGTTTTTTCACCATTTACTCTAGTCAGATATTAAGACAAGAATTAATGACCACTGTGAAAGCTCATTCCTCTAGCTCGAAAAATTCTCATAGTTACCGTACGACCTGACCCTTGGAGTAATCTTAGATGTGGTTTTGTTTCTGCAACAATGAGTTAAATAGTATATACTTATTGTTATAGAAACTTCAGATGCAATAGTTGTCTGAAGTTAATTTCTTTAGCAATGAGATAGGGAATATAATAATATGATATTTTCATTTTGTTCCATTGTTTATTTATTACAGAAATATTCAATAATTAGTCAGGATTTTTAAATCTTTCCCAGATATGTTTCACAAGATAAATCGGTGACGGTAATTATTATAGGCCTAACCATGGTTTTAAATAGGTCCACTTGTAAAAATATTTAGCTTTGTCGATGTTATTTTTCCTCCGATATATATTAATCAGAATATTTGAAGATACCGGTATTGTTTCAGAATTTGTTTTAACAAGATGGTAGTAGTTAAAATGACTATTCATTTTACTCTCGAAATTAGGTTAGGTCAATATAGTGTTGGTTAAACATTTAACTCTCGAAATTAGATTAGGACAATATAGTGTTGTCTATACATTTTACTCTCGAAATTAGGTTTGGTCAATATAGTGTTGACTATACATTTTACTCACGAAATAAGGGTAGGATAATATACTGTTCACTATACATTTTACTCTCGAAATTAGGTTATGTCAATATAGTGTTGACTATACATTTTACTCTCGAAATTAGGTTATGTCAATATAGTGTTGACTATACATTTTACTCTCGAAATTAGGTTTGGTCAATATAGTGTTGACTATACATTTTACTCACGAAATTAGGTTAGGTCAATATACTTTTGACTATACATTTTACTCACGAAATAAAGTTAGGATAATATACTTACTGTTCACTATACATTTTACTCTAGAAATTAGGTTAGCTCAATGGACTCCCGAAATTTTCGAGAATATTATGGACTGTTGCGTTACCACATTAAAGATTGGGTTAAATGGCAAGATCAGAATATTATCTAAATCGGTTATAAAATATTTCAATTTCATCTTACATTTACACTTATCGGAAATCATATTTGAAAAAGTCAATCAGAAGTTATTTGAGAAGGACAATTTTAAAATCTCAATATAGTTAAAGATTCTCCAGATAATATGTTGAATTGAGTTGAATATATAAACATAAGAGTATTTGCATAATATAATTTATTATAGAATGGATGGGGTGATCATAAATCTCCAGCGCATCCCAGTTCTCTTCAGATACATAAATTGCAAGATACTAATAGGGTTAGGTTAGGTACTAGTTGGGTTAGGTTAGGTACTAATAGGGTTAGGTTAGGTACTAGTAGGGTTAGGTTAGGTACTAATAGGGTTAGGTTAGGTACTAGTAGGGTTAGGTTAGGTACTAATAGGGTTAGGTTAAGTACTAGTAGGGTTAGGTTAGGTACTAGTAGGGTTAGGTTAGGTACTAATAGGGTTAGGTTAGGTACTAATAGGGTTAGGTTAGGTACTAATAGGGTTAGGTTAAGTACTAGTAGGGTTAGGTTAAGTACTAATAGGGTTAGGTTAGGTACTAGTAGGGTTAGGTTAGGTACTAATAGGGTTAGGTTAGGTACTAATAGGGTTAGGTTAAGTACTAGTAGGGTTAGGTTAAGTACTAATAGGGTTAGGTTAGGTACTAGTTGGGTTCGGTTAGGTACTAATAGGGTTAGGTTAGGTACTAATAGGGTTAGGTTAGGTACTAGTAGGGTTAGGTTAGGTACTAATTATTAGTATATTTAAGTTAGGCACTTATTTACTACATATATGTATAATACCCAGTCATTATCTCTCTTATGTTTGAGATTTGACATCCGTTACACTTTCTGTTCATTAAATGATGAATAAAATTAAATTTAACGTTTTTTAAATTGTATCATGTTTTAGAAATATTAGTCAACTATAATAAAGAACCAAATATTTAATGTTTAATTTATATATTGTTTTTTAATCTACCGGTACAATTCCAATTACCTAATTATCACCGAAATAGTGTTAATTAGTCTCTCCATTTACATTACAGTTATGGTTACTAGTTTATTCTTTCAAGTCATTTATTATATTGTCCAATGATGCAAAGCCTATTTTTCTGCTAACATTTCATATCCTTTAGATAAGGTATTTATAGCATAGAGTTTTCAATTATTTATATGGTATATCCGTATATTAAATAATTCTTTATTACATTCTAGATTTCAATGAGAACAATGATTAATCACAATTCACATTAAAACACTGTGTTTTATATACACACTAGTGAACTTTCCATTAAAATTAATGGGTTATCAATAGCAACAGAAAAAATTCATACAAATTAAAAATATATATATATCTAAAGAATATATTTAAAAGAATTAATTTTAAAAATTGATGTGAAAAAAATTTATTTATATTTAAAAAAATTAATTTAAAAAAACTTTTGTTGAAAAAATGTGTTGAAAAAGTTTTGTGGACAAGAGATATATAAAAAAATGTGAAAAATATGTATATGTAATAAATATCAAAATAATTGAGTCAAAAAATTTGAGTCAAAAAAATTGAGTCAAAAACATGTGAGTCTAAAAAATTTGAGTCAAAAAAATTGAGTCAAAAAAATTGAGTCAAAACAGGGTTGTGTTAGGTTAGTTTAGGTACTAACAGGGTTGTGTTAGGTTAGTTTAGGTACTAACAGGGTTGTGTTAGGTTAGTTTAGGTACTAACAGGGTTGTGTTAGGTTAGTTTAGGTACTAACAGAATTGTGTTAGGTTAGTTTAGGTACTAACAGAGTTGTGTTAGGTTAGTTTAGGTACTAACAGAGTTGTGTTAGGTTAGTTTAGGTACTAACAGGGTTGTGTTAGGTTAGTATAGGTACTAACAGAGTTGTGTTAGGTTTGTTTAAGTACAAACAGGGTTAAGTTAGTTTAGGTACTAACAGGGTTAGGTTAGTTTAGGTACTAACAGGGTTAGGTTAGTTTAGGTACTAACAGGGTTAGGTTAGTTTAGGTACTAACAGGGTTAGGTTAGTTTAGGTACTAACAGGGTTAGGTTAGTTTAGGTACTAACAGGGTTAGGTTAGTTTAGGTACTAACAGGGTTAGGTTAGTTTAGGTACTAACAGGGTTAGGTTAGTTTAGGTACTAACAGGATTAGGTTAGTTTAGGTACTATCAGGGTTAGGTTAGTTTAGGTACTAACAGGGTTAGGTTAGTTTAGGTACTAACAGGGTTAGGTTAGTTTAGGTACTAACAGGGTTAGGTTAGTTTAGGTACTAACAGGGTTGTGTTAGGTTAGTTTAGGTACTAACAGGGTTAGGTTAGTTTAGGTACTAACAGGGTTAGGTAAGTTTAGGTACTACATGGTTTTCGTTAGGTTAGGTTAGTTACTAATAGGATTAGGTTGCAATTTTTACAAATTTAGTACATAAATTGCAAGGTACTAATCGGTTTAAGTAATCTTTCCATGAACCACTGAGAGTATTTCAAACCCAGTATATCATCATTTATCTTAATGTATTGAAAGTGGAAAAATATAGATATCTATTTTTTCAAATTATTTTAAATGTTAATTATGTTCACAGTTTCTGCATTATAAAATATATCAATATATCAAGTATATGTAAGTTAGACACTCATTTGCTATATAATACTGACAGTCTCTATCGCTTTTTATCTCTGATATTTGACATCCGTCCAACTTGCTATTAATTTTAAATGATGAGTGAACATAAGATTTAACGTTTTTGAAAGTTACTGCAATTCCATTTGTTAATTTTTTAATTTCCTTGTTAAATTGTATAATGTTTTAACATTTTTAGTTAATATTAAATAACAAAATATTTAATGTTCAATTTATACATTGTTTTTTAATCTACCGGTACAATTCCTATTACCTAATTATCACCGCAATAGTGTTAACTAGTCTCTCCACTTACATTATAGTTATGGTTACTAGTTCATTCTTTCAAGTCATATATTATATTGCCCAATGATGCAAAGCCTATTTTTCTGCTAACATTTCATATCCTTTAGATAAGGTATTTATAACATGGAGATTCCAATTCACTTAAATGGGATATCCGTTGATAACACAATTATTAAATACATTCTTTATTTCAATAAGAACAATGATTTAGCACTGTTCTCACAACATTGCGTATCATACGATTGGGATGAACGAAGCCTCCAAAACTCATTTAACTTATTGGAGTAACAAACTAACTGTTTTCCCTGTTATTTATAGACCTATCACCCAAAGGAATAAATACTTTTTTGTAAAAATGTAAGAAATAATAAATTAATATATTGTTTTATAATCTTTTTTGTGCTATAAATTTGATCATTAGTTTAATATTACATCAACATTTCTCACTTTCTATTGAAGGAAGGATACATAATAACTGGTCCTCTTAATATGTCACGATATCCTCTAGTTGAGATAAACAATGGAGATTTTATATTCTGTTTTTTGGGAAATCCTTTTGATTATGAAGTCGTTCAAGAAAATCAATATTTTAAATTCTGAATGTTTTTATTTGGGGTACTTTGCAAACATTTAAATGTTTAAAATATCATATCCGTTTTCTCTATCAGTTTTATATCTGCGTTATACAGGATGGGTATTTTGTACAACTTAGATATAATAAAATGCTTAGAAAAGCTATCAGTGAATGTGGGGTAATATGTGGCAGTTATTTCTGTTACGCGGGACAGAGAGGATACGTAAAGAGTTTGAGCTACAAATTTGAAAGATAGTTTAGCTTCTATATTTCCTATAACTGTGACTGCAGAAGTGAATTGGTGGAAAGAAGGACAGTGATAGTGAATGTATCAGTGAAGTAGTTAACTTTTCAGTACCTCGACAATTTAAAACGAATTTTAGCATTTTGGAGTGATTTCAACTGTGAAGAAAGGTAGGAACCAAGTAGAATCGACTGGTTTTTTTTCTATTTACATTTAGGTACTCTTTCGACATGTTTGAGTTCTATCAAATTTAACATTAATTTTAAACAACCATTCAGTTTATCTTCACTACTTTTAAATTTGTCCAAAGAACACTTCTGACGGCTATACAATTCAATATGATTATCAGTGTAGTTAACAATAGGTTTACGAAACGGTAAAAGAAATTGCAAGTAGCGGTTTTTGGTCAGAGAAGACAGTGTTGTTATCAATAATTGATATGAATATTACATCATCAATAGAATGACTCCCTTCAACCATTTTATTAGATTTTGGGAGCGACTGGGTCAAAGGTCAAGGTTATGTATAACTCAAAAAGTATTTAACAAATTGCCTGAAATTTGGTGGGACGATTGGCCATTAAGAACCACAGCTCTTACCTAATATTCTATCAAGTAATTAACAATTAGGTTCACATCTAGTAAACTTTTGAATTTGTCGTAAATTTCACCTTACTATTTTCCCATTTTCCCGTCAGTGATAGATAATGTTGGTGGTCTGATCACTTTATTAGGCAAATTCCAAGTTATCGTCCAGTTCCACAATTTCCATCATATAAGAAAAATACATATGTTTAATATTTTTTTCATGTTAATTATTTTTAATTTACAATTTAGCAATATAAACATAAAAATTTACAATTCACAGGGAAAATTCCGTCAGTAAAATTCGACACTGGGAAAATCTGCCTGAGAAAATTCCACCAAGGAAAAAAAAAATCGTAGAACGGGACCGGAAGCAGGGAAACAGCTTGGAACTCAATGATTTTTTCCGTTTGTTAATCCAGTAACTAATATTTTTGTAATAAAAAGAAGACACTAGGGTTTAATCTTATGTACCTCCATCCTGAAGGTAACTAATAGTTTATCATTTTCAGTCTGGTCATCAGAAGAAAAATGTCTACTGAACATGAGTAAGTGGGTAAGTTCAAAATTAGAATTCTGATCACTTTATTATTTGATTAAATAAGTTTCAAGTATCATTTATTTCGAATATTTATTTTAAATTTCCACAGTTAATAATCAGTAATTATGAAAAATAATATATTTTCAATCATGCAGAATATGTCATTTATTTTCGTGAGAAAAAATGATAACCATTGTGGAAATTTATTTTCATCTTTAAATTTTCGTCTCAATCTCGAAAAGTAATTTGAATTTCGGATGACAGTTAACGTAATTGTTTATGTCAAACCTTTGTCAAATATTTTTTAATAAATTAATGCAATTTCCATTTTTGTATTTATTCCGTATGTTACCATTATTTCACAAATTGAATTGAATACCAATGTATTCCATTATAACTTAAACTTGTAATAATTTAAAAAACCGTTTGAATTTCGCCTAACAATCAATAGCGTTCTTTAGGACCATAAGCCGGAGATTCCCTAATAAAATCAGCCCATTCTGTTAGATAGTCTCTGAAAATATCCTGGAAAGTATGTGCAATTAATTCCAATCTGCCCCATTATAAATCAAATGTTAATAATTTGAAAATCAGTTAGAATTCGAAAAATCCTTTGAACGCATTCAATTCGATACAACTTTCTAAAAATTTGTAAATTTTCAAGTCTCAAGGTCTAACCGTTTGTGAGTAATGTTGTTCCAAGCAACAGACAGACACACACAGACAGATCTAGCGTATTATATTATTGAGATAGATATCTATACAATACATTGTCATTAAGAATTATTGTACATGCATACATATGCATTAATATTTTAATTGAATTATCTGACATTTCACTCGAGGGATAAATTTAGTGCTTATTCTAACTGACAAAGAAGATCAAGAACACAATCCCATATTTTTCAGATAACATTAATGATGGAGGTGAACCATCAAGGATGGAGAGAATTAGAGAATTTTTAGAACTGGAAACAACAGGAAGAGATGACTACTCCACTGATCTTCACCGTGCATCTGGAAAAGGAGATTTGGAAGCAAATAGGCCTCTAATAACAGATACTCCAACAGATAAAATGTCAGAAAAAATCAATTTGCCAAACATCAATGGGGAAACTCCTCTCCATATAGCGACTAGGAAACTCAACCTGGGCATCATTGCTGATCTTCTGGATGAAAAGGCTAACCCTAACCTGAGGGATGATGACGGAAACACTCCTTTGCATTATCTTGCCAAGAAGATTTTGTGTGATGATGACTCAAAGGAAACACTAATAGAATCTTTAAATCTCTTGGTCAAACACCCAGACGTAGATTTAAACCCACTAAACTTCAGCGGAGAAACGCCTCTGAAATTGGCCGCCAGTCAAATCAATGAAAACAAAGACCAAATATCAGATGAGGCCAAAGAATTTGTTGAGATTTTGCTCAGCAAAGGGTCAAATGCTGATGGTTTGCCGGATTATTTCTCTGAAATGTTTGCAGCTACCATTGAAAAAGCATCTAAAAATCCTCACATCAGAACCAAATCATCAAAGAAAGTATCTCGGACAAACGTGTACAATTGCATAGCTGAGAAAAACATACAAGAAATTCAAACCTTGTGGAAAGAAATAGATTCAGAATCTAAAGATAAAATGAAGATATTCATTAATGGCCGCATTGGTTCGAAAACTATTCTTACCAAAGTAGTGAGTGATGGTGACGAGGACAGTGTCAGATTTCTTCTGAATGAACTCGATGCCGATCCATTTGTTAAAGATGTAGACGGTGAGATTCCACTAAACACATCATTATCTCTAAATAATTCAGCCATAACAGAATTACTTGCATCAAAGATGAAAGAAAAAAGAGGTGGCTACTTTAATCTTGATGATGTGGAGAATTCAAGCGATGAGGTTAAATCGTACTTAATTGCCAAAGGAGCTTATATTGGGAATAGATATGAAAATATCAAAGAATCTATTAACACAAATGTACTACAAAAGGCATTTAACAATTCAATCAATTCTTATGATGGCGACAATCGAATGTCTAAGAAAATATCAAAAGATCCAGAATCAACAGATCATTGTGTAACACTCAATTATGACTTCCTATTCCCTAGTACAGAGGAACTTAATGAATTTTCATTAAGAGAGGCAATTTCCCTGCTACTCAATTTGGCCTACAAATCTGAACTCAGAGAAGCTATCAATCATCCTCTGATAGAAGTGTTTGTGTTACACTGCTTTTCGATGTCCAGGAAGAGTTATTTTGGGGACTTAGTTCCCTATCTTATCATCTACTCTTCCTTAATACTTTATGCTACTCTAAGCGAATATTATATATCATCCTCTGTTGAATCTATTATCGAGTTACCTTTTTTGACTTCTATGCTTTTTAGTTGTAACATTATATTTGGTAAAGAGTTCTTGCAGGCATTTGTTCAAGGGAAGAGATATTTCAAAATATTTGATAGTTATGTCAAATGGTTTATGATCTTTGGTATCTACGGCTTATTGTTTTACGATATCTTCACTCCTGATGAGGATGAATTAGAACGCGAAAAAGTCTTCAACCACTTTTTTGGATGGATTACGCTCAGTTCATCGTGAGTATTGTGTATTCCTTAACTATTCTTCAATAATTAATCTCGTGGATAACACTTTTAACTTTTAATCTATGAATTTCTGAACAGAGAAAAATTTGTACTAAATACTATACAGCATAATATAGTGATACGAATTTTCTATTCCTCATCTTACCTACTTTACAAATACTGTAAACTATTTAAAATGAGAGTGTGTCTTTTTTCACTATGAAATATTTTTACATAATATGATAGATAAACATTAATTAGTTAATGGTATAAAATGTATTGGATGACACAACTGAATATATTTTTTAAATAGAATATTTATTATTATTTTATTTAATATATTATTGAATACTATTTTAATAATTTGATAATTTACATAGGTTATTTATTAATTAATATAAGTGTGATCGAACATGAAATTGATTGCATTAATTCCAGATAGAAACTTTGAATGTTTAAACGTTAACAAAATATCTGAATATTTTCGTGAATAGGCAAAAGTTAATTGAATTTGATGGGTGACACGAAATTTATGAGAAACAAAATACATTCGAGAAAACATTTAGATAGATGATAAATAAATCTGAAAAGTGGAAGGAATTTGTTCACTTCCCCGGTAGCTTTTTTTCTTTGACCAATATTGGGACAACATTGGCAATATTGAAACAACATTGGACCGAGAATCATTACTACCTGGGATATTAGTTACATATTTTATTTTCAAAGAAAAAAATTATGTTGCAGAACTTTTGTGTCACTCTGTATAAACTTTATTATAAAAAATATATTACATTTCATTTTCTTTAATAATCATTATTTAGAAGACCACAGTGATTAATTAATTATACTGAATCCATTTCAAAAATATTAGCATATGCTGTTTATACACCCCTCCCCCCTCCTTTTAATGTAGAAATTATTAATTTTACCAGGATAAGATAATAATTAAAATGACGTCCGTTTCCAACACAATTATTCGAATGTTTCCATCAACGTCAGGGTTTGGAGAAATAGTAATTATTACAATAATGTTTCAAGAATATTTCATTGGATTGCAATAGATGATGTTAATAACAGTATAGCTTACGAAGATAACCAAATTCCATGAGAGTTTCCTAATGGAATTTGCTGGTATATAAACTGATCTTCTGTATTTTATTTCCAGGTATGTGATTTTCTCAATGTTAAGTAAAACTAATTGTTTCGCCCGTCATGTCGCAATAGTAAAGGCAATAACGTGGAATTATTTCAAAGCACTGGTACCTCTGGCACCTATTTACTTGGCCTTCAACTACTGCTTCATGATCATCTTGACACCGATTGAACCGTACAACATTAACGATACAGTAAAGTTTATGCAATATACTATTTTTGTTAACATTTCGAAAATCTTCTTCTAACTATCATATTATTTTTCCTTAAAGATAAACGAAGAAAAGAATGTAACTGAAAACTACTTTCCATTCTTTGAAACAATTCCCAAAACAATAGTTATGAGTTCTGGAGAGTTCGAGTATTCCTCCTACTCTGAAGCGATTAATGGAGAGTCTTGGTACATTGAATTGTCATCAAAACTGGTATTGGTACTTTTTGTGTTCTTCATCTTTATGGTGCTGACCAATTTCTTCACTGCCATTGCTATTGGAGACTTTGAGGTAAGAATGAATGACTTGGATGTCGTTATGGTATTCGGTCAATACTGTTCCTTCGGTGGCCGGTCAATTTATCCCTGGTCAAAAGATCCCCGGTCTATTGATCCCTAGTCATTTGAGTCCCAGTCACATTTAGTAGTGACTTTTTAATATAAAAAAGTAGCATCTACTATTTAAATAATATATAAAACTTGTGAAACAAATTGACATTCACAATTATATTAATATTTAGTAGATGAACATTAAATATATTAACAGAATTCAAACAACTACTGTAGATCTGATCACCGCAACAAGTAAGTTATTTTCTATTTACAAATAATTTACATTTACAACTAGTTAGAAAACATCTTACAGGTGATAGAAAATATTATCCAACTATTGATTGACAAAGAAAATAGGAAATAATTATTGTCTTCAAGTTAGATCGCATGCAGGTAGTACTTTGTTCAATACCTTTTTTTGAAAAATTGATTAGTTTATTAGTGAAAGGGTTTTTTAATTTTTTATGTTTAACTGAAAACTATCGTAAAATTATGATATAAATTATCCCTCAATTAGTTTCTATACCAGGAGAAATAATTACGAGACTTGTTCTGATACATTTGACATGTCATACGTGCTAGTTGTAAGAGTGAGGTATGCCTGTACATTTTATTTTACCATGGAAAATTTTTTGTTGCCGGAATGTAAATTCGATAAAAAAAATCAATTTTATTTCTTAAGTTCATCAAAAAAATATATTTTATATTTTAAACTATAAATTCAATCATATGTTATAAAATATAAATTTAATTATATATTATGTCATTATTATACATACCAATAATAAATTAATTATATGTGTGTAAATTCATCATCATTTGACCGGGGATCATTTTAGCTAGAACAAGAGTCTTCACAGCTTAGTCTATAACCATCAACTTAACTCTACTTGAAATATAACAGAGATAGTTTTCATGATATCACAACTATAGCTTATATCTCGAAATATTCAATATCAGTTATTATTGACATGATTTAATCAGTGCATTGGCTTGTGCAGGTCTTGAAGAAAAATCTGACTCAATCTCTACTCACGTCTATGCTGGAAGAAATCAAATACAATGAAACTGTCGCACAGAAACTTCGCGATATTAAACCGGTACGTATATTCATTCTTTTATTTCTTTTTTAGATGTACCTATTAATCAATTAACTCTTGAAAATCTGTTAAAGATATAATGGAAGAAATGCACACTGTTATCTCATCAATTTTAAAGTTGAAATTTTGCACAAATTATGAGTTTGAATTATTCTTCATTGAGTAAATTACCTTATTTCTCGGAATAACCAGTGAACGGTAGGATCGTTTGTGCAGAACAATTTATATCTATTTGTCTATGTCCGATCTCACAAGTTAATATCAGCCATCTTGAAATTTGCCCATTGACCACAATTATCTTTCCAATTATTTTTAGTTATTTTAAGAGATTGTAATTATACTTAACATTTCCTAGATAAAATGAATAATGATGTTAATTAACGATAATGGAAAGCTGTTGCTTTACTAATTTAAGACTTCATCCAATAGGAACTCTTACTCTACCTCCCAAAGAAGATGGCAGATTGGCTGATACCTGATTATGAACCAGTAGATGTAAGAAAGATCTTTGTAAAAATTAACAAACTATCCCAGGGGGAAAGGTTCATCTATTCGGAAAAGGAAAAAGACTTTCTATCTCTCAGAAATCTAATTGAAGTCAGGACAAGAACAGCTTTGAGGTGATATGATAAAAATTATTGAAATTATTATTATAGGAATTAACAAAAAAATGTTAGGGATACTTTGAACTAAAAATTATTAACTTAACTTAAGATGAATGCTTTATAAAATAAATTGGACTGCAAACTCAATCCATTCGCACTATTCAAATTTTCAATATAGGTTTATGAATCAATTTCAATTGGAATAAATGAATATTCAACACCAATGAAACTTTGCAAAATGATAATATGCTTTGGTTTACACTCAGAGAAATCTACCGTAAGAATATTGGAGCAGACAAAGAAATTCCTGCTTACCCTCCACCTAACGAAGTCAAAGATGAAACTATTGAACTGGTAAGAATATAAATAGATCTTTGACTGAATTAAAATGTATTGTTGAATTTTGTAAAGCATTATTGGATAACACTTTGTAGGTGACTAAAATGAGAGAAATGGAACAAAAACTGGAGTCTAAACTGAAGATAAATCAAAGAAAGTTGGAGTCCCGACTAACAGAAAATCAAGGAAAGTTGGAGTCCCGACTAACAGAAAATCAAGGAAAGTTGGAGTCCCGACTAACAGAAAATCAAGGAAAGTTGGAGTCCCGACTAACAGAAAATCAAGGAAAGTTGGAGTCCCGACTAACAGAAATGTCAGAAAATCAAGGAGAGTTGGAGTCCCGACTAACAGAAATGTCAGAAAATCAAGGAAAGTTGGATTTGCAATTGAAGAAACTTATCGAAATTCTGCCGCGATTACAGTTTCAATCCCCGGATTCGAATACCTAAACTCAAGAGACTGAAACACATAAGAGTAGTGTAAAAAATAATAAACTATTTCATAAAGTCTCTGCATTAAATAATCTTTTGTGTGATGATTCAAGTTTTCAATAGATTAATGGTACGGATTATCCTGATATATTAGAATATTAATATATAATATTTTTTAGAAAATTGATTATGTAAAAAAAGAAATCCGAATAAAAATGGAAAAAAAAAATTAAGATAAAGTAAGTTTCAAAATTTATTTGTTCAGCTTACTTCTTTAGTAAATTCTTATTGTATATTTGTTTAATTCTAATAGCTTTTTTTTATATATTTAAATATATTTATTCTCCATATTCGCTAGTTAGCATAAACTGCCTAAATGGTTGGCAGTACAAGAGGTACTGTCTCTAAAGTCCAATTGTATTATAAAAATTTGATTGCATTTTAAATACATATTAATTAACAAACTGTGTTTTTTTTTCACCATTTACTGTAGTCAGATATTAAGACAAGAATTAATGACCACTGTGAAAGCTCCGACATCATCACACCGGCGAAAATATTTGTCTGATTTCAATGTTCATTCTTCCTGTAGCTCGAAAAAATCTTCTTGTACCGTACGATTTAACCCTTGCATGTGGAAATGTTGTATACTTACATGCTTAATTTCCCTTATTACTAGGATAGGAAATATTACAATATGATATATTCCTTTTGTTCAATTATTTATTTTTACAGAAATGTTCATCACTTAGTCAGGGTTTTAAATCTTTCTCAAACATGTTCCACAGGATGACCGGTGAGGGTAATTATTATACCTGTGGATTTTTTTAGGTCCAGATGTATAAATAATGAGCTTCGTCGAATAATTAAGACTTTTCGAAGGTGATATTTGTGCTCTGACATAGAATAATAAGAAGATTAGAAAAGAGTGAAATTATTTTAGATTTATTTAGTTACCATTAGTTTAGACTTTAGAGTAAAATTAAAAACAGCTCACGAGTGGTTGAGAACTAAAAGGATTTGGAGAAATGAGAGGAGGAAAATCTTACGGATGGTTAGAGGATAACATTAAGATAACTCCGAGAATATAAATAGAGTATTATGTCTCCCTCTGTGTTTACTAGCTTTTCAACAATTCATTTGGATAGAAGAATTATTAGTTAGGTTTACAAATCCCAAAGCTCAAGGCAGAGTGACGTCTTCACTCGCTAAGACCTCGGTAGGCAGCCATCGAAGATTTAGTTGATGAAGATCTCCATCTATTCTAGCGATAGAAAAGGACCTGGAACGGGCGACAAAGTTGCGTAATTTCACGTATTAGCAGTAGTTTCCACCGCAGTATCAGAGACATAGAAGAGGATAAGACGAAGTTGAACCAGTAACTGAATCAGATTACAGAACAGCTTCTTTTCCTGCTGGGCAGTCATTCCATTAGCCAGCAGAGCTCTATAGTCTAAGTTGTCACCTGTGCTAACTGTGCTTTTGACGAGTCGTCTGTCAAAGACAAATAAACAAATCCAATAACTTTCCCCATCGATTTGTTCTCAGTACCTAGTGTAACTGTTCCTTGTGTTTCCTAGTAACTTGGAATTTAACCATGTTGTAAATATACTTTTCCTGATACGCAGTTGTAACACAGTCGCAAAATGTACAATCTGCAGATCGTCTGTTATTGTCCATTACGGTAAATATTGAAAAATTTCCCAAATAATATCTGACTTTATTTAATTAAAATAAAAAGTGTTTTTTTTCAACATACTCTTTCTTAAAATGTTTATCTATCTAATATTGATCTATCAAACAAAAAAACTTATGGCGTACAATATATCATGGGCGTTAAAGGGTTAAATGCCCATAACTGCTTCGAAAGTATCGACTCCTGATGTATTGACTACGGGAATTTCACCTCCGAAATCACGAAGTCAGTTTCCAGATATTGAGAGGGGAGGGGGAAGGGGTTTAGGATAGTAGTGATGTTGTGGTGCATTTTTTCCAGAGCACATCAGAGATGTACGGGTAGAATCGCGTCTGAAATTTTAATATTACGGAAGAATTATTATTGAACTGGTATTAGAAATTTAGAATAATAATAGATTATCGTCAAATCATTTAATTTATCGTCATACACTAATTTCTTTTATAATTATTACAGGGTAAATACACGATAGCCGATAAGACCCAGTAGCCGATAGCTTAGGTACGTACTAACAGGGTTAAGTTAGTTTAGGTACTAACAGAGTTAGGTTAGTTTAGGTACTAACAGGGTTAAGTTAGTTTAGGTACTAACAGGGTTAGGTTAGTTTAGGTACTAACAGGGTTAAGTTAGTTTAGGTACTAACAGGGTTAGGTTAGTTTAGGTACTAACAGGGTTAGGTTAGTTTAGGTACTAACAGGGTTAGTTCAGTTTAGGTACTATCAGGGTTAAGTTAGTTTAGGTACTATCAGGGTAAGGTTAGTTTAGGTACTAACAGGGTTAGGTTAATTTAGGTACTAACAGGGTTAGGTTAGTTTAGGTACTAACAGGGTTAGGTTAGTTTAGGTACTAACAGGGTTAGGTTAGTTTAGGTACTAACAGGGTTAGGTTAGTTTAGGTACTAACAGGGTTAGGTTAGTTTAGGTATTAACAGGGTTAGGTTAGTTTAGGTACTAACAGAGTTAGGTTAGTTTAGGTACTAACAGGGTTAGGTTAGTTTAGGTACTAACAGGGTTAGGTTAGTTTAGGTATTAACAGGGTTAGGTTAGTTTAGGTACTAACAGAGTTAGGTTAGTTCAGGTACTAACAGGGTTAGGTTAGTTTAGGTACTAACAGGGTTAGGTTAGTTTAGGTACTAACAGGGTTAGGTTAGGTTAGGTACTAACAGGGTTAGGTTAGTTTAGGTACTAACAGGGTTAGGTTAGTTTAGGTATTAACAGGGTTAGGTTAGTTTAGGTACTAACAGAGTTAGGTTAGTTCAGGTACTAACAGGGTTAGGTTAGTTTAGGTACTAACAGGGTTAGGTTAGTTTAGGTACTAACAGGGTTAGGTTAGGTTAGGTACTAACAGGGTTAGGTTAGGTTAGTTACTAATAGGATTAAGTTGCAATTTTTTTTTCAAATTTAGTACATAAATTGCAAGGTACTAATAGGTTTAAGTAATCTTTCCATGAACCAATCAGAGTTATTTCAAACCCAGTATATCATCATTTGTCTGAATGTATTGAAAGTGGAAAAATATAGATATCTATTTTTTTTAATTATTTTATATGCTAAGTATGTTCACAGTTTCTGCATTTTAAAATATATCAATATATCCAGTATATGTAAGTTAGACACTCATTTGCTATATAATACTGACAGTCACTATCGCTTTTTATCTCTGATATTTGACATCCGTTAAACTTGCTATTAATTTTAATAGATGAGTGAACATAAGATTTAACGTTTTTGAAAGTTACTGCAATTCCATTCGTTAATTTTTTAATATCCTTGTTAAATTGTATAATGTTTTAACATTTTTAGTTAATATTAAATAACAAAATATTTAATGTTCAATTTATACATTGTCTTTTAATATACCGGTACAATTCCTATTACCTAATTATCACCGAAATAGTGTTAATTAGTCTCTCCACTTACATTACAGTTATGGTTACTAGTTTATTCTTTCAAGTCATTTATTATATTGCCCAATGATGCAAAGCCTATTTTTCTGCTAACATTTCATATCCTTTAGATAAGGTATTTATAACATGGAGATTCCAATTCACTTATATGGGATATCCGTTGATAACACAATTATTAAATATAATACATTCTTTATTTCAATGAGAACAATGATTTAGCACTGTTCTCACAACATTGCGTATCATACGATTGGGATGAACGAAACCTCCAAAACCCATTCAACTTATTGGAGTAACAAACTAACTGTTTTCCCTGTTATTTATAGACCTATCACCCAAAGGAATAAATACTTTTTTGTAAAAATGTAAGAAAATGATAAATTAATTAATTGTTTTATAATCTTTTTTGTGCTATAAATTTGATCATTAGTTTAATATAACATCAACATTTCTCACTTTCTATTGAAGGAAGGATACATAATAACTGGTCCTCTTAATATGTCACGATATCCTCTAGTTGAGATAAGCAATGGAGATTTTATATTCTGTTTTTTGGGAAATCCTTTTGATTATGAAGTCGTTCAAGAAAATCAATATTTTAAATTCTGAATGTTTTTATTTGGGGTACTTTGAAAACATTTAAATGTTTAAAATATCATATCCGTTTTCTCTATCTGTTTTATATCTGCGTTACACAGGATGGGTATACTGTACAACTTAGATATAATAAAATGCTTAGAATAGCTATCAGTGAATGTGGGGTAATATGTGGCAGTTATTTCTGTTACGCGGGACAGAGAGGATACGTAAAGAGTTTGAGCCACAAATTTGAAAGATGGTTTAGCTTCTATATTTCCTATAACTGTGACTGCAGAAGTGAATTGGTGGAGTGAAGGACAGTGATAGTAAATGTACCAGTGAAGTAGTTAACTTTTCAGTATCTTGATAATTTAAAACGAATTTTTGCATTTTGAAGTGATTTCAACTGTGAAGAAAGGTAGGAACCAAGTAGAATCGACTGGTTTTTTTTCTATTTACATTTAGGTACTCTTTCGACATGTTTGAGTTCTATCAAATTCAACATTAATTTTAAACAACCATTCAGTTTATCTTCACTACTTTTAAATTGGTCCAAAGAACACTTCTGACGGCTATACAATTCAATATGATTATCAGTGTAGTAAACGATAGGTTTACGAAACGGTAAAAGAAATTGCAAGTTGCGGTTTTTGGTCAGAGAAGACAGTGTTATTATCAATAATTGATATGAATATTACATCATCTATAGAATGACTTCCCTCAACCATTTTATTAGATTTTGGGAGCGACTGGGTCAAAGGTCAAGGTTTTTTATAACTCAAAAAGTCTCTTACCAAATTGCCAAATTTCACCTAACTATTTTCCCACTTTCCCGTCAGTGATAGATAATTTTTGTGGTCTGAACACTTTATTGGGGAAATTCCAAGTTATTGACCAGTTATATAGTTTCCATCATATAAGAAAAATACATATGTTTAATATTTTTTTCATGTTACTTATTTTTAATTTACAATTTAGCAATATAAACATAAAAATTTGCAATTCAAAGGGAAAATTCCGTCATTAAAATTCAACACTAGGAAAATAGGCCTGAGAAAATTCCACCAAGGAAAATTCAATCAGGAAAAAATCGTAGAACGGGACTGGAAGCAGGGAAACAGCTTGGAACTCAATGATTTTTTCCGTTTGTTAATCCAGTAATTAATATCTTTGTAATAAAAAAGAAGACACTAGGGTTTAATCTTATGTACCTCCATCCTGAAGGTAACTAATAGTTTATCATTTTCAGTCTGGTCATCAGAAGAAAAATGTCTACGGAACATGAAACTATCGCAATGGGTGAGTTCAAAATTAGAATTCTGATCACTTTATTATTTGATTAAATAAGTTTCAAGTATCATTTATTTCGAATATTTTTGAAAATTTCCACAGTTAATAATCAGTAATTAGGAAAAATATTATATTTTCAATCATGCAAAATATGTCATTTATTTTCGTGACAAAAAGGATAGCCATTGTGGAAATATATTTTTCATCTTTAAATTTCGTCTCAATCTCAAAAAGTAATTTGAATTACTAACAGTTAACATAGTTGGTTTTGTCGAACATTTTTACATGTTGTAAAAAATTTTTTTAATAAAATAATGCGATTTCAATATTTTGTATTTATTCCGTATGTTACCATTATTTCACAAATTGAATTGAATACCTATCTATTCCATTATAACTTAAACTTGTAATAATTTAAAAAACCGTACGAATTTCGCCTAACAATCAATAGCGTTCTTTAGGACCATAAGCCGGAGATTCCCTAATAAAATCAGCCCATTCTGTTAGATAGTCTCTGAAAATATCCTGGAAAGTATGTGCAATTAATTCAAATCTATCTCATTATAAATCAATTATTAATAATTTGAAAATCAGTTAGAATTCGACAAATCCTTTGAACACATTCAATTCGACACCACTTTCTAAAAAATTGTAAATTTTCAAGTCTCTAGGTCTAACCGTTTGTGAGTAACATTGCACAAAGCAACAGATCGACAGACAGACAGACATATCTAGCGTATTATATTATAGAGATATATATCTATACAATATATTGCCATTAAGAATTATTGTACATGCATATACATATGTATTATTATTTTAATTGAATTATCTGACATTTGACTCAAGTGATTAATTTAGTGCTTATTCTAACTGACAAAGAAGATCAAGAATTATATTAACACAATCCCATATTTTTTAGATAACATTAATGATGGAGGTGAACCATCAAGGATGGAGAGAATTAGAGAATTTTTAGAACTGGAAACAACAGGAAGAGATGACTACTTCCCTACAAACACTTCAACTGATAAAATTTCAAAAATGATCAATTTGCCAAACATCAATGGAGAAACTCCTCTCCATATAGCGACTAGGAAACTCAATCTGGACATCATTGCTGATCTTTTAGATGCAAAGGCTAACCCTAACCTGAGGGATGATGACGGAAACACTCCTTTACATTATCTTGCCAAGAAGATTTTGTGTGATGATGACTCAAAGGAAACACTATTAGAATCTTTAAATCTCTTGGTCAAACACCCAGACGTAGATTTAAACCCACTAAACTTCAGCGGAGAAACGCCTCTGAAATTGGCCACCAATCAAATCAATGATAACAAAGACCAAATGTCAAATGAAACCAAAGAATTTGTTGAGATTTTGCTCAGCAAAGGGTCAAATGCTGATGCTTTGCCGGATTATTTCTCTGAGATGTTTGCAGCTACCATTGAAAAAGCATCTGTAAATCCTGACATCAGAACTAAATCTTCAGAGAAAGTATCTCGGACAAACGTGTACAATTGCATAGCTGGAAAAAAGATAAAAGAAATTAAAACTTTTTGGAAGGAAACAGATTCAGAATCTAAAGATAAAATGAAGATGTTCATTAATGGCCGCATTGGTTCGAGATCTATTCTTACCAAAGTAGTGAGTGATGGTGACGAGGACAGTGTCAGGTTTCTTCTGAATGAACTCGATGCCGATCCATTTGTTAAAGATGTAGACGGTGAGATTCCACTAAACACATCATTATCTCTAAAGAACTCAGCCATAACAGAATTACTTGCATCAAAGATGAAACAAATACGTTGTGGCTCATTTAATCTTGATGATGTTAAGAATTCAAGCGATGAGGTTAAATCGTACTTAATTGCCAAAGGAGCTGATATTGGGAATAGAGATGGAAATATCAATGAATCTATTAACACAAATGTACTACAAAAGGCATTTAACAAATATATTGGGAATAGATCTAGAACTATCAATGAATCTATTAACACAAATGTACTACAAAAGGCATTTAACAACTCAATCAATTCTTATGATGGCGACAATCGAATGTCTAAGAAAATATCCAATGATCTAAATTCAACAGATCATTGTGTAACTCTTAATTATGACTTCCTCTTCCCTAGTACAGAGGAACTTGATGAATATTCATTAATAAAGGCAATTTCCCTGCTACTCAGTATGGCCTACAAATCTGAACTCAAAGAAGCTATCAATCATCCTCTGATAGAAGTGTTTGTGTTACACTGCTTTTCGATGTCCAGGAAGAGTTATTCTTTGGACTTAGTTCCCTATCTTATCATTTACTCTTCCTTAATACCTATTGCTACTCTAAGCGAAATTGATTTACCATTCTCTGTTGAATTAATTATCGTGTTACCTTTTTGGCTTGCTATAAGTTGTAGTTTTGCCATTATATTTTGGAAAGAGTTCTTGCAGGCATTAGTTCAAAGGAAGAGATATTTCAAAATATTTGATAGTTATGTCAAATGGTTTATGATCTTTGGTTTCAACGGCACATTCCTTTACATTATCTTCACTCCTGATGAGTATGAATTAGAACGCAAAAAAGTCACCTACCACTTTCTTGGATGGATTACGCTCAGTTCATCGTGAGTATTGTGTATTCCTTAACTATTCTTCAATAATTAATCACGTGAATAACACTTTTGACTTTTAATCTATGAATTTCTGAACCGAGAAAAATTTATACTAAATACTATAAAGCATAATATAGTGATACGAATTTTCTATTCCTCATCTTACCTACTTTACAAATACTGTAAACTATTTAAAATGAGAGTGTGTCTCTTTTCACTATGAAATATTTTTATATAATATGATAGATAAACATTAATTAGTTAATGGTATGAAATGTATTAGAATATTTATTATTATTTTATTTAATGTATTATTGAATACTATTTTAATAATTTGATAATTTACATAGGTTATTTATTAATTAATATAAGTGTGATCGAACATGAAATTGATTGCATTTATCCCAGATAGAAACTTTGAATGTTTAAACGTTAACAAAATATTTGAATATTTTCGTGAATAGGCAAAAGTTAATTGAATTTGATGGGTGACACAAAATTTATGAGAAACAAAATACATTAGAGAAAACATTTAGATAGATGATAAATAAATCTGAAAAGTGGAAGAAATTTGTTCACATCCCCGGTAGCTTTTTTTCTTGGACCAATATTGGGACAGCATTGGCCCGAGAATCATTACTACCTGGGATATTAGTTACATATAAATATTTTATTTTAAAAGAAAAAAATTATGTTGCAGAACTTTTGTGTCACTCTGTATAGACTTTATTATAAAAAATGTATTACATTTCATTTTCTTTAATAATCATTATTTAGAAGACCACAGTGCATAATTAATTATACTGATTCCATTTCAAAAATATAAGCATATGCTGTTTATACACCCCTCCCCCCTCCTTTTAATGTAGAAATTAGGAATTTTACCAGGATAAGATAATAATTAAAATAACGTCCGTTTCCAACACAATTATTCGAATATTTCCATCAACGTCTGGGTTTGGAGAAATAGTAATTATTACAAAAATGTTTTAAGAATATTTTATTTGATTGCAATAGATGATGAATATAGCTTACCAAGATAACCAAATTCCATGAGAGTTTCCTAATGGAATTTGCTGGTATATAAACTGATCTTCTGTATTTTATTTCCAGGTATGTGATTTTCTCACTGTTGAGTAAAACTAATTTGTTCGCCCGTCATGTCGCAATAGTAAAGGCAATAACGTGGAATTATTTCAAAGCACTGATACCTCTGGCACCTATTTACTTGGCCTTCAACTACTGCTTCATGATCATCTTGGCACCAATTGAACCGTACAACATTAACGATACAGTAAAGTCTATGGGATATACTATTCTTGTTAACATTTCAAAAATCTTCTTCTAACTGTCATATTATTTTCCCTTAAAGGAAGACGAAGAAAAGAATTTAACTGAAAACTACTTTCCATTCTTTGAAACAATTCCCAAAACAATAGTCATGAGTTCTGGAGAGTTCGAGTATTCCTCCTACTCTGAAGCGATTAATGGAGAGTCTTGGTACATTGAATTGTCATCGAAACTGGTACTGGTACTTTTTGTGTTCTTCATCTTCATGGTGCTGACCAACTTCTTCACTGCCATTGCTATTGGAGACTTTGAGGTAAGAATGAATGACTTGGATGTCGTTATGGTATTCGGTCAATACTGTTCCTTCGGTGGCCGGTCAATTTATCCCTGGTCAAAAGATCCCCGGTCTATTGATCCCTAGTCATTTGAGTCCCAGTCACTTTAGTAGTGAATTTTTAATATAAAGAATTAGCATCTACTATTCAAATAATATATAAAACTTGTGAAACAAATTGACATTCACAATTATATTAATATTTAGTAGATGAACATTAAATATATTAACAGAATTCAAACAACTACTGTAGATCTGATCACCGCAACAAGTAAGTTATTTTCTATTTACAAATAATTTACATTTACAACTAGTTAGAAAACATCTTACAGGTGATAGAAAATATTATCCAACTATTGATTGACAAAGAAAATAGGAAATAATTATTGTCTTCAAGTTAGATCGCATGCAGGTAGTACTTTGTTCAATACCTTTTTTTGAAAAATTGATTAGTTTATAAGTGAAAAGGTTTTTTAATTTTTTATGTTTAACTGAAAACTATCGTAAAATTATGATATAAATTATCCCTCAATTAGTTTCTATACCAGGAGAAATAATTACGAGACTTGTTCTGATACATTTGACATGTCATACGTGCTAGTTGTAAGAGTGAGGTATGCCTGTACATTTTATTTTACCATGGAAAATTTTTTTGTTGCCGGAATGTAAATTCGATAAAAAAAATCAATTTTATTTCTTAAGTTCATCAAAAAAATCTATTTAATATTATAAAATATAAATTCAATCATATGTTATAAAATATAAATTCAATTATATGTTATGTCATTATTATACATAGCAATAATAAATTAATTATATGTGTGTAAATTCATCATCATTTGACCGGGGATCATTTTAGCTAGAACAAGAGTCTTCACAGCTTAGTCTATAACCATCAACTTAACTCTACTTGAAATATAACAGAGATAGTTTTCATGATATCACAACTATAGCTTATATCTCGAAATATTCAATATCAGTTATTATTGACATGATTTAATCAGTGCATTGGCTTGTGCAGGTCTTGAAGAAAAATCTGACTCAATCTCTACTCACGTCTATGCTGGAAGAAATCAAATACAATGAAGCTGTCGCAGATTATCTTCGCTGTTTTAAATGGGTAAGTACATTCATTCTTTTATTTCTTTTTTAGATGTACCCATTAATCAATTAACTCTTGAAAATCTGTTATAGAAATAATGGAAGACGTGCACACTGTTATCTCATCAATTTTAAAGTTGAAATTTTACACAAACTATGAGTTTGAATTATTCTTCATTGAGTAAATTACCTTATTTCTCGGATTAACCAGTGAACGGTAGGATCATTTGTGCAGAACAATTTATATCAAATCGTCTGTGTCTGATCTCACAAATTAATATCAGCCATCTTGAAATTTGCTCATTGACTTCAAATATCTTTTCAATCATTTTTAGTTATTTTAAAGGATTGTAATTATATTCAACATTCATTCTACTGAAATATTAATAATTCAATAATGGAAAGCTGTTTCTTTACTAATTTAAGACTTCATCCAACAGTGTCTCTCATTCTGTCTCCCAAAGAAGTTGGCAGATTGGCTGATACCTGATTATGAACCAGTAGATGTAAGAGTCTTTGTAAAAATTAACAAACTATCCCAGGGGGAAAGGTTCATCTATTCGGGAAAGGAAAAAGACTTTGTATCTCTCAGAAATCTAATTGAAGTCAGGACAAGAACAGCTTTGAGGTGATATGATAAAAATTATTGAAATTATTATTATAGGAATTAACCAAAAAAATGTTAGGGATACTTTGAACTAAAAATTATTAACTTAACTAAAGATGAATGCTTTATAAAATAAATTGGACAACAAACTCAATCCATTCGTACTATTCAGATTTTCGCTATAGGTTTATGAATCAATTACAATTGTGATAAATTAATATTCAACACCATTGAAACTTTGTAAAATAATAATATGCTTTGGTTTACCCTCAGAGAAATCTACCGTAAGAATATTGGAGCAGACAAAGAAATTCCTGCTTACCCTCCACCTAACGATGTCAAAGATGGAACTATGGAACTGGTAAGAATGTGAATAGATCTTTGACTGAATTTAATTATATCGATGAACTTTGAAAGCCTTATAGTATAACACTTTGTAGGTGACTAGAATGAGAGAAATGGAACAAAAACTGGAGTCTAAACTGAAGATAAATCAAGGAAAGTTGGAGTCCCGACTAACAGAAATGTCAGAAAATCAAGGAAAGTTGGAGTCCCGACTAACAGAAAATCAAGGAAAGTTGGAGTCCCGACTAACAGAAATGTCAGAAAATCAAGGAAAGTTGGAGTCCCGACTAACACAAATGTCGGAAAATCAAGGAAAGTTGGAGTCCCGACTAACAGAAATGTCAGAAAATCAAGTAAAGCTTGATTTACAATTGAAGAAACTTATCGAAATTCTGCCGCAGTTAAAGTTTCATTCCCCGGATTCGAATGTCTAAACTCAAGAGACTGAAACACATAAGAGTAGTGTAAAAAATAATCTACTATTTCATAAAGTCTCTGCATTAAATAATCTTTTTGTTTAATGATTCAAATTTTCAATTGATTATTGGTACGGATTATCTTAATATATGAGAATGTTAATATTAAATATTTTTTATAGAAAATTGATTATGTAAAAAATAAAATCCTAATAAAAATTTAAAAAATTTATTTAAGATAAAGTAAGTTTCAAAATATATTTGTTCAGCTTAATTCTTTAGAAACATTTTCAGTTGTTTATTTCAAGTAGCTGTTTTTTATATGTGTATTCAAGTTTTTTTATGCTGTATATATGCTAGTGTATCAGAAACTGTCCGAATGTTTGGCGTTACAAGAGGTACTGTCCCAAAAGTAATGACTTCCTTTGAAAGAGTTTGAAAAATTTCTCCAACAAAACACAGATCTGACCACAAGTCGTAGAATTATTGTGGCAAATCGCAAGACGACGGATTCAGAAATCACTGAAGAACTCAATGATTACCTACAGAACACAGTTAAACACCTACAGAACACAGTTGAACACATACAGAACACAGTTGAACACCTACAGAACATAGTTGAACACCTACAGAACACAGTTGAACACCTACAGAACACAGTTGAACACCTACAGAGCACAGTTGAATACCTACAGAACACAGTTGAACACCTACAGAACACAGTTGAACACCTACAGAGCACAGTTGAACACCTAAAGAACACAGTTGAATACCTACAGAACACAGTTGAACACCTACAGAACACAGTTGAACACCTACAGAACACAGTTGAACACCTACAGAACTCATTTTTTTACAGAAACTGTTCGTCGGGAGCTGAATAAATCTGGATTATTCTCCACCCCCTGTATATCCAGATAGATGCTATGGTGATACCCCTCTTTATCTTCTATGGCCCACCATAACTTTCTCTCTTAATCTTCTATGGCCCCTCCATAACTTTTTTCTCTGGTTAAACTGTGGCATAACATACACTAGTTCAATGTTAAAAATGTCATAGGGTAGGAACTTACATACTCACATTACCTGTGTAGCCACTTTTTTTCTTGGGTTCAATAATTTTCTAGTTTGTCCTACATTATTCGATTATAATAAATTTAATATAATGTAAATTTGATAATTGGAATAATTTAAATGAAATTAATTTAAGGATATATAGTGGATTTTATTATATTCTGTATATGTATAAATACAAGGCCACTCTCTTTTCTGACTGTCTCTTCGAGTCCCTTGTATATAATTTGATTTTGATGTCATTGATATGGCTTTTGGTTCTGAAGCAGATTTTAAACCTTCCAATTAATTAATTAAGATGTAATTTATAGTTTGCTTTGCTAGTGTCCAGGGTTCGATAACAAAAAAGGAAATTAGAATATTAATATATTCTAAAACTAATATTAATGGCCATTAAATATTAACTTTTTGCTTCAATTTTGTCTCTGCTGTAACTAAAGAAAATCCTCAATGTTGTCAGTCACGTAAATCATGTGTTAAATATATATCTTGTTTTTAATGGAAAAATATTGTCTTTTTAAACAAAAAAAAATTGATATTTCTTTAATTATTTATTTTGTGTGTATTTTGATTGTGACTCTGTAATAACTAGCTAAAACTTTATTCTGTCACTATCTTGGTTAACTTTTTATTATTTTTACTTCTTATAGTATTCTTAAATTTTTGATTGCATTTTAAATACACATTATTTAACAAACTGTGTTTTTTTCACCATTTACTGTAGTCAAATATTAAGACAAGAATTATTGACCACTGTGAAAGCTCCGACATCAACACACCGACAAAAAATATTTGTCTGATTTCAATGCTTAGCTCACCAAGATCTCATATATAGTTACCGTACGACTTGATGCTAGAAATAACTTTGGATGTGGTATGTTGTATACTTACAAACTTAATTTCCTTTAGCACCGAGATATGGGATATTTAAATATGACACATTTTTTTTTAGGTCCAGATGTATAAATAATGACCTCAGTCGAATAATGAGCACTTTTCGAAGGTGTTATTTGAGCTCCGACATAAATTAATGAGAAGATTAGAAAATAGTGGAATTGTTTTAGATTTAGTTAGTTTCCATTGGTTTAGAGTAAACTTGGAAACAATCCATGGGTGGTTGAGAACTTTAAGAAATTGGAGAAATGAGAGAAGGACAATCTTACGGATGGTTAGAGGATTAGATTAGTAGAACTCAGAGTATATAAATAGATTATTATGTCTCTCTCTGTTTTTACTAGCTTTTCAACATGTCAGCTGGATAGAAGAATTAAAGTTAGGTTTACAAATCCCAAAGCTCAAGACAGTGTGACGTTTTCTCTCGCTATGACTTCGGTAGGCAGTCATCGAAGATTAAGCTAATGAAGATCTCCATCTATTCTAGCGATAGAAAAGAACCTGGAACGAGCGACAAAGTTGCATTAGCAGTAGTACTCCGACGGCAGAAATTTTATTCTCCCACAGCAGGTTCAGAGACATAGAAGAGGATAAGACGAAGTTGAACCAGCAACAGAAGCATTTTAAAGTTGATGGGTATCTCCTAAGAGACAGCACTCAGGCCTACAAGTGGACCCATATGTACTAAGTCCCGGCCTTAACCTAATCCCAGCCAGGTGACTCTAACCTGGCCAGTAACCACTCGTTCACACAGGGCATAAATCCCACTAAATCAGTGCGGGACCCGAACGTACGACCTTACTAACGTGAGGCGAACGCTCATAAATCTGTGCTACGGAGCGGCTGGAGCATATTACAGAACAGCTTCTTTTCCTGCTGGGCAGTCATTCCAAGAGCCAGAAGAGCTCTAGTCAAAGTTGTCACCTGTGCTAACTGTGCTTTTGACGAATCGCCTGTCAAAGACAAATAAACAAATCCAATAACTTTCCCCATCGATTTGTTCTCAGTACCTAGTGTAACCGTTCCTTGTGTTTCCTAGTAACTTGGAATTTAACCATGTTGTAAATATATTTTTCCTGATACGCAGTTGTAACACAGTCGCAAAATGTACAATCTGCAGATCGTCTGTTATTGTCCATTACGGTAAATATTGAAAAATTTCCCAAATAATATCTGACCTCATTTAATTAAAATAAAAAGTGTTTTTTTTAACATACTCTTTCTTAAAATGTTTATCTATCTAATATTGATCTATCAGAAAAATATCTTATGGCGTACAATATATCATGGGCGTTAAAGGCTCAAATGCCCATAACTGCTTCGAAAGTATCGACTCCTGATGTATTGACTACGGGAATTTCACCTCCGAAATCACGAAGTTAGTTTCCAGATATTGAGGGGGGAGGGGGGGAGGGGTTTAGGATAGTAGTGATGTTGTGGTGCATTTTTTCCAGAGCATATCAGAGATGTACGGGTAGAATCGCGTCTGAAATTTTAATATTACGGAAGAATTATTATTGAACTGGTATTAGAAATTTAGAATACTAATAGATTATCGTCATATCATTTAATTTATCGTCATACACTAATTTCTTTTATAATTATTACAGGGTAAATACACGATAGCCGATAAGACACAGTAGCCGATAGCTTAGGAACTAACAGGGTTAGGTTAGTTCAGGTACAAACAGGGTTAGGTTAGTTCAGGTACTAACAGGGTTAGGTTAGTTTAGGTACTAACAGGGTTAGTTCAGTTTAGGTACTATCAGGGTAAGGTTAGTTTAGGTACTAACAGGGTTAGGTTAGTTTAGGTACTAACAGGGTTAGGTTAGTTAAGGTACTAACAGGGTTAGGTTAGTTTAGGTACTAACAGGGTTAGGTTAGTTTAGGTACTAACAGGGTTAGGTTAGTTTAGGTACTAACAGGGTTAGGTTAGTTTAGGTACTAACAGGGTTAGGTTAGTTTAGGTACTAACAGGGTTAGGTTAGTTTAGGTACTAACAGGGTTAGGTTAGTTTAGGTACTACATGGTTTTCGTTAGGTTAGGTTAGTTACTAATAGGATTAGGTTGCAATTTTCACCAATTTTGTACATAAATTGCAAGGTACTAATCGGTTTAAGTAATCTTTCCATGAAACAATCAGAGTATTTCAAACCCAGTATATCATCATTTGTCTTAATATATTTAAAGTGGAAAAATATAGATATCTATTTTTTTAAATTATTTTATATGTTAAGTATGTTCACAGTTTCTGCATTTTAAAATATATCAATGTATCAAGTATATGTAAGTTAGACACTCATTTGCTATATAATACTGACAGTCACTATCGCTTTTTATCTCTGATATTTGTCATCCGTCCAACTTGCTATTAATTTTAAATGATGAGTGAACATAAGATTTAACGTTTTTGAAAGTTACCGCAATTCCATTCGTTAATTTTTAATTTCCTTGTTAAATTGTATAATGTTTTAACATTTTTAATTAATACTAAAAAAACAAATATTTAATGTTTAATATATACTATGTTTTTTAATCTACCGGTACAATTCCTATTACCTAATTATCACCGCAATAGTGTTAATTAGTCTCTCCATTTACATTACAGTTACTACTTAATTCTTTCAAGTCATTTATTATATTGTCCAATGATGCAAAGACTATTTTACTGTTAACATTTCATATCCTTTAGATAAGGTATTTATAACATGGAGATTCCAATTCACTTAAATGGGATATCCGTTGATAACACAATTATTAAATACATTCTTTATTTCAATGAGAACAATGATTTAGCACTGTTCTCACAACATTGCGTATCATACGATTGGGATGAACGAAGCCTCCAAAACCCATTTAACTTATTGGAGTAACAAACTAACTGTTTTCCCTGTTATTTATAGACCTATCACCAAAAGGAATAAAGGAATAAATAATTTTTTATTAAAATGTAAGAAAATAATAAATAAATTAATTGTTTTATAATCATTTTGTGCTATAAATTTGATCATTAGTTTAATATAACATCAACATTTCTCACTTTCTATTGAAGGAAGGATACATAATAACTGGTCCTCTTAATATGTCACGATATCCTCTAGTTGAGATAAACAATGGAGATTTTCTAATCTGTTTTTTGGGAAATCCTTTTGATTATGAAGTCGTTCAAGAAAATCAATATTTTAAATTCTGAATGTTTTTATTTGGGGTACTTTGAAAACATTTAAATGTTTAAAATATCATATCCGTTTTCTCTATCTGTTTTATATCTGCGTTATACAGGATGGGTATTTTGTACAAGAAGTACAATAGTGCAATAAGTACAATAGTACAATAGTACAATAAGTACAATATTATTTTGTGTAATAAAATGCTCTGTATAGTTATCAGTGAATGTGGGGTAATATGTGGCAGTTATTTCTTTTACGCGGGACAGAGAGGATACGTAAAGAGTTTGAGCCACAAATTTGAAAGATGGTTTAGCTTCTATATTTCCTTTAACTGTGACTGCAGGAGTGAATTGGTAGAGTAAAGGACAGTGATAGTGAATGTACCAGTGAAGTAGTTAACTTTTCAGTATCTTGATAATTTAATAAAATGAATTTTTGCATTTTGGAGTGATTTCAACTTTGAAGAAAGGTAGGAACCAAGTAGAATCGACTGGTTTCTTTTCTATTTACATTTAGGTACTCTTTCGACATGTTTGAGTTCTATCAAATTCAACATTAATTTTAAAAAACCATTCAGTTTATCTTCACTACTTTTAAATTTGTCCTAAGAACACTTCTGACGGCTATACAATTTAATATGATTATCAGTGTAGTTAACAATAGGTTTACGAAACGGTGAAAGAAATTGCAAGTAGCGGTTTTTGGTCAGAGAAGACAGTGTTATTATCAATAATTGATATGAATATTACATCATCAATAGAATGACTTCCCTCAACCATTTTATTAGATTATGGGAGCGACTGGGTCAAAGGTCAAGGTTTTTTATAACTCAAAAAGTCTCTAACCAAATTGCCTGAAATTTGGTGGGACGATTGGCCATTAAGAACCACAGCTCTAAACTAATATTCTATCAAGTAATTAACAATCAGGTTCACATCTAGTAAAGTTTTGAATTTATCGTTAATTTCACCTTACTATTTTCCCATTTTCTCGTCAGTGATAGATAATGTTGGTGGTCTGAACACTTTACTGCGCAAATTCCGAGTTATCGCCCAGTTACATAGTTTCTATCATAAAAGAAAAATACACATGTTTAATATTTTCTCCTTCATATTTATTATTTTTAATTTACAATTTAGCAATATAAACATAAAAATTTACAATTCACAGGGAAAATTCCGTCGCTAAAATTCCACACTAGGAAAATAGGCCTGAGAAAATTCCACCAAGGAAAATTCAATCAGGAATAAATCGTAGAACGGGACCGAAAGCAGGGAAACAGTTTGGAACTCAATAATTTTTCCGTTTGTTAATCCAGTAACTAATATTTTTGTAATAAAAAAGAAGACACTAGGGTTTAATCTTATGTACCTCCATCCTGAAGGTAACTAATAGTTTATCATTTTCAGTCTGGTCATCAGAAGAAAAATGTCTACGGAACATGAAACTATCGCAATGGGTGAGTTCGAAACTAGAATTCTTAAATAAGTTTCAAGTATCATTTATTTCGAATATTTATTTTAAATTTCCACAAATAATAATCAGTAATTAGGAAAAATATTATATTTTCAATCATGCAAAATAAATGTCATATATTTTCGTGAGAAAAATTATACCATTGTAGAACTTTATTTTTCATTTTTAAATTTTCGTCTTAATCTCGAAAATTAATTTAAATTTCAGAAGACAGTTCACGTAATTGTTTTTGTGAAACATTTTTACATATTGTACATATTTTTCTAATAAATTAATGCGATTTCATTTTTTTGTATTTATTCCGTATGTTACCATTATTTCACAAATTGAATTGAATTCCTATGCATTCCATTATAACTTAAACTTATAATAATTTAAAAAACCGTTCGCATTCGAATTTCGCCTAACGATCAATAGCGTTCTGTAGGACCATAAGCCGGAGATTCCCTAAAAAACTTCAGCCCATTCTGTTGGATAGTCTCTGAAAATATCCTGGAAAGTATATGCAATTAATTCCAATCTGCCCAATTGTTAATAAAGTGTTAATAATTCGAAAATCAGTTAGAATTCGAAAAATCCTTTAAACACATTCAATTTTATACCACTTTCTAAAAAGTTGTGAATTTTCAAGTCTCTAGGTCTAACCATTTTTGAGTAATATTGCTCAAAGTAACACCGTGCACGGACATTTTGTCCACGGACATTTCGCTCACGGATATCTCGTCCACGGACATTTCGCTCACGGAATGCTCTATAATTATAATGTGTGATGTATATATTGTTTATTATATATTATTTAAAATATTCTGCAATATAAAACTAGAAAACACACTTTTTTGAAGATTATATATATGCCTCGCTTTTATTGTACCTCAGTTTTATAAAATCTGTAATAATAGCGGTCATATCTTGTAGATATTATAGTACATGAAAATAGAAAACAGAAACATTTTTTTTATATTTACAATAACTACAATTATTTGCAGTGTATTTTAACAATAGGTTAACAACATAAACATAAGTATTGGTACTCAGATTAGCTTATTAGAAGCAATATTGGTTCAGAAATTAGTTTTTTATGACAGTGTTTTTCAACAGTGACTACATAAAATACATATATGTATACTATACAACTAAACAATTGTTTGATAATTAAATGTGATATAAATTAAATAGCTAGATATTGGTACCTTTTAGTGTTGCGTTAAATTATATAAACGTAAACACGTCCGTTTTTTCGGACTGTTCTATATTTTTGGACTCATAATGAAAGCATACGAAATAATTAGTATTTACCTTTATTGTAATTATTTAATTCTTTTTCTTTCGTTTTCACTTTTAGTCTTGTTAGTACCCTGTTATTTCAGTTCCTTATTTTGATACTCATAACTCCTTAATTAATGCGAAATATTACAGGAGGTAAATAATTTAATGATACAGTCAACACGTTTAGCATATCTACTTTCATAACTGTAATCGATAGATAAACATTTTAAATGTTTTCATATGAAATGTTTCGGCTCAAATCACTATAATAATATTATACATTTATACCTGGCTATTAATGTAATAGTAAAAAATAAAATGAAATATATCCCAAATGCACTTTAAAGTACAAAATAAATGTCCGTTTTGACGAGATGTCCATGGACGAAAAGTCCTAGACCCATGTAACTCACACACAGACATATCTAGCGTATAATATTATTGAGATTGATATACTGTATATACGATACATTATCATTAAGAATTATGGTACATGCATACATATGCATTAATATTTTAATTGAAATATCTGAGCTTTCATTTGAGCGCTAAATTTAGTTCTTCTTCAAACTGACAAAGAAAATCAAGAATTATATTAACACAACTCATTTTTTTTAGATAACATTAATGATGGAGGTGAACCATCAAGGATGGAGAGAATTAGAGAATTTTTGGAACTGGAAACAACAGGAAGAGATGACGACTCCACTGATCTTCACTGTGCATCTGAAAAAGGAGATTTAGAAGCCAATAGGCCTCTAATAACAAATACTTCAACTGATAAATTGCCAGAAAAGATCAATGAGCCAAACATCAATGGAGAAACTCCTCTCCATATAGCGACTAGGAAACTCAACCTGGACATCATTGCTGATCTTCTGGATGAAAAGGCTAACCCTAACCTGAGGGATGATGACGGAAACACTCCTTTGCATTATCTTGCCAAGAAGATTTTGTTTGATGATGACACAAAGGAAACACTAATAGAATCTTTAAATCTCTTGGTCAAACACCCAGACGTAGATTTAAACCCACTAAACTTCAGCGGAGAAACGCCTCTGAAATTGGCCGCCAATCAAATCAATGAAAACAAAGACCAAATATCAGATGAGGCCAAAGAATTTGTTGAGATTTTGCTCAGCAAAGGGTCAAATGCTGATGGTTTGCCGGATTATTTCTCTGAGATGTTTGCAGCTACCATTGAAAAAGCATCTGGAAATCCTGACATCAGAACCAAATCATCAGAGAGACTATTACAGGCGAAACTGTACAATTGCATAGCTAGGAAAAAGATCCAAGAAATTCAAGCGTTTTGTATTAGAATGGAACCAGAAACTGAAACAGAAATGAAGAAATTCATTAATGGCCGCATTGGTTCGAAATCTATTCTTACCAAAGTAGTGAGTGATGGTGACGAGGACAGTGTCAGATTTCTTCTCAATGAACTCGATGCCAATCCATTTGTTAAAGATGTAGACGGTGAGATTCCACTAAACACATCATTATCTCTAAATAATTCAGTCATAACAGAATTACTTGCATCAAAGATGAAACAAATACGTTGTGGCTCATTTAATCTTGATGATGTGGAGAATTCAAGCGATGAGGTTAAATCGTACTTAATTGCCAAAGGAGCTGATATTGGGAATATACATGGAACTATCTATGAATCTATTAACACAAATGTACTACAAAAGGCATTTAACAACTCAATCAATTCGTATGATGGCGACAATCGAATGTCTAAGAAAATATCCAATGATCTAGAATCAACAGATCATTGTGTCACTCTCAATTATGATTTCCTCTTCCGTAGAACAGAGGAACTTGATGAATATTCATTAATAAAGGCAACTTCCCTGCTACTCAATATGGCCTACAAATCTGAACTCAAAGAAGCTATCAATCATCCTCTGATAGAAGTGTTTGTGTTATACTGCTTTTCGATGTCCAGGAAGAGTTATTCTTGGGACTTATTACCCTATCTTATCATTTACTCTTCCTTAATACTTTATGCTACTCTAAGCGAAAATTATATATCATCCTCTGTTGATATATCACCTCTTTTGCTTCCTGTGGCTTGTAGTTGTTACATTATAATTTTAAAAGAGTTCTTCCAGGCATTAGTTCAAAGGAAAAGATATTTCAAAATATTTGATAGTTATGTCAAATTGTTTATGATCTTTGGTTTCTTCGGCTTTTTGTTTTACCATGACGTCACTCTTACTGAGGATGAATTAGAACGCAAAAAAGTCCTCTACCACTGTATTGGATGGATGACGCTCAGTTCATCGTGAGTATTGTGTATTCCTTAACTATTCTTCAATAATTAATCTCGTGGATAACACTTTTAACTTTTAATCTATGAATTTATGAACAGAGAAAAATTTGTACTAAATACTATAAAGCATAATATAGTGATACGAATTTTCTATTCCTCATCTTACCTACTTTACAAATACTGCAAACTATTTAAAATGAGAGTGTGTCTCTTTTCCCCATGAAATATTTTTATATAATATGATAGATAAACATTAATTAGTTAATGGTATGAAATGTATTGGATGACACAACTGAATGTATTTTTTAAATAGAATATTTATTATTATTTTATTTAATGTATTATTGAATACTATTTTAATAATTTGATAATTTACATAGGTTATTTATTAATTAATATAAGTGTGATCGAACATGAAATTGACTGCTTTTATTCCAGATAGAAACTTTGAATGTTTAAACGTTAACAAAATATTTGAATATTTTCGTGAATAGGCAAAAGTTAATTGAATTTGATGGGTGACACAAAATTTATGAGAAACAAAATACATTCGAGAAAACATTTAGATAGATGATAAATAAATCTGAAAAGTGGAAGGAATTTGTTCACTTCCCCGGTAGCTTTTTTTCTTTGACCAATATTGGGACAACATTGGCAATATTGGGACAGCATTGGCAATATTGGGACAACATTGGCAATATTGAAACAACATTGGCCAGAGAATCATTACTACCTGGGATATTAGTTACATATTTTATTTTCAAAGAAAAAAATTATGTTGCAGAACTTTTGTGTCACTCTGTATAAACTTTATTATAAAAAATATATTACATTTCATTTTCTTTAATAATCATTATTTAGAAGACCACAGTGATTAATTAATTATACTGATTCCATTTTAAAAATATAAGCATATGCTGTTTATACACCCCTCCCCCCTCCTTTTAATGTAGAAATTATGAATTTTACCAGGATGAGATATTAATTAAAATAACGTCTGTTTCCAACACAATTATTCGAATGTTTCCATCAACGTCTGGGTTTGGAAAAATAGTAATTATTACAATAATGTTTCAAGAAGATTTCATTGGATTGCAATAGATGATGTTAATAACAGTATAGCTTACGAAGATAACCAAATTCCATGAGAGTTTCCTAATGGAATTTGCTGGTATATAAACTGATCTTCTGTATTTTATTTCCAGGTATGTGATTTTCTCACTGTTAAGTAAAATTAATCGTTTCGCCCGTCATGTCGCAATAGTAAAGGCAATAACGTGGAATTATTTCAAAGCACTGATACCTCTGGCACCTATTTACTTGGCCTTCAACTACTGCTTCACGATCATCTTGACACCGATTGAACCGTACAACATTAACGATACAGTAAAGTTTATGGGATATTCTATTTTTGTTAACATTTCAAAAATCTTCTTCTAACTATCATATTATTTTCCCTTAAAGGTAAACGAAGAAGAGAATGTAACTGAAAACTACTTTCAATTCTTTGAAACAATTCCCAAAACAATAGTCATGAGTTCTGGAGAGTTCGATTATTCCTCCTACTCTGAAGCGATTAATGGAGAGTCTTGGTTCATTGAATTGTCTTCAAAACTGGTACTGGTACTTTTTGTGTTCTTCATCTTCATGGTGCTGACCAATTTCTTCACTGCCATTGCTATTGGAGACTTTGAGGTAAGAATGAATGACTTGGATGTCGTTATGGTATTCGGTCAATACTGTTCCTTTGGTGGCCGGTCAATTTTCCCTGGTCAAAAGATCCCCGGTCTATTGATCCCTAGTCATTTGAGTCCCAGTCACATTTAGTAGTGACTTTTTAATATAAAAAATTAGCATCTACTATTTAAATAATATATTAAACTTGTGAAACAAATTGACATCTACTATTTATATATTAATATTTAGTAGATAAACATTAAATATATTAACAGAATTCAAACAACTAGATCTGATCACCGCAACAAGTAAGTTATTTTCTATTTACAAATAATTTACATTTACAACTAGTTAGAAAACATCTTACAGGTGATGGAAAATATTAACCAACTATTGATTGACAAAGAAAATAGGAAATAATTATTGTCTTCAAGTTAGATCGCATGCAGGTACTCCTTTGTTATAAACCTTTTTTTTTGAAAAATTGATTAGTTTATAAGTGAGAGGGTTTTTTAATTTTTTATGTTTAACTGAAAACTATCGTAAAATTGTCATATAAATTATCCCTCAATTAGTTTCTATACCAGGAGAAATAATTACGAGACTTGTTCTGATATATTTGACTTGTCATATGTGCTAGTTGTAAGAGTGAGGTATGCCTGTACATTTGATTTTACCATGGAAAATTTTTTGTTGTAGGAATGGAAATTCGAATAAAAAAAATTCAATTTCTTGTTAGCTGCTTTTACCCTCATTACTTAAGTTAATTAAAAAAATATATTTTATATTATAAATTATAAATTCAATCATATGTTATAAAATATAAATTCAATTATATGTTATGTCATTATTATACATACCAATAATAAATTAATTATATGTGTGTAAATTCATCATCAATTGACCGGGGATCAATTTAGCTAGAACAAGAGTCTTCATAGCTTAGTCTATAACCATCAACTTAACTCTACTCGAAATATATCAGAGATAGTTTTCATGATATCACAACTATAGCTTATATCTCGAAATATTTAATATTAGTTATTATTCACAAGATTTAATCAGTGCATTGGCTTGTGCAGGTCTTGAAGAAAAATCTGACTCAATCTCTACTCACGTCTATGCTGGAAGAAATCAAATACAATGAAACTGTCGCACAGAAACTTCGCCCGTATAAACCAGTAAGTACATTCATTCTTTTAATTCTGTTTTAGATGTACCCATTAATCAATTAACTCTTGAAAATCTGTTAAAGATATAATGGAAGAAATGCACACTGTTATCTCATCAATTTTAAAGTTGAAATTTTGCACAAATTATGAGTTTGAATTATTCTTCATTGAGTAAATTGTCTTATTTCTCGGATTAACCAGTGAACGGTAGGATCATTTGTGCAGAACAATTTATATCAAATCGTCTGTGTCCGACTCACAAGTTAATATCAGCCATGTTGAAATTTGACTAATTGACCACAATTATCTTTCCAATTATTTGTTGTTATTTTAAGAGATTGTAATTATACTTAACATTTCCTAGATAAAATGAATAATGATGCTATAATGGAAAGCTGTTTCTTTACTAATTTAAGACTTCATCCAACAGTTTCTCTCATTCTATCTCCCAAAGAAGATGGCAGATTGGCTGATACCTGATTATGAACCAGTAGATGTAAGAAAGATCTTTGTAAAAATTAACAAAATATCTCAAAGGGAAAGGTTCATCTATTCGGAAAAGAAAAAAGATTTTGTATCTCTCAGAAATCTAATTGAAGTCAGGACAAGAACAGCTTTGAGGTGATATGATAAAAATTATTGAAATTATTATTATAGGAATTAACAAAAAAATGTTAGGAATACTTTGAACTAAAAATTATTAACTTAACTTAAGATGAATGCTTTTTAAAATAAATTGGACTGCAAACTCAATCCATTCGTACTATTCAAATTTTCAATATAGGTTTATGAATCAATTACAATTGTGATAAATTAATATTCAACACCAATGAAACTTTGCAAAATGATAATATGCTTTGGTTTACCCTCAGAGAAATCTATCGTAAGAATATTGGAGCAGACAAAGAAATTCCTGCTTACCCTCCACCTAACGAAGTCAAAGATGGAACTATGGAACTGGTAAGAATGTAAATAGATCTTTGACTGAATTAAAATGTATCGGTGAATTTTGTAAAGCATTATTCAATCACACTTTGTAGGTGACTAAAATGAGAGAAATGGAACAAAAACTGGAGTCTAAACTGAAGATAAATCAAAGAAAGTTGGAGTCCCGACTAACAGAAAATCAAGTAAAGTTGGATTTGCAATTGAAGAAACTTATCGAAATTCTGCCGCAATTACAGTTTCAATCCCCGGATTCGAATGTCTAAACTCAAGAGACTGAAACACATAAGAGTAGTGTAAAAAATAATAAACTATTTTATAAAGCCTCTGCATTAAATAATCTTTTTGTGTGATGATTACAGTTTTCAATAGATTAATGGTACGGATTATCCTGATATATATGAATGTTAATATTTAATATTTTTTAGAAAATTGATTATGTAAAAAAAGAAATCCGAATAAAAATGAAAAAAAAAATTAAGATAAAGTAAGTTTCAAAATTTATTTGTTCAGCTTACTTCTTTAGTAAATTCTTATTGTATATTTGTTTAATTCTAATAGCTTTTTTTTATATATTTAAATATATTTATTCTCCATATTCGCTAGTTAGCATAAACTGCCTAAATGGTTGGCAGTACAAGAGGTACTGTCTCTAAAGTCCAATTGTATTATAAAAATTTGATTGCATTTTAAATACATATTAATTAACAAACTGTGTTTTTTTTCACCATTTACTGTAGTAAGATATTAAGACAAGAATTAATGACAACTGTGAAAGCTCCGACATCATCACACCGGCGAAACTATTTGTCTGATTTTAATGTTCAATCTTCCTCTAGCTCGAAAAAATCTTCTTGTACCGTACGATTTAACCCTTGCATGTGGTAATGTTGTATACTTACATACTTAATTTCCCTTATCACTGAGATAGGAAATATTACAATATGATATATTCCTTTTGTTCAATTATTTATTTCTACAGAAATGTTCATCACTTAGTCAGGGTTTTAAAATCTTTCCCAAAATGGTTCACAGGATGTCACGGTGAGGGTAATTATTATACCAGTGTTTTTTTTTTTATGTCCAGATGTATAAATAATGAGCTTCGTCGAATAATTAGGACTTTTCGAAGATGATATTTGTACTCCAATATAAATTAATGAGAAGATTAGGAAAAAGTGAAATTATTTTAGATTTATTTTGTTTCCATTGGTTTATACTTTAGAGTGAAATTGAAAACAGCTCATGGGTGGTTGAGAACTAATATAATTTGGAGAAATGAGAGAAGGACAATCTTGAGGATTGTTAGAGGATAACATTGAGAGAACTTCGAGAATATAAATAGAGGACTATGTCTCTCTCTGTGTTTACTAGCTTTTCAACAAGTCCGCTGGATAGACGAATTAATAGTTAGGCTTACAAATCCCAAAGCTCAAGGCAGTGTGACGTCTTCTTTCGCTATGACCTCGGTAGGCAGCCATCGATGATTTAGTTGATGAAGATCTCCATCCATTCTAGCGATAGAAAAGGACCTGGAACGGGCGACAAAGTTGCCTAATTTCACGTATTAGCAGTAGTTTCCACCGCAGTATCAGAGACATAGAAGAGGATAGGACGAAGTTGAACCAGTAACTGAATCAGATTACAGAACAGCTTCTTTTCTTTTAGGGCAGTCATTCCATGAGCCAGCAGAGCTCTATAGTCTAAGTTGTCACCTGTGCTAACTGTGCTTTTGATAAACAAATTCAATAACTTTCCCCATCGATTTGTTCTCAGTACCTAGTGTAACCGTTCCTTGTGTTTCCTAGTAACTTGGAATTTAACCATGTTGTAAATATATTTTTCCTGATACGCAATTGTAACACAGTCGCAAAATGTACAATCTGCAGATCGTCTGTTATTGTCCATTACGGTAAATATTGAAAAATTTCCCAAATAATATCAGATTTTATTTAATTAAAATAAAAAGTGTTTTTTTTAACATACACTTTCTTAAAAAGTTTATCTATCTAATATTGATCTATCAAACAAAAAAAACTTATGGCGTACAATATATCATGGGCGTTATAGGCTTCAATGCCCATAACTGCTTCGAAAGTAACGACTCCTGATGTATTGACTACGGGAATTTCACCTCCGAAATCACGAAGTTAGTTTCCAGATATTGAGGGGGGAGGGGGGAAGGGGTTTAGGATAGTAGTGATGATGTGGTGCATTTTTTCCAGAGCATATCAGAGATGTACGGGTAGAATCGCGTCTGAAATTTTAAAATTACGGAAGAATTATTATTGAACTGGTATTAGAAATTTAGAATAATAATAGATTATCGTCAAATCATTTAATTTATCGTCATACACTAATTTTTTTTATAATTATTACAGGGTTAATACACGATAGCCGATAAGACACAGTAGCCGATAGCTTAGGTACGTACTAACAGGGTTAAGTTAGTTTAGGTACTAACAGGGTTAGGTTAGTTTAGGTACTAACAGGGTTAAGTTAGTTTAAGTACTAACAGGGTTAGGTTAGTTTAGGTACTAACAGGGTTAAGTTAGTTTAGGTACTAACAGGGTTAGGTTAGTTTAGGTACTCTCTATAGCTTATATCGCGAAATATTTAATATTAGTAATTATTCACATGATTTAATCAGTGCATTGGCTTGTGCAGGTCTTGAAGAAAAATCTGACTCAATCTCTAGTTTAGGTACTAACAGGGTTAAGTTAGTTTAGGTACTAACAGGGTTGGGTTAGTTTAGGTACTAACAGGGTTAGGTTAGTTTAGGTACTAACAGGGTTAGGTTAGTTTAGGTACTAACAGGGTTAGGTTAGTTTAGGTACTACATGGTTTTCGTTAGGTTAGGTTAGTTACTAATAGGATTAGGTTGCAATTTTTACAAATTTAGTACATAAATTGCAAGGTACTAATAGGTTTAAGTAATCTTTCCATGAAACAATCAGAGTATTTCAAACCCAGTATATCATCATTTGTCTTAATGTATTGAAAGTGGAAAAATATAGATATCTATTTTTTTAAATTATTTTATAAGTTAATTATGTTCACAGTTTCTGCATTATAAAATATATCAATATATCAAGTATATGTAAGTTAGACACTCATTTGCTATATAATACTGACAGTCACTATCGCTTTTTATCTCTGATATTTGACATCCGTCAAACTTGCTATTAATTTTAAATGATGAGTGAACATAAGATTTAACGTCTTTGAAAGTTACTGCAATTTCATTTGTTAATTTTTAATTTCCTTGTTAAATTGTATAATGTTTTAACATTTTTAGTTAATATTAAATAACCAAATATTTAATGTTCAATTTATACATTGTTTTTTAATCTACCGGTACAATTCCTATTACCTAATTATCACCGCAATAGTGTTAATTAGTCTCTCCACTTACATTATAGTTATGGTTACTAGTTCATTCTTTCAAGTCATTTATTATATTGTCCAATGATGCAAAGCCTATTTTTCTGCTAACATTTCATTTCCTTTAGATAAGGTATTTATAACATGGAGATTCCAATTCACTTATATGGGATATCCGTTGATAACACAATTATTAAATACATTCTTTATTTCAATGAGAACAATGATTAATCACTGTTCTGACAACATTGCGTATCATACGATTGGGATGAACGAAGCCTCCAAAACCCATTTAACTTATTGGAGTAACAAACTAACTGTTTTCCCTGTTATTTATAGACCTATCACCAAAAGGAATAAATACTTTTTTATTAAAATGTAAGAAAATGATAAATTAGTAAATTGTTTTATTATCTTTTTTGTGCTATAAATTTGATCATTAGTTTAATATAACATCAACATTTCTCACTTTCTATTGAAGGAAGGATACATAATAACTGGTCCTCTTAATATGTCACGATATCCTCTAGTTGAGATAAGCAATGGAGATTTTATATTCTGATTTTTGGGAAATCCTTTTGATTATGAAGTTGTTCAAGAAAATCAATATTTTAAATTCTGAATGTTTTTATTTGGGGTACTTTGAAAACATTTAAATGTTTAAAATATCATATCCGTTTTCTCTATCAGTTTTATATCTGCGTTACACAGGATGGGTATACTGTACAACTTAGATATAATGAAATGCTTAGAAAAGCTATCAGTGAATGTGGGGTAATATGTGGCAGTTATTTCTGTTACGCGGGACAGAGAGGATACGTAAAGAGTTTGAGCCACAAATTAGAAAGATGGTTTAGCTTCTATATTTCCTATAACTGTGACTGCAGAAGTGAATTGGTGGAGTGAAGGACAGTGATAGTGAATGTACCAGTGAAGTAGTTAACTTTTCAGTATCTTGATGATTTAATAAAACGAATTTTAGCATTTTGGAGTGATTTCAACTGTGAAGAAAGGTAGGAACCAACTAGAATCGACTGGTTTTTTTTTCTATTTACATTTAGGTACTCTTTCGACATGTTTAAGTTCTATCAAATTCAACATTAATTTTAAACAACCATTCAGTTTATCTTCACTTCTTTTAAATTTGTCCTAAGAACACTTCTGACGGCTATACAATTCAATATGATTACCAGTGTAGTTAACAATAGGTTTACGAAACGGTAAAAGAAATTGCAAGTAGCGGTTTTTGGTCAGAGAAGACAGTGTTATTATCAATAATTGATATGAATATTACATCATCTATAGAATGACTCTCCTCAACCATTTTATTAGATTTTGGGAGCAACTGGGTCCAAGGTCAAGGTTATCTATGTATAACTCAAAAAGTCTCTAACCAAATTGCCTGAAATTTGGTGGGACGATTGGTCATTAAGAACCACAGCTCTAAACTAATATTCTATCAAATAATTAACAATTAGGTTCACATCTAGTAAAGTTTTGAATTTATCGTTAATTTCACCTTACTATTTTCCCATTTTCTCGTCAGTGATAGATAATGTTGGTGGTCTGAACACTTTACTGCGCAAATTCCGAGTTATCGCCCAGTTACATAGTTTCTATCATAAAAGAAAAATACACATGTTTAATATTTTCTCCTTCATATTTATTATTTTTAATTTACAATTTAGCAATATAAACATAAAAATTTACAATTCACAGGGAAAATTCCGTCGGTAAAATTCCACACTGGGAAAATCTGCCTGAGAAAATTCCACCAAGGAAAATTCAATCAGGAAAAAATCCTAGAACGGGACCGAAAGCAGGGAAACAGTTTGGAACTCAATAATTTTTCCGTTCGTTAATCCAGTAACTAATATCTTTGTAATAAAAAAGAAGACACTAGGGTTTAATCTTATGTACCTCCATCCTGAAGGTAACTAATAGTTTATTATTTTCAGTCTGGCCATCAGAAGAAAAATGTCTACGGAACATGAAACGATCGAAATGGGTGAGTTCAAAACTAGAATTCTTAAATAAGTTTCAAGTATCATTTATTTCGAATATTTATTTTAAATTTCCACAAATAATAATCAGTAATTAGGAAAAATATTATATTTTCAATCATGCAAAATAAATGTCATATATTTTCGTGAGAAAAATTATACCATTGTAGAAATTTATTTTTCATTTTTAAATTTTCGTCTTAATCTCGAAAATTAATTTAAATTTCAGAAGACAGTTCACGTAATTGTTTTTGTCAAACATTTTTACATATTGTACATATTTTTCTAATAAATTAATGCGATTTCATTTTTTTGTATTTATTCCGTATGTTACCATTATTTCACAAATTGAATTGAATACCTATGCATTCCATTATAACTTAAACTTATATTAATTTAAAAAACCGTTCGAATTTCGCCTAACAATCAATAGCGTTCTGTAGGACCATAAGCCGGAGATTCCCTAATAAAATCATCCCATTCTGTTGGATAGTCTCTGAAAATATCCTGGAAAGTATATGCAATTAATTCCAATCTGCCTAATTGTTAATAAAGTGTTAATAATTCGAAAATCAGTTAGAATTCGAAAAATCCTTTAAACACATTCAATTTTACACCACTTTCTAAAAAGTTGTAAATTTTCAAGTCTCTAGGTCTAACCATTTGTGAGTAATATTGCTCAAAGTAACACCGTGCACGGACATTTTGTCCACGGACAATTCGCTCACGGAATGCTTTATAATTATAATGTGTGATGTATATATTGTTTATTATATATTATTTATAATATTCTGCAATATAAAACTAGAAAACACACTTTTTTGAAGATTATATATATGCCTCGCTTTTATTGTACCTCAGTTTTATAAAATCTGTAATAATAGCGGTCATATCTTGTAGATATTATAGTACATGAAAATAGAAAACAGAAACATTTTTTTTATATTTACAATAACTACAATTATTTGCAGTGTATTTTAACAATAGGTAAACAACATAAACATAAGTATTGGTACTCAGATTAGCTTATTAGAAGCAATACTATTTCAGAAATTAGTTTTTTATGACAGTTTTTTTCAACAGTGACTACATAAAATACATATATGTATACTATACAACTAAACAATTGTTTGATAATTAAATGTGATTTAAATTAAATAGCTAGTTATTGGTACCTTTTAGTGATAGGTTAAATTATACAAACGTAAACACGTCCGTGTTTTCGGACTGTTCTATATTTTTGGACTCATAATGAAAGCATACGAAATAATTAGTATTTACCTTTATTGTAATTATTTTATTCTTTTTCTTACGTATTTGCTTTTAGTCTTGTCAGTACCCTGTTATTTCAGTTCCTTATTTTGATACTCATAACTCATTAATTAATGCGAAATATTACAGGAGGTAAATAATTTAATGATACAGTCAACACGTCATCGATTTCATAACTGTAATCGATAGATAAACATTTTATATGTTTTCATATGAAATGTTTCGGCTTAAATCACTGTAATAATATTATACATTTATATCTGGATATTAATGTAATAGTAAAAAATAAAATGAAATATATCCCAAATGCACTTTAAAGTACAAAATAAATGTCCGTTTTGACGAGATGTCCGTGAACGAAAAGTCCTAGACCCAAGTAACTCACACACAGACATATCTAGCGTATAATATTATTGAGATAGATATACTGTATATACGATACATTATCATTAAGAATTATTGTACATGCATACATATGCAATTACATTTTAATTGAAATATCTGAGCTTTCATTTGAGCGCTAAATTTAGTTCTTCTTCAAACTGACAAAGAAAATCAAGAATTATATTAACACAACTCCATTTTTTTAGATAACATTAATGATGGAGGTGAATCATCAAGGATGGAGAGAATTAGAGAATTTTTGGAACTGGAAACAACAGGAAAAGATGACTACTCCACTGATCTTCACCGTGCATCTGAAAAAGAAGATTTAGAAGCCAATAGGCCTCTAATAACAGATACTCCAACTGATAAAATGTCAGAAAAAATCAATTTGCCAAACTTCAATGGGGAAACTCCTCTTCATATAGCGACTAGGAAACTCAACCTGGACATCATTGCAGATCTTCTGGATGAAAAAGCTAACCCTAACCTGAGGGATGATGACGGAAACACTCCTTTGCATTATCTTGCCAAGAAGATTTTGTGTGATGATTACTCAAAGGAAACACTAATAGAATCTTTAAATCTCTTGGTCAAACACCCAGACGTAGATTTAAACCCACTAAACTTCAGCGGAGAAACGCCTCTGAAATTGGCCATCAATCAAATCAATGAAAACAAAGACCAAATGTCAGATGAGGCCAAAGAGTTTGTTGAGATTTTACTCAGCAAAGGGTCAAAGGCTGATGGTTTGCCGGATTATTTCTCTGAAATGTTTGCAGCTACCATTGAAAAAGCATCTAAAAATCCTCACATCAGAACTAACTCATCAGAGAAAGTATCTCGGACAAACGTGTACAATTGCATAGCTGAGAAAAACATACAAGAAATTCAAACCTTGTGGAAAGAAATAGATTCAGAATCTAAAGATAAAATGAAGATGTTCATTAATGGCCGCATTGGTTCGAAATCTATTCTTACCAAAGTAGTGAGTGATGGTGACGAGGACAGTGTCAGATTTCTTCTCAATGAACTCGATGCCAATCCATTTGTTAAAGATGTAGACGGTGAGATTCCACTAAATACATCATTATCCCTAAATAATTCAGCCATAACAGAATTACTTGCATCAAAGATGAAACAGAAACGAGGTGGCTCATTTAATCTTGTTGATGTAAAGAATTCAAGCGATGAGGTTAAATCGTACATAATTGCCAAAGGAGCTTATATTGGGAATATATATGGAACTATCAATGAATCTATTAACACAAATGTACTACAAAAGGCATTTAACAATTCAATCAATTCTTATGATGGCGACAATCGAATGTCTAAGAAAATATCAAAAGATCCAGAATCAGCAGATCATTGTGTCACTCTCAATTATGACTTCCTCTTCCCTAGTACAAAAAAACTTAATGAATTATCATTAATAAAGGCAATTTCCCTGCTACTCAGTATGGCCTACAAATCTGAACTCAAAGAAGCTATCAATCATCCTCTAATAGAAGTGTTTGTGTTACACTGCTTTTCGATATCCAGGAAGAGTTATTCTTGGGACTTAGTTCCCTATTTATACATTTACTCTTCCTTAATACTTAATGCTACTATAAGCGAAATTGATTTATCATCCTCTGTTAAATCTATTATCGAGTTTCCTTTTTGGCTTTCTGTGGTTTTTAGTTGTGCCATTATATTTGTTAAAGAGTTATTTATGGCATTAGTTCAAAGGAAGAGATATTTCAAAATATTTGATAGTTATGTCAAATGGTTTATGATCTTTGGTTTCTTCGGCACAATCCTTCACTTTGTCGTCACTCGTGGTGATGATGAATTAGAACGCACAAAAGTCACCAACCACTATCTTGGATGGACGACGCTCAGTTCATCGTGAGTATTGTGTATTCCTTAACTATTCTTCAATAATTAATCTCGTGAATAACACTTTTGACTTTTAATCTATGAATTTCTGAACAGAGAAAAATTTGTACTAAATACTATAAAGCATAATATAGAGATCCGAATTTTCTATTCCTCATCTTACCTACTTTACAAATACTGTAAACTATTTAAAATGAGAGCGTGTCTCTTTTCACTATGAAATATTTTTACATAATATGATAGATAAACATTAATTATTTAATGGTATGAAATGTATTGGATGACACAACTGAATGTATTTTTTAAATAGAATAGTTATTATTATTTTATTTAATATATTATTGAATACTATTTTAATAATTTGATAATTTACATAGGTTATTTATTAATTAATATAAGTGTGATCGAACATGAAATTGACTGCATTAATTCCAGATAGAAACTTTGAATGTTTACACGTTAACAAAATATCTGAATATTTTCGTGAATAGGCAAAAGTTAATTGAATTTGATGGGTGACACAAAATTTATGAGAAACAAAATACATTCGAGAAAACATTTAGATAGAAGATAAATAAATCTGAAAAGAGGAAGGAATTTGTTCACATCCCCGGTAGCTTTTTTTCTTGGACCAAAAGAAAAAAATTATGTTGCAGAACTTTTGTGTCACTCTGTATAAACTTTATTATAAAAAATATATTACATTTCATTTTCTTTAATAATCATTATTTAGAAGACCACAGTGCATAATTAATTATACTGATTCCATTTTAAAAATATAAGCATATGCTGTTTATACACCCCTCCCCCCTCCTTTTAATGTAGAAATTATGAATTTTACCAGGATATGATAATAATTAAAATAACGTCCGTTTCCAACACAATTATTCGAATGTTTCCATCAACGTCAGGGTTTGGAAAAAAAGTAATTATTACAATAATGTTTCAAGAAGATTTCATTGGATTGGAACAGTATAGCTTACGAAGATAAGAAAATTCCATGAGAGTTTCCTAATGGAATTCGCTGGTATATAAACTGATCTTCTGTAATTTATTTCCAGGTATGTGATTTTCTCACTGTTAAGTAAAACTAATTGTTTCGCCCGTCATGTCGCAATAGTAAAGGCAATAACGTGGAATTATTTCAAAGCACTGGTACCTCTGGCACCTATTTACTTGGCCTTCAACTACTGCTTCACGATCATCTTGGCACCGATTGAACGATACAACATTAACGATACAGTAAAGTTTATGGGATATACTATTTTGTTAACATTTCAAAAATCTTCTTCTAACTATCAAATTATTTTTCCTTAAAGATACACGAAGAAAACAATTTAACTGAAAACTACTTTCCATTCTTTGAAACAATTCCCAAAACAATAGTCATGAGTTCTGGAGAGTTCGAGTATTCCTCCTACTCTGAAGCGATTAATGGAGAGTCTTGGTACATTGAATTATCATCAAAACTGGTATTGGTACTTTTTGTGTTCTTCATCTTCATGGTGCTGACCAATTTCTTCACTGCCATTGCTATTGGAGACTTTGAGGTAATAATGAATGACTTGGACGTCGTTATGGTATTCGGTCAATACTGTTCCTTCGGTGGCCGGTCAATTTGTCCCTGGTCAAAAGATCCCCGGTCTATTGATCCCTAGTCATTTGAGTCCCAGTCACATTTAGCAGTGACTTTTTAATATAAAAAGTAGCATCTACTATTTAAATAATATATAAAACTTGTGAAACAAATTGACATATACTATTCATATATTAATATTTAGTAGATGAACATTAAATACATTAACAGAATTCAAACAACTACTGTAGATCTGATTACCGCAACAAATAAATTATTTTCTATTTACAAATAATTTACATTTACAACTAGTTAGAAAACATCTTACAGGTGATAGAAAATATTAACAACTATTGATTGACAAAGAAAATAGGAAATATTTATTGTCTTCAAGTTAGATTGATTGCAGGTAGTAATTTGTTCAATACCATTTTTTGAAAAGTTGGTTAGATTATAAGTGAAAGGGTTTTCTAATTTTTTATGTTTAACTGAAAAATACCGTAAAATTGTCATATAAATTATCCCTCAATTAGTTTCTATACCAGGAGAAATAATTACGAGACATGTTCTGGTATATTTGAGTTGTCATATCTGCTAGTTGTAAGAGTGAGGTATGCCTGTACATTTGATTTTACCATGGAAAATTTTTTGTTGCCGGAATGTAAATTTGAAAAAAAAAATTCAATTTCTTGTTAGCTGCTTTTACCCTCATTACTTAAGTTAATTAAAAAAATATATTTTATATTATAAATTATAAATTCAATGATATGTTATAAAATATAAATTCAATTATATGTTATGTCATTATTATACATACCAATAATAAATTAATGAATTGTATGTGTGTAAATTCATCATCAATTGACCGGGGATCAATTTAGCTAGAACAAGAGTCTTCATAGCTTAGTCTATAACCATCAACTTAACTCTACTTGAAATATATCAGAGATAGTTTGCATGATATCACAACTATAGCTTATATCTCGAAATATTCAATATCAGTTATTATTCACATGATTTAATCAGTGCATTGGCTTGTGCAGGTCTTGAAGAAAAATCTGACTCAATCTCTACTCACGTCTATGCTGGAAGAAATCAAATACAATGAAATTGTCGCATATTTTCTTCACTTGTATAAACCGGTACGTACATTCATTCTTTTATTTATTTTTTAGATGTACCCTTTAATCAATTAACTCTTGAATATCTGTTATAGAAATAATGGAAGACGTGCACACTGTTATCTCATCAATTTTAAAGTTGAAATTTTGCGCAAATTATGAGTTTGAATTATTCTTCATTGAGTAAATTACCTTATTTCTCGGAATAACCAGTGAACGGTAGGATCATTTATGCAGAACAATTTATATCAAATCGTCTGTGTCCGATCTCACAAATTAATATCAGCCATATTGAAATTTGCTCATTGACTTCGAATATCTTTTCAATCATTTTTAGTCATTTTAAAGGATTGTAATTATATTCAACATTCATTCTACTGAAATATTAATAATTCAATAATGGAAAGCTGTTTCTTTACTAATTTAAGACTTCATCCAACAGGATCTATTAGAATACCTCCCAAAGAAGATGGCAGATTGGCTGATACCTGATTATGAACCAGTAGATGTAAGAAAGATCTTTGTAAAAATTAACAAACTATCCCAGGGGGAAAGGTTCATCTATTCGGAAAAGGAAAAAGACTTTCTATCTCTCAGAAATCTAATTGAAGTCAGGACAAGAACAGCTTTGAGGTGATATGATACAAATTATTGAAATTATTATCATAGGAATTAACAAAAAAATGTTAGGAATACTTTGAACTAAAAATTATTAACTTAACTTAAGATGAATGCTTTTTAAAATAAATTGGACTACAAACTCAATCCATTCGTACTATTCAAATTTTCAATATAGGTTTATGAATCAATTACAATTGTGATAAATTAATATTCAACACCATTGAAACTTTGCAAAATAATAATATGCTTTGGTTTACCATCAGAGAAATCTATCGTAAGAATATTGGAGCAGACAAAGAAATTCCTGCTTACCCTCCACCTAACGAAGCCAAAGATGGAACTATGGAACTGGTAAGAGTATAAATAAATCTTTGACTGAATTAAAATGTATCGGTGAATTTTGTAAAGCATTATTCAATCACACTTTGTAGGTGACTAAAATTGAACAGATGGAGTCTAACTTGAAAGAAAATCAAGGAAAGTTGGAGTCCCGACTAACAGAAATGTCAGAAAATCAAAGAAAGTTGGAGTCCCGACTAACAGAAAATCAAGAAAAGTTGGAGTCCCGACTAACAGAAAATCAAGGAAAGTTTGAGTCCCGACTAACAGAAAATCAAAGAAAGTTGGATTTGCAATTGAAGAAACTTATCGAAATTCTGCCGCAGTTAAAGTTTCAATCCCCGGATTCGAATGTCTAAACTCAAGAGACTGAAACACATAAGAGTAGTGTAAAAAATAATAAACTATTTTATAAAGTCTCTGCATTAAATATTCTTTTTGTGTGATGATTCAAGTTTTCAATTGATTATTGGTACGGATTATCCTGATATATTAGAATATTAATATTTAATGTTTTTTTAAAAAATTGATTATCAGATTATGTAAAAAAAAAAATCCGAATAAAAATGAAAAGAAAAAAAAAATTTAAGATAAAGTAAGTTTCAAAATTTATTCGTTCAGCTTACTTCTTTAGTAAATTTTTATTGTATATTTGTTTAATTCTAATAGGTTTTTTTATATATTTAAATATATTTATTCTCCATATTCGCTAGTTTAACATAAACTGTCCAAATGGTTGGCAGTACAAGAGGTACTGTCTCTAAAGTCCAATTGTATTACAAAAATTTGATTACATTTTAAATACATATTATTTAACAAACTGTGTTTTTTTCACCATTTACTGTAATCAGATATTAAGACAAGAATTATTGAGCACTGTAAAAGCTCCGACATCATCACACCGGCGAAAATATTTGTCTGATTTCAATGTTCATTCTTCTTCCTCTAGCTCGAAAAAATCTTCTTGCACCGTACGATTTAACCCTTGCATGTGGTAATGTTGTATACTTACATACTTAATTTCCCTTATCACTGAGATAGGAAATATTACAATATGATATATTCCTTTTGTTCATTTATTTATTTCTACAGAAATGTTCATCACTTAGTCAGGGTTTTAAAATCTTTCCCAAAATGGTTCACAGGATGTCACGGTGAGGGTAATTATTATACCAGTGTTTTTTTTTTTTTAGGTCCAGATGTATAAATAATGAGTTTCGTCGAATAATTAGGACTTTTCGAAAGGTGATATTTGTACTCCAATATAAATTAATGAGAAGATTAGGAAAAAGTGAAATTATTTTTGATATAGTTAGTTTCCATTGGATTATACTTTAGAGTAAAATTGAAAACAGCTCACGGGTGGTTGAGAACTAATATAATTTGGAGAAATGAGAGGAGGACAATCTTACGGATGGATAGAGGATAAGATTGAGAGAACTCCTAGAATATAAATAGAGTATTATGTCTCTCTCTGTGTTTACTAGCTTTTCAACATGTCAGCTGAATAGAAGAATTAGTAGTTAGGTTTACAAATCCCAAAGCTCAAGGCAGAGTGACGTCTTCACTCGCTAAGACCTCGGTAGGCAGCCATCGAACATTTAGTTGATGAAGATCTCCATCTATTCTAGCGATAGAAAAGGATCTGGAACGAGCGACAAAGTTGCGTAATTTCACGTATTAGCAGTAGTTTCCACCGTAGTTTCAGAGACATAGAAGAGGATAAGACGAAGTTGAACCAGTAACTGAATCAGATTACAGAACAGCTTCTTTTCTTTTAGGGCAGTCATTCCATGAGCCAGCAGAGCTCTATAGTCTAAGTTGTCACCTGTGCTAACTGTGCTTTTGATAAACAAATTCACTAACTTTCCCCATCGATTTGTTCTCAGTACCTAGTGTAACCGTTCCTTGTGTTTCCTAGTAACTTGGAATTTAACCATGTTGTAAATATATTTTTCCTGATACGCAGTTGTAACACAGTCGCAAAATGTACAATCTGCAGATCGTCTGTTATTGTCCATTACGGTAAATATTGAAAAATTTCCCAAATAATATCAGATTTTATTTAATTAAAATAAAAAGTGTTTTTTTTTTAACATACTCTTTCTTAAAAAGTTTATCTATCTAATATTGATCTATCAAACAAAAAAACTTATGGCGTACAATATATCATGGGCGTTAAAGGCTCATAACTGCTTCGAAAGTAACGACTCCTGATATATAGACTACAGGAATTTCACCTCCGAAATCACGAAGTTAGTTTCCAGATATTGAGGGGGGAGGGGGGAAGGGGTTTAGGATAGTAGTGATGTTGTGGTGCATTTTTTCCAGAGCATATCAGAGATGTACGGGTAGAATCGCGTCTGAAATTTTAAAATTACGGAAGAATTATTATTGAACTGGTATTAGAAATTTAGAATAATAATAGATTATCGTCAAATCATTTAATTTATCGTCATACACTAATTTTTTTTATAATTATTACAGGGTAAATACACGATAGCCGATAAGACACAGTAGCCGATAGCTTAGGTACGTACTAACAGGGTTAGGTTAGTTTAGGTACTAACAGGGTTCGGTTAGTTTAGGTACTAACAGGGTTAGGTTAGTTTAGGTACTAACAGGGTTTGGTTAGTTTAGGTACTAACAGGGTTAGGTTAGTTTAGGTACTAACAGGGTTAGGTTAGTTTAGGTACTAACAGGGTTAGGTTAGTATAGGTACTAACAGGGTTAGGTTAGTTTAGGTACTAACAGGGTTAAGTTAGTTTAGGTACTAACAGGGTTAAGTTAGTTTAGGTACTAACAGGGTAAGGTTAGTTTAGGTACTAACAGGGTTAGGTTAGTTTAGGTACTAACAGGGTTAGGTTAGTTTAGGTACTAACAGGGTTAGGTTAGTTTAGGTACTAACAGGGTTAGGTTAGTTTAGGTACTAACAGAGTTAGGTTAGTTTAGGTACTACATGGTTTTCGTTAGGTTAGGTTAGTTACTAATAGGATTAGGTTGCAATTTTTACAAATCTAGTACATAAATTGCAAGGTACTAATAGGTTTAAGTAATCTTTCCATGAAACAATCAGAGTATTTCAAACCCAGTATATCATCATTTGTCTTAATGTACTTAAAATGGAAAAAAAATATATATATATTTTTTTTCTAATTATTCTATATGTTAAGTATGTTCACAGTTTCTGCATTATAAAATATATCAATATATCAAGTATATGTAAGTTAGACACTCATTTGCTATATAATACTGACTGTCACTATCGCTTTTTATCTCTGATTTGTGACATCCGTCCAACTTGCTATTAATTTTAAATGATGAGTGAACATAAGATTTAACGTTTTTGAAAGTTACCGCAATTCCATTCGTTAATTTTTTAATTTCCTTGTTAAATTGTATAATGTTTCAACATCTTTAGTAAAAACTAAATAACCAAATATTTAATGTTTAATTTATACATTGTTTTTTAATCTACCGGGTGCAATTCCTATTACCTAATTATCACCGCAATAGTGTTAATTAGTCTCTCCACTTACATTACAGTTATGGTTACTAGTTCATTCTTTCAAGTCATTTATTATATTGCCCAATGATGCAAAGCCTATTTTTCTGCTAACATTTCATTTCCTTTAGATAAGGTATTTATAACATGGAGATTCCAATTCACTTAAATGGGATATCCGTTGATAACACAATTATTAAATACATTCTATATTTCAATGAGAACAATGATTTAGCACTGTTCTCACAACATTGCGTATCATACGATTGGGATGAACGAAGCCTCCAAAACCCACTTAACTTATTGGAGTAACAAACTAACTGTTTTCCCTGTTATTTATAGACCTATCACCCAAAGGAATAAATACTTTTTTGTAAAAATGTAAGAAAATAATAAATCAATATATTGTTTTATTATAATTTTTGTGAAATAAATTTGATCATTAGTTTAATATCACATCAACATTTCTCACTTTCTATTGAAGGAAGGATACATAATAACTGGTCCTCTTAATATGTCACGATATCCTCTAGTTGAGATAAACAATGGAGATTTTCTAATCTGTTTTTTGGGAAATCCTTTTGATTATGAAGTCGTTCAAGCAAATCAATATTTTAAATTCTGAATGGTTTTATTTGGGGTACTTTGGAAACAGTAAACTGTTTAAAATAGCATATCCGTTTTCTCTATCTGTTTTATATCTGCGTTACACAGGATGGGTATTTTGTACAACTTAGATATAATAAAATGCTTAGAAAAGCTATCAGTGAATGTGGGGTAATATGTGGCAGTTATTTCTTTTACGCGGGACAGAGAGGATACGTAAAGAGTTTGAGCCACTAATTAGAAAGATGGTTTAGCTTCTATATTTCCTTTAACTGTGACTGCAGAAGTGAATTAGTGGAGTGAAGGACAGTGATAGTGAATGTACCAGTGAAGTAATTAACTTTTCAGTATCTTGATGATTTAATAAAACGAATTTTTGCATTTTGGAGTGATTTCAACTGTGAAGAAAGGTAGGAACCAAGTAGAACCGACTGGTTTCTTTTCTATTTACATTTAGGTACTCTTTCGACATGTTTAAAGTTCTGTCAAATTTACCATAATTTTAAACAACCATTCAGTTTATCTTCACTACTTTTAAATTTGTCCAAAGAACACTTCTGACGGCTATACAATTCAATATGATTAGCAGTGTAGTTAACAATAGGTTTACGAAACGGTGAAAGAAATTGCAAGTAGCGGTTTTTGGTCAGAGAAGACAGTGTTATTATCAATAATTGATATGAATATTAAATCATCAATAGAATGACTCTCCTCAACCATTTTATTAGATTTTGGGAGCAACTGGGTCCAAGGTCAAGGTTATCTATCTATAACTCAAAAAGTATTCAACCAAATTGCCTGAAATTTGGTGGGACGATTGGCCATTAAGAACCACAGCTCTTACCTAATATTCAATCAAATAATTAACAATTAGGTTCACATCTAGTAAAGTTTTGAATTTATCGTTAATTTCACCTTACTATTTTCCCATTTTCTCGTCAGTGATAGATAATGTTGGTGGTCTGAACACTTTACTGCGCAAATTCCGAGTTATCGCCCAGTTATATAGTTTCTATCATATAAGAAAAATACACATGTTTAATATTTTCTCCTTCATATTTATTATTTTTAATTTACAATTTAGCAATATAAACATAAAAATTTACAATTCACAGGGAAAATTCCGTCAGTAAAATTCGACACTGGGAAAATCTGCCTGAGAAAATTCCACCAAGGAAAATTCAATCAGGAAAAAATTCTAGAACGGGACCGAAAGCAGGGAAACAGTTTGGAACTCAATGATTTTTTCCGTTTGTTAATCAAGTAACTAATATCTTTGTAATAAAAAGAAGACACTAGGGTTTAATCTTATGTACCTCCATCCTGAAGGTAACCAATAGTTTATCATTTTCAGTCTGGTCATCAGAAGAAAAATGTCTACGGAACATGAAACTATCGCAATGGGTGAGTCCAAAACTAGAATTCTTAAATAAGTTTCAAGTATCATTTATTTCGAATATTTATTTTAAATTTCCACAAATAATAATCAGTAATTAGGAAAAATATTATATTTTCAATCATGCAAAATAAATGTCATATATTTTCGTGAGAAAAATTATACCAATGTAGAAATTTATTTTTCATTTTTAAATTTTCGTCTCTATCTCGAAAATTAATTTAAATTTCAGAAGACAGTTCACGTAATTGTTTTTGTCAAACATTTTTACATATTGTACATATTTTTCTAATAAATTAATGCGATTTCATATTTTGTATTTATTCCGTATGTTACCATTATTTCACAAATTGAATTGAATACCTATGTATTCCATTATAACTTAAACTTGTAATAATTTAAAAAACCGTTCGAATTTCGCCTAACAATCAATAGCGTTCTGTAGGACCATAAGCCGGAGATTCCCTAATAAAATCAGCCCATTCTGTTGGATAGTCTCTGAAAATATCCTGGAAAGTATATGCAATTAATTCCAATCTGCCCAATTGTAAATAAAAAGTTAATAATTCGAAAATCAGTTAGAATTCGAAAAATCCTTTAAACGCATTCAATTTTACACCACTTTCTAAAAAGTTGTAAATTTTCAAGTCTCTAGGTCTAACCATTTGTGAGTAATATTGCTCAAAGTAACACCGTGCACGGACATTTTGTCCACGGACATTTCGCTCACGGAATGCTTTATAATTATAATGTGTGATGTATATATTGTTTATTATATATTATTTATAATATTCTGCAATATAAAACTAGAAAATACACTTTTTTGAAGATTATATATATGCCTCGCTTTTATTGTACCTCAGTTTTATAAAATCTGTAATAATAGCGGTCATATCTTGTAGATATTATAGTACATGAAAATAGAAAACAGAAACATTTTTTTTATATTTACAATAACTACAATTATTTGCAGTGTATTTTAACAATAGGTAAACAACATAAACATAAATATTGGTACTCAGATTAGCTTATTAGAAGCAATATTGGTTCAGAAATTAGTTTTTTATGACAGTTTTTTTCAACAGTGATTACATAAAATACATATATGTATACTATACAACTAAACAATTGTTTGATAATTAAATGTGATTTAAATTAAATAGCTAGTTATTGGTACCTTTTAGTGATAGGTTAAATTATACAAACGTAAACACGTCCGTGTTTTCGGACTGTTCTATATTTTTGGACTCATAATGAAAGCATACGAAATAATTAGTATTTACCTTTATTGTAATTATTTTATTCTCATTCTTACGTTTTCACTTTTAGTCTTGTTAGTACCCTGTTATTTCAGTTCCTTATTTTGATACTCATAACTCATTAATTAATGCGAAATATTACAGGAGGTAAATAATTTAATGATACAGTCAACACGTTTAGCATATCTAATTTCATAACTGTAATCGATAGATAAACATTTTATATGTTTTCATATGAAATGTTTCGGCTTAAATCACTGTAATAATATTATACATTTATACCTGGCTATTAATGTAATAGTAAAAAAGAAAATGAAATATATCCCAAATGCACTTTAAAGTACAAAATAAATGTCCGTTTTGACAAGATGTCCGTGGACGAAAAGTCCTAGACCCAAGTAACTCACACACAGACATATCTAGCGTATAATATTATTGAGATAGATATACTGTATATACGATACATTATCATTAAGAATTATTGTACATGCATACATATGCATTAATATTTTAATTGAAATATCTGAGCTTTCATTTGAGCGCTAAATTTAGTTCTTCTTCAAACTGACAAAGAAAATCAAGAATTATATTAACACAACTCCATTTTTTTAGATAACATTAATGATGGAGGTGAACCATCAAGGATGGAGAGAATTAGAGAATTTTTGGAACTGGAAACAACAGGAAGAGATGACGACTTCACTGATCTTCACCGTGCATCTGAAAAAGAAGATTTAGAAGCCAATAGGCCTCTAATAACAGATACTCCAACTGATAAAATGTCAGAAAAAATCAATTTGCCAAACTTCAATGGGGAAACTCCTCTTCATATAGCGACTAGGAAACTCAACCTGGACATCATTGCTGATCTTCTGGATGCAAAGGCTAACCCTAACCTGAGGGATGATGACGGAAACACTCCTTTGCATTATCTTGCCAAGAAGATTTTGTGTGATGATGACTCAAAGGAAACACTAATAGAATCTTTAAATCTCTTGGTCAAACACCCAGACATAGATTTAAACCCACTAAACTTCAGCGGAGAAACGCCTCTGAAATTGGCCGCCAATCAAATCAATGAAAACGATGACCGAATGTCAGATGAAACCAAAAAATTTGTTGAGATTTTGCTCAGCAAAGGGACAAATACTGATGGTTTACCGGATTATTTCTCTGAGATGTTTGCAGTTACCGTTGAAAAAGCATCTGGAAATCCTGACATCAGAACCAAATCATCAGAGAGACTATTACAGGCGAAACTGTACAATTGCATAGCTAGGAAAAAGATCCAAGAAATTCAAGCGTTTTGTATTAGCATGGAACCAGAAACTGAAACAGAAATGAAGAAATTAATTGATGGTCGCATTGGTTCGAAATCTATTCTTACCAAAGTAGTAAGTGATGGTGACGAGGACAGTGTCAGATTTCTTCTGAATGAACTCGATGCCGATCCATTTGTTAGTGATGTAGACGGTGAGATTCCACTAAACACATCATTATCTCTAAATAATTCAGTCATAACAGAATTACTTGCATCAAAGATGAAAGAAAAAAGAGGTGGCTCATTTAATCTTGATGATGTGAAGAATTCAAGCGATGAGGTTAAATCTTACTTAATTGGCAAAGGAGCTTATATTAAAGATATATATGGAACTATCAATGAATCTATTAACACAAATGTACTACAAAAGGCATTTAACAACTCAATCAATTCGTATGATGGTGACAATCGAATGTCTAAGAAAATATCAAAAGATCCAGAATCAACAGATCATTGTGTCACTCTCAATTATGACTTCCTCTTCCCTAGAACAGAGGAACTTGATGAAGATTCATTAAGAAAAGCAACTTCCTTGCTACTCAATATGGCCTACAAATCTGAACTCAAAGAAGCTATCAATCATCCTCTGATAGAAGTGTTTGTGTTACACTACTTTTCGATGTCCAGGAAGAGTTATTCTTGGGACTTATTTCCCTATTTATACATTATCATTTACTCTCTGATAACACTCACTACTACAATCGGAATAGATTGTAGATTAACCAACCGAGGATCTATTATATGTGGTTTATTTTTTTTTCTTTGTGGCTATATTACATTTATTTTGCTTTTTAAAGAGCTCGTTGAGATACTTGTTCAAAGGAAAAGATATTTCAAAATATTTGATAGTTATGTCAAATTGTTCACGATCTTTGGTTTCATCGGCATAGTGTTTCACTTTATAAATGGTATTGAAGCAGGAGATTTAGAAATCAATAAAGTCCTCTACCACTGTCATGGATGGATTATGCTCAGTTCATCGTGAGTATTGTGTTTTCCTTAGCAATTACTTAATCATTAATCATGTGGATAACAATTCTATCTTTTAATTTATCTATCCTTCTGAACCGAGAAACATAAGTACTATAAAGCATATTTTATTGTGATACAAATTTGATCAAACTATTCATATGCCAAACAATTAAAGTGAGAATATTCCTCATCCTACCTACTTTACAAATACAGTAAATTCTTTATAAAGGGTGCATCTAATTTCAATATGAAATATTTAAGCAAATTATGGTAGATGAACATTAATTTGTTAATGGTATGAAATATTCTGACTGAAACTACTGAATTAGTTTTTTAAATAGGATTTCTTTTTTTCTTTAATACATTATTTAATATATTATTTAATAATATTATTTAATAATATTTTAATGATTGAAATAAGGTATTAGTTGGTTAACATAGGTGTGATCGAACATGAAGTTGCTTATAACAAAATATTTGAATATTTTTGTAAATAAGCAAAAGTTAATTGAATTTGATGGGTGACACAAAAGTTCTGGGAAATAAGATATATTAGATTAAACAGTTAGATATATGAAAAACCTTGAAAAGAGCTTAAATACATCATAAAAACACTAAGCAAATGTAAAGAAGTCTATTCAATAAAGCCTCCTCCTATTTTGAACTCCTGCCTCCAATTTCTTATGAGTTGCTTCCTCTGCTGCAGGCAACTCATCCATTGGCCGTTTTGCCCATTCTCATTTGAATTTCCGCTTAAAAGATTAGTTTACTTTCGTAATTTATATTGCATTTTATATATTTCTTATTGATAAATATTATGCAATGTGCCCTAGAACATTAATGGGTCTAGGACATAATTCGTTCACGGACATATCAACTGAAATCAAACATGTCCTACATGACTCTCCATTGAACATGTCCTATTTTAGGGTTAGTTCCGTGATATTAGACGGTTATATATTTTCGAACACGTGAAAATCTTTATATAATAATCATTATTTAACTTTTATTTCAATTGGTATCCATGATACCAATAAGAATAGAGGTTTAATAATAATTAAAATATTTTCTTTTCTGATGTGTTCGAAAATATAGAACCAACCAATAACTTGGAACTTAGTACCTTACCACCAAAAATATTTCATAGAGCATAAAATGGCTGTTTGTTAAATGTAGCACAATAATTATAGAAGTCTAAGTATCTATTAATTACTCACCTATACTGAGTGAGAGTTAAACTATGGATGGATTTTAAAACATTTAATAAATTCACTACTTTAAACTTTCATCACAGTCTCAAACACTGTTTAGTGTTTATTAAGTCAAAAAAAATTTCTTTCATTATAACTCATAGAAAATGAGATATAAAATCAAGGAGAGACAATTATAGATCTCCTGTTACTTTTCCCCGCTTGAATTACCGTTTGGTTAATAAACTGAGTCGTGATTTGGTAATTAAAGCGGGGCCTGCCTGTATTAGAATACATCAAGATGGTGACAACCAATTTCTACAATTAGTCAATAGAAGGTGATTTTTCTTAATATATGTATTACATTTTCTTTACTTTAATAATCGTTATTTAGAAGACCACAGTGCATAATTAATTGTACTAATTCCGTTCTTTTTTCAACCCCCCCCCCCCTTCCCTTTAATGTAGAACTTATGAATTTAACTAGAATAAGATGTTAATTTAAATGACATATGTTTACAAGACAATATTAGAATATTTCCATCAACGTCAGTGTTTGGAGAAATAGTAATTATAAGAAAAGTTTTCAAGAATATTTCATTGGAAGACTATATCTATTTTATTTATTTATTGAACATATAGCACCCTTTATAATAACATTAAGGCCATGGCCTCCCTAATCTTTACAGCTTCATTCGTATTAATAATAATGGGCTACATAACCCGAAATAGCATAATGCTTCATGGGGTTTTTAAATGATGTTAATAACAGTATAGCTTACGAAGATAACCAAATTCCATGAGAGTTTCCTAATGGAATTTGCTGGTATATAAACTGATCTTCTGTGCTTTATTTCCAGGTATGTGATTTTCTCAATGTTAAGTAAAACTATTTATTTCGCCCGTCATGTCGCAATAGTAAAGGCAATGACGTGGAATTATTTCAAAGCACTGATACCTCTGGCACCTATTTACTTGGCCTTCAACTACTGCTTCATGATCGTCTTGACACCGATTGAACCGTACAACATTAACGATACTGTAAAGTTTATGGGATATTCTATTTTTGTTAGCATTTCAAAAATCTTCTTCTAACTATCATATTATTTTTCCTTAAAGATAAACGAAGAAAAGAATTTAACTGAAAACTACTTTCCATTCTTTGAAACAATTCCCAAAACAATAGTCATGAGTTCTGGAGAGTTCGACTATTCCTCCTACTCTGAAGCGATTAATGGAGAGTCTTGGTTCATTGAATTGTCATCAAAATTGGTATTGGTACTTTTTGTGTTCTTCATCTTCATGGTGCTGACCAATTTCTTCACTGCCATTGCTATTGGAGACTTTGAGGTAAGAATGAATGACTTGGATGTCGTTATGGTATTCGGTCAATACTGTTCCTTCGGTGGCCGGTCAATTTATCCCTGGTCAAAAGATCCCCGGTCTATTGATCCCTAGTCATTTGAGTCCCAGTCACATTTAGTAGTGACTTTTTAATATAAAAAAGTAGCATCTACTATTTAAATAATATATAAAACTTGTGAAACAAATTGACATTTACAATTCATATATTAATATTTAGTAGATGAACATTAAATATATTAACAGAATTCAAACAACTAGATCTGATCACCGCAACAAATTATTATTTTCTATTTACAAATAATTTACATTTACAACTAGTTAGAAAACATCTTACAGGTGATAGAAAATATTAACCAACTATTGATTGACAAAGAAAATAGAAAATATTTATTGTCTTCAAGTTAGATCGCATGCAGGTAGTACTTTGTTTAATACCTTTTTTTTTGAAAAATTGGTGAGATTATAAGTGAAAAAGTTTATTTTTTTTTTTATGTTTAACTGAAAACTACCGTAAAATTGTCATATACCAGGAGAAATAATTACGAGACATGTTCTGATATATTTGAGTTGTCATATCTGCTAGTTATAATAAGAGTGGGGTATGCCTGTACATTTGATTTTACCATGGAAAATATTTTGTTGCCGGAATGTAAATTTGAATTAAAAAATTCAATTTCTTGTTAGCTGCTTGTACCCTCATTACTTAAGTTCATTAAAAAAAATCTATTTTATATTATAAAATATAAATTCAATGATATGTTATAAAATATCAATTCAATTATATGTTATGTCATTATTATACATACCAATAATAAATTAATTATATGTGTGTAAATTCATCATCATTTGACCGGGGATCAATTTAGCTAGAACAAGAGACTTCATAGCTTAGTCTATAACCATCAACTTAACTCTACTCGAAATATAACAGAGATAGTTTGCATGATATCACAACTATAGCTTATATCTATAAATATTTGATATTAGTAATTATTCACATGATTTAATCAGTGCATTGGCTTGTGCAGGTCTTGAAGAAAAATCTGACTCAATCTCTACTCACGTCTATGCTGGAAGAAATCAAATACAATGAATTTATCGCACAGATACTTCGCCCGTATAAACCAGTAAGTACATTCATTCTTTTAATTCTTTTTTAGATGTACCCTTTAATCAATTAACTCTTGAAAATCTGTTATAGATATAATGAAAGACGTGCACACTGTTATCTCATCAATTTTAAAGTTGAAATTTTGCACAAATTATGAGTTTGAATTATTCTTGATTGAGTAAATTGTCTTATTTCTCGGATTAACCAGTGAACGGTAGGATCATTTGTGCAGTACAATTTATATCAAATCGTCTGTGTCCGATCTCACAAGTTAATATCAGCCATCTTGAAATTTGCCCATTGACATCGAATATCTTTTCAATCATTTTTAGTTATTTTAAAAGATTGTAATTATATTCAACATTTATTCTACTGAAATATTAATAATTCAATAATGGAAAGCTGTTTCTTTACTAATTTAAGACTTCATCCAACAGTGTCTCTCATGCTCTCTCCCAAAGAAGATGTTAGATTGGCTGATACCTGATTATGAACCAGTAGATGTAAGAAAGATCTTTGTAAAAATTAACAAAATATCTCAAAGGGAAAGGTTCATCTATTCGGAAAAGGAAAAAGACTTTCTATCTCTCAGAAATCTAATTGAAGTCAGGACAAGAACAGCTTTGAGGTGATATGATAAAAATTATTGAAATTATTATTATAGGAATTTACAAAAATATGTTAGGGATACTTTGAACTAGAAATTATTAACTTAACTGAAGATGAATGCTTTTTAAAATAAATTGGACTACAAACTCAATCCATTCGCACTATTCAGATTCTCAATATAGGTTTATGAATCAATTACAATTGTGATAAATGAATATTCAACACCAATGAAACTTTGCAAAACAATAATATGCTTTGGTTTACACTCAGAGAAATCTACCGTAAGAATATTGGAGCAGACAAAGAAATTCCTGCTTACCCTCCACCTAATGAAGTCAAAGATGGAACTATGGAACTGGTAAGAATGTAAATAGATCTTTGACTGAATTAAAATGTATTGGTGAATTTTGTAAAGCATTATTCAATCACACTTTGTAGGTGACTAAAATTGAACAGATGGAGTCTAACTTGAAAGAAAATCAAGGAAAGTTGGAGTCCCGACTAACAGAAAATCAAGGAAAGTTGGAGTCCCGACTAACAGAAAATCAAGTAAAGTTGGAGTCCCGACTAACAGAAAATCAAGGAAAGTTGGAGTCCCGACTAACAGAAAATCAAGGAAAGTTGGAGTCCCGACTAACAGAAAATCAAGGAAAGTTGGAGTCCCGACTAACAGAAATGTCAGAAAATCAAGTAAAGTTGGATTTGCAATTGAAGAAACTGATCGAAATTCTGCCGCAGTTAAAGTTTCAATCCCCGGATTCGAATACCTAAACTCAAGAGACTGAAACACATAAGAGTAGTTTAAAAAATAATAAACTATTTCATAAAGTCTCTGCATTAAATATTCTTTTTGTGAGATAATTCAAATTTTCAATAGATTAATGGTACGGATTATCCTGACATATTAGAATATTAATATTTAATATTTTTTTAAAAAATTGATTATCAGATTATGTAAAAAAAAGAAATCCGAATGAAAATGAAAAGAAAGAAAAAAAATTTTAAGATAAAGTAAGTTTCAAAATTTATTCGTTCAGCTTACTTCTTTAGTAAATTCTTATTGTATATTTGTTTAATTCTAAGAGCTTGTTTATATATTTAAATATATTTATTCTCCATATTCGGTAGTTTAGCATAAACTGCCCAAATGGTTGGCAGTACAAGAGGTACTGTCTCAAAAGTTCAATTGTATTATAAAAATTTGATTACATTTTAAATACATATTATTTAATTAACAAACTGTGTTTTTTTCACCATTTACTGTAGTCAGATATTAAGACAAGAATTATTGAGCACTGTAAAAGCTCCGACATCATCACACCGGCGAAAATATTTGTCTGATTTCAATGTTCATTCTTCCTCTAGCTCGAAAAAATCTTCTTGTACCGTACGATTTAACCCTTGCATGTGGTAATGTTGTATACTTACATACTTAATTTCCCTTATCACTGAGATAGGAAATATTACAATATGATATATTCCTTTTGTTCATTTATTTATTTCTACAGAAATGTTCATCACTTAGTCAGGGTTTTAAAATCTTTCCCAAAATGGTTCACAGGATGTCACGGTGAGGGTAATTATTATACCTGTGTTTTTTTTTTTTTAGGTCCAGATGTATAAATAATGAGCTTCGTCGAATAATTAGGACTTTTCGAAAGGTGATATTTGTACTCCAATATAAATTAATGAGAAGATTAGGAAAAAGTGAAAATATTTTTGATATAGTTAGTTTCCAATGAATTATACTTTAGAGTAAAATTGAAAACAGCTCACGGGTGGTTGAGAACTAAAAGGATTTGGAGGAATGAGAGAAGGAAAATCTTACGGATGGTTAGAGGATAACATTAAGATAACTCCGAGAATATAAATAGAGTATTATGTCTCTCTCTGTGTTTACTAGCTTTTCAACAATTCATTTGGATAGAAGAATTAGTAGTTAGGTTTACAAATCCCAAAGGTCAAGGCAGTGTGACGTCTTCTCTCGCTATGACCTCGGTAGGCAGCCATCGAACATTTAGTTGATGAAGATCTCCATCTATTCTAGCGATAGAAAAGGACCTGGAACGAGCGACAAAATGTCGTAATTTCACGTATTAGCAGTAGTTTCCACCGCAGTATCAGAGACATAGAAGAGGATAAGACAAAGTTGAACCAGTAACTGAATCAGACTACAGAACAGCTTCTTTTCTTTTAGGGCAGTCATTCCATTAACCAGCAGAGCTCTATAGTCAAAGTTGTCACCTGTGCTAACTGTGCTTTTGATAAACAAATTCAATAACTTTCCCCATCGATTTGTTCTCAGTACCTAGTGTAACCGTTCCTTGTGTTTCCTAGTAACTTGGAATTTAACCATGTTGTAAATATATTTTTCCTGATACGCAATTGTAACACAGTCGCTAAATGTACAATCTGCAGATCGTCTGTTATTGTCCATTACGGTAAATATTGAAAAATTTCCCAAATAATATCAGATTTTATTTAATTAAAATAAAAAGTGTTTTTTTTAACATACTCTTTCTTAAAATGTTTATCTATCTAATATTGATCTATCAGAAAAATATCTTATGGCGTACAATATATCATGGGCGTTAAAGGGTTAAATGCCCATAACTGCTTCGAAAGTATCGACTCCTGATATATAGACTACGGGAATTTCACCTCCGAAATCATGAAGTAAGTTTCCAGATATTGAGGAAGGAGGGGGGGGGAGGGGTTTTGAATAGTAGGGATGTTGTGGTGCATTTTTTCCAGAGCATATCAGAGATGTACGGGTAGAATCGCGCCTGAAATTTTAATTTTACGGAATAATTATTATTGAACTGGTATTAGAAATTTAGAATAATATTAGATATTCGTCAAATAATTTAATTTTTCGTCATACATATATATTTTTTATAATTATTTTAGGGTAAATACACGATAGCCGGTAGGACACAGTAACCGACAGCAAGTTATAAAAAGATGTTCAGATTTCGTACACTATGCATTTGTTATACTTAGTGCATGTTAAACCACAGTAAAACACCTGCATTTGTTATACTTAGTGCATATTAAACCACAGTAAAACACCTGCATTTGTTATACTTAGTGCATATTAAACAACAGTAAAACACCTGCATTTGTTATACTTAGTGCATATTAAACCACAGTAAAACACCTGCATTTGTTATACTTAGTGCATGTTAAACCACAGTAAAACACCTGCATTTGTTATACTTAGTGCATATTAAACAACAGTAAAACACCTGCATTTGTTATACTTAGTGCATATTAAACAACAGTAAAACACCTGCATTTGTTATACTTAGTGCATATTAAACCATAATAAAACACCTGCATTTGTTATACTTAGTGCATATTAAACCATAATAAAACACCTGCATTTGTTATACCTAGTGCATGTTAAACCACAGTAAAACACCTGCATTTGTTCACCTATAGTTAAAAATATGACAGTTTGATAGTATACCTATATTATGGTTTTGGTTATCATATAAGAATATTAATACACCAAATTGCTTATATACTAGTAAGCATTACTTGAATTTAATTTGAGATTATAATTTCATGTAATGGATACAATTTTATCTATAGCATTAATAATTCATCCTACTGCCATCACACATCAATTTTTCCATTGATTTGATATCTGAATAAGTGATATTATTGATCATTAGCATTTGGACACCATTATTTATTTACTATATTATTTGACATTACTCTTAACTAGATCAAAATAGGTATATTTTTAATTTATATCGAACTAGCAGGCATATATTCCTATTTCTATTTAATGATACACTTTAGTTGAGATTTAATAACAATGGGGATTTTCCTAATCAGAGTACCTATGTTAACGCTATACCCTACACAACACTGGAAAATATGTAAATGTGATTTAGACATGTGATATATTGGATAAGTTGCTTGCCTTGCATCGGATGTATTATCTTGAGGTTATGCTGATCTCAATGAAACATGACAGTATACAGCTATGTGACGGTTTGGAATTACCTATATTGAAACTTAACATTGTAAGTTTTACTTATTGAATAAAGTTGAATACATGAACATAAGCGCATCCTGATAATGTAATTATTATAGAATGGATGGGGTGAACATACTCACCAGCCCATCCCAGTTTCCTATAGGTACCTAAATTGCAAAGTACTAATAGAGTTGTGTTAGGTAAGTTAAGTTAGTTTAGGTACTAACAGGGTTGTGTTAGGTTAGTTTAGGTACTAACAGAGTTGTGTTAGGTTAGTATAGGTACTAATAGAGTTGTGTTAAGTTAGTTTAGGTACTAACAGGGTTGTGTTAGGTTAGTTTAGGTACTAACAGAGTTGTGTTAGGTTAGTTTAGGTACTAACAGAGATGTGTTAGGTTAGTATAGGTACTAATAGAGTTGTGTTAGGTTAGTTTAGGTACTAACAGAGATGTGTTAGGTTAGTTTAGGTACTAACAGAGTTGTGTTAGGTTAGTTTAGGTACTAACAGAGTTGTGTTAGGTTAGTTTAGGTACTAAAAGAGTTGTGTTAGGTTAGTTTAGGTACTAACAGAGATGTGTTAGGTTAGTATAGGTACTAATAGAGTTGTGTTAGGTTAGTTTAGGTACTAACAGAGTTAGGTTAGTTTAGGTACTAACAGAGTTGTGTTAGGTTAGTTTAGATACTAACAGAGTTAGGTTAGTTTAGGTACTAACAGAGTTGTGTTAGGTTAGTTCAGGTACTAACAGGGTTAGGTTAGTTTAGGTATTAACAGGGTTAGGTTAGTTTAGGTACTAACAGAGTTAGGTTAGTTTAGGTACTAACAGAGTTGTGTTAGGTTAGTTTAGATACTAACAGAGTTAGGTTAGTTTAGGTACTAACAGAGTTGTGTTAGGTTAGTTCAGGTACTAACAGGGTTAGGTTAGTTTAGGTATTAACAGGGTTAGGTTAGTTTAGGTACTCCATAGTTTAGTTAGGTTAGTTACTAATAGGATTAGGTTGCAATTTTCACCAATTTTGTACATAAACTGCAAGGTACTAATAGGTGTAAGTAATCTTTCCATGAAACAATCAGAGTATTTCAAACCCAGTATATCATCATTTATCTTAATGTACTTAAAGTGGAAAAAAAATATAGATATCTATTTTTTCAAATTATTTTAAATGTTAATTATGTTCACAGTTTCTGCATTATAAAATATATCAATATATCAAGTATATGTAAGTTAGACACTCATTTGCTATATAATTCTGACAGTCACTATCGCTTTTTATCTCTGATTTGTGACATCCGTTAAACTTGCTATTAATTTTAAATGATGAGTGAACATAAGATTTAACGTTTTTGAAAGTTACTGCAATTCCATTCGTTAATTTTTAATATCCATGTTAAATTGTATAATGTTTTAACATTTTTAGTTAATATTAAATAACCAAATATTTAATGTTCAATTTATACATTGTTTTTTAATCTACCGGTACAATTCCTATTACCTAATTATCACCGCAATAGTGTTAATTAGTCTCTCCATTTACATTATAGTTATGGTTACTAGTTTATTCTTTCAAGTCATTTATTATATTGTCCAATGATGCAAAGCCTATTTTTCTGCTAACATTTCATATCCTTTAGATAAGGTATTTATAGCATGGAGATTCCAATTCACTTAAATGGGATATCCGTTGATAACACAATTATTAAATACATTCTTTATTTCAATAAGAACAATGATTTAGCACTGTTCTCACAACATTGCGTATCATACGATTGGGATGAACGAAGCCTCCAAAACCCATTCAACTTATTGGAGTAACAAACTAACTGTTTTCCCTGTTATTTATAGACCTATCACTCAAAGGAATAAATACTTTTTTGTAAAAATGTAAGAAAATAATAAATTAATATATTGTTTTATAATCATTTTTTGTGCTATAAATTTGATCATTAGTTTAATATTACATCAACATTTCTCACTTTCTATTGAAGGATACATAATAACCGGTCCTCTTAATATGTCACGATATCCTCTAGTTGAGATAAGCAATGGAGATTTTCTAATCTGGTTTTTGGGAAATCCTTTTGATTATTAAGTTGTTCAAGAAAAACAATGTTTTAAATACTGAATGTTTTTATTTGGGGTACTTTGAAAACATTTAAATGTTTAAAATATCATATCCGTTTTCTCTATCAGTTTTATATCTGCGATACACAGGAAGGGTATACTGTACATCTTAGATATAATGAAATGCTTTGTATAGCTATCAGTGAATGTGGGGTAAAATGTGGCAGTTATTTCTGTTACGCGGGACAGAGAGGATACGTAAAGAGTTTGAGCCACAAATTTGAAAGATGGTTTAGCTTCTATATTTCCTATAACTGTGACTGCAGGAGTGAATTGGTGGAGTGAAGGACAGTGATAGTGAATGTACCAGTGAAGTAGTTAACTTTTCAGTACCTTGACAATTTAAAACGAATTTTAGCATTTTGGAGTGATTTCAACTGTGAAGAAAGGTAGGAACCAAATAGAATCGACTGTTTTTTCTTCTATTTACATTTAGGTACTCTTTCGACATGTTTGAGTTCGATCAAATTTAACATTAATTTTAAACAACCATTCAGTTTATCTTCACTACTTTTAAATTTGTCCAAAGAACACTTCTGACGGCTATACAATTCAATGATTATCAGTGTAGTTAACAATAGGTTTACGAAACGGTAAAAGAAATTGCAAGTAGCGGTTTTTGGTCAGAGAAGACAGTGTTATTATCAATAATTGATATGAATATTACATCATCAATAGAATGACTTCCCTCAACCATTTATTAGATTTTGGGGGCAACTGGGTCCAAGGTCAAGGTTATCTATAACTCAAAAAGTCTCTAACCAAATTGCCTGAAATTTGGTGGGACGATTGGCCATAAAGAACCACAGCTCTAACCTAATATTCTATCAAGTAATTAACAATTAGGTTCACATCTAGTAAAGTTTTGAATTTATCGTTAATTTCACCTTACCATTTTCCCATTTTCTCGTCAGTGATAGATAATGTTGGAGGTCTGATCACTTTATTAGGCCAATTCCAAGTTATCGTCCAGTTCCACAATTTCCATCATATAAGAAAAATACATATGTTTAATATTTTTTTCATATTTATTATTTTTAATTTACAATTTAGCAATATAAACATAAAAATTTACAATTCACAGGGAAAATTCCGTCAGTAAAATTCGACACTGGGAAAATCTGCCTGAGAAAATTCCACCAAGGAAAAAAAAAATCGTAGAACGGGACCGGAAGCAGGGAAACAGTTTGGAACTCAATAATTATTCCGTTTGTTAATCCAGTAATTAATATTTTTGTAATAAAAAGAAGACACTAGGGTTTAATCTTATGTACCTCCATCTTGAAGGTAACTAATAGTTTATCATTTTCAGTCTGGTCATCAGAAGAAAAATGTCTGCGGAACATGAAACTATCGCAATGGGTGAGTTCAAAATTAGAATTCTGATCACTTTATTATTTGATTAAATAAGTTTCAAGTATCATTTATTTCGAATAATTATTGAAAATTTCCACAAATAATAATCAGTAATTAGGAAAAATATTATATTTTCAATCATGCAAAATAAATGTGATATATTTTCGTGAGAAAAATTATAACTATTGTAGAAATTTATTTTCATTTTTAAATTTTCGTCTCAATCTCGAAAATTAATTTAAATTTCAGAAGACAGTTCACGTAATTGTTTTTGTGAAACATTTTTACATATTGTACATATTTTTTAATAAATTAATGCGATTTTTTTTTTTTTTTGTATTTATTCCGTATGTTACCATTATTTCACAAATTGAATTGAATACCTATGCATTCCATTATAACTTAAACTTATAATAATTTAAATAACCGTTCGAATTTCGCCTAACAATCAATAGCGTTCTGTAGGACCATAAGCCGGAGATTCCCTAATAAAATCAGCCCATTCTGTTGGATAGTCTCTGAAAATATCCTGGAAAGTATATGCAATTAATTCCAATCTGCCCAATTGTTAATAAAGTGTTAATAATTCGAAAATCAGTTAGAATTCGAAAAATCCTTTAAACACATTCAATTTTACACCACTTTCTAAAAAGTTGTGAATTTTCAAGTCTCTAGGTCTAACCATTTTTGAGTAATATTGCTCAAAGTAACACCGTGCACGGACATTTTGTCCACGGACAATTCGCTCACGGATATCTCGTCCACGGACATTTCGCTCACGGAATGCTTTATAATTATAATGTGTGATGTATATATTGTTTATTATATATTATTTATAATATTCTGCAATAGAAAACTAGAAAACACCATTTTTTGAAGATTACATGTATGCCTCGCATTTATTGTACCTCAGTCTTATAAAAGCTGTAATAATAGCGGGCATATCTTGTAGATATTATAGTACATGAAAAGAGAAAACAGAAACATTTTTTTTATATATACAATAACTACAATTATTTGCAGTGTATTTTAACAATAGGTAAACAACATAAACATAAGTATTGGTACTAAGATTAGCTTATTAGAAGCAATATTGGTACAGAAATTAGTTTTTTATGACAGAATTTTTTTCAACAGTGACTACATAAAATACATATATGTATACTATACAACTAAACAATTGTTTGATAATTAAATGTGATATAAATTAAATAGCTAGATATTGGTACCTTTTAGTGTTACGTTAAATTATATAAACGTAAACATGTCCGTGTTTTCGGACTGTTCTATATTTTTGGACTCATAATGAAAGCATACGAAATAATTAGTATTTACCTTTATTGTAATTATTTTATTCTCATTCTTACGTTTTCACTTTTAGTCTTGTTAGTACCCTGTTATTTCAGTTCCTTATTTTGATACTCATAACTCATTAATTAATGCGAAATATTACAGGAGGTAAATAATTTAATGATACAGTCAACACGTCATCGATTTCATAACTGTAATCGATAGATAAACATTTTCTTTGTTTTCATATGAAATGTTTCGGCTCAAATCACTATAATAATATTATACATTTATACCTGGCTATTAATGTAATAGTAAAAAATAAAATGAAATATATCCCAAATGCACTTTAAAATACAAAATAAATGTCCGTTTTGACGAGATGTCCGTGGACGAAAAGTCCTAGACCCAAGTAACTCACACACAGACATATCTAGCGTATGATATTATTGAGATAGATATACTGTATATACGATACATTATCATTAAGAATTATTGTACATGCATACATATGCATTAATATTTTAATTGAAATATCTGACATTTCACTCGAGGGATAAATTCTAACTGACAAAGAAGATCAAGAATTATATTAACACAACTCAATTTTTTTAGATAACATTAATGATGGAGGTGAACCATCAAGGATGGAGAGAATTAGAGAATATTTGGAACTGGAAACAACAGGAGGAGATGACGACTTCACTGATCTTCACCGTGCATCTGAAAAAGAAGATTTGGAAGCCAATAGGCCTCTAATAACAAATACTTCAACTGATATAATGTCAAAAAAGATCAATTTGCCAAACATCAATGGAGAAACTCCTCTCCATATAGCGACTAGGAAACTCAACCTGGACATCATTGCTGATCTTCTGGATGAAAAGGCTAACCCTAACCTGAGGGATGATGACGGAAACACTCCTTTGCATTATCTTGCCAAGAAGATTTTGTGTGATGATGACTCAAAGGAAACACTATTAGAATCTTTAAATCTCCTGATCAAACACCCAGACGTAGATTTAAACTCACTAAACTTCAGCGGAGAAACGCCTCTGAAATTGGCCATCAATCAAATCAATGAAAACAAAGACCAAATGTCAGATGAGGCCAAAGAATTTGTTGAGATTTTGCTCAGCAAAGGGTCAGATGCTGATGGTTTACCGGATTATTTCTCTGAAATGTTTGCAGCTACCATTGAAAAAGCATCTAAAAATCCTCACATCAGAACCAAATCATCAGAGAAAGTATCTCGGACAAACGTGTACAATTGCATAGCTGAGAAAAACATACAAGAAATTCAAACCTTGTGGAAAGAAATAGATTCAGAATCTAAAGATAAAATGAAGATATTCATTAATGGCCGCATCGGTTCGAAAACTATTCTTACCAAAGTAGTGAGTGATGGTGACGAGGACAGTGTCAGATTTCTTCTGAATGAACTCGATGCCGATCCATTTGTTAAAGATGTAGACGGTGAGATTCCACTAAATACATCATTATCTCTAAATAATTCAGCCATAACAGAATTACTTGCATCAAAGATGAAGCAAATACGTTGTGGCTCATTTAATCTTGATGATGTGAAGAATTCAAGCGATGAGGTTAAATCGTACTTAATTACCAAAGGAGCTTATATTGGGAATAGATATGAAATTATCAATGAATCTATTAGCACAAATGTACTACAAAAGGCATTTAACAACTCAATCAATTCTTATGATGGCGACAATCGAATGTCTAAGAAAATATCAAAAGATCCAGAATCAACAGATCATTGTGTCACTCTCAATTATGACTTCCTCTTCCCTTGTAGAAAGAAACTTCATAAATATTCATTAATACAGGCAATTTCCCTTCTTCTAAATTTGGCCTACAAATCTGAACTCAAAGAAGCTATCAATCATCCTCTGATAGAAGTGTTTGTGTTACACTGCTTTTCGATGTCCAGGAAGAGTTATTTTGGGGACTTAGTTCCCTATCTTATCATTTACTCTTCCTTAATACTTCATGCTACTATAAGCGAAACTTATATATCATCCTCTGTTGAATCTATTATCGAGATACCTTTTTTGCTTTCTATGGGTTTTAGTTGTGACATTATACTTTTTAAAGAGTTCTTCCAGGCATTAGTTCAAAGGAAAAGATATTTCAAAATATTTGATAGTTATGTCAAATTGTTTATGATCTTTGGTTTCTTCGGCTTCACCTTTTACTTTGTCGTCACTATTGGTGAGGATGAATTAGAACGCGAAAAAGTCATCAACCACTTTCTTGGATGGATTACGCTCAGTTCATCGTGAGTATTGTGTATTCCTTAACTATTCTTCAATAATTAATCTCGTGGTTAACACTTTTAACTTTTAATCTATGAATTTATGAACCGAGAAAAATTTGTACTAAATATTATAAAGCATAATATAGTGATACGAATTTTCTATTCCTCATCTTACCTACTTTACAAATACTGTAAACTATTTAAAATGAGAGTGCGACACTTTCCCCCATGAAATATTTTTACATAATATGATAGATAAACATTAATTAGCTAATGGTATGAAATGTATTGGATGACACAACTGAATATATTTTTTAAATAGAACATTTATTATTATTTTATTTAATATATTATTGAATACTATTTTAATAATTTGATAATTTACATAGGTTATTTATTAATTAATATAAGTGTGATCGAACATGAAATTGATTGCATTAATTCCAGATAGAAACTTTGAATGTTTAAACGTTAACAAAATATTTGAATATTTTCGTAAATAGGCAAAAGTTAATTGAATTTGATGGGTGACACAAAATTTATGAGAAACAAAATACATTCGAGAAAACATTTAGATAGAAGAGATATAAATCTGAAAAGTGGAAGAAATTTGTTCACATCCCCGGTAGCTTTTTTTCTTGGACCAATATTGGGAAAGCATTGGCAATATTGGGACAACAATGGCCCGAGAATCATTACTACCTGGGATATTAGTTACATATAAATATTTTATTTTAAAAGAAAAAAATTATGTTGCAGAACTTTTGTGTCACTCTGTATAAACTGTATTATTAAAAATATATTACATTTCATTTTATTTAATAATCATTATTTAGAAGACCACAGTGATTAATTAATTATACTGATTCTATTTTAAAAATATAAGCATATGCTGTTTATACACCCCTCCCCTCTCCTTTTAATGTAGAAATTATTAATTTTACCAGGATAAGATAATAATTAAAATAACGTCCGTTTCCAACACAATTATTCGAATGTTTCCATCAACGTCAGGGTTTGGAGAAATAGTAATTATTACAATAATGTTTCAAGAAGATTTCATTGGATTGCAATAGATGATGTTAATAACAGTATAGCTTACGAAGATAACCAAATTCCATGAGAGTTTCCTAATGGAATTTGCTGGTCTATAAACTGATCTTCTGTATTTTATTTCCAGGTATGTGATTTTCTCACTGTTAAGTAAAACTAATTGTTTCGCCCGTCATGTCGCAATAGTAAAGGCAATAACGTGGAATTATTTCAAAGCACTGGTACCTCTGGCACCTATTTACTTGGCCTTCAACTACTGCTTCATGATCATCTTGGCACCGATTGAACCGTACAACATTAACGATACAGTAAAGTTTATGCAATATACTATTTTTGTAAACATTTCAAAAATCTTCTTCTAACTATCATATTATTTTTCCTTAAAGGTAAACGAAGAAAAGAATTTTACTGAAAACTACTTTCCATTCTTTGAAACAATTCCCAAAACAATAATCATGAGTTCTGGAGAGTTCGAGTATTCCTCCTACTCTGAAGCGATTAATGGAGAGTCTTTTTTCATTGAATTGTCATCAAAACTGGTACTGGTACTTTTTGTGTTCTTCATCTTCATGGTGCTGACCAACTTCTTCACTGCCATTGCTATTGGAGACTTTGAGGTAAGAATGAATGACTTGGAAGTCGTTATGGTATTCGGTCAATACTGTTCCTTCGGTGGCCGGTAAATTTGTCCCTGGTCAAAAGATCCCAGGTCTATTGATCCCTAGTCATTTGAGTCCCAGTCACATTTAGTAGTGACTTTTTAATATAAAAAATTAGCATCTACTATTTAAATAATATATTAAACTTGTGAAACAAATTGACATCTACTATTTATATATTAATATTTAGTATATAAACATTAAATATATTAACTGAATTCAAACAACCACTGTAGATCTGATCACCGCAACAAGTAAGTTATTTTCTATTTACAAATAATTTACATTTACAACTAGTTAGAAAACATCTTACAGGTGATGGAAAATATTAAGCAACTATTGATTGACAAAAGAAAAATAGAAAATATTTATTGTCTTCAAGTTAGATCGCATGCAGGTAGTACTTTGTTCAATACCTTTTTTTTGAAAAATTGGTTAGTTTATAAGTGAAAAGGTTTTTTTAATTTTTTATGTTTAACTGAAAACTATCGTAAAATTGTCATATGAATTATCCCTCAATTACTTTCTATACAAGGAGAAATAATTACGAGACTTGTTCTGACATATTTGAATTGTCATATGTGCTAGTTGTAAGAGTGAGTTATGCCTGTACATTTATTTTACCATGGAAAATTTTTTGTTGTAGGAATGTAAATTCGATAAGAAAAAAAATCAATTTTATTTCTTAAGTTCATTAAAAAAATCTATTTTATATTATAAAATATAAATTCAATCATATGTTATAAAATATAAATTCAATTATATATTATGTCATTATTATACATACCAATAATAAATTAATTATATGTGTGTAAATTCATCATCAATTGACCGGGGATCAATTTAGCTAGAACAAGAGTCTTCATAGCTTAGTCTATAACCATCAACTTAACTCTACTCGAAATATAACCGAGATAGTTTTCATGATATCACAACTATAGCTTATATCTCGAAATATTTAATATTAGTAATTATTCACATGATTTAATCAGTGCATTGGCTTGTGCAGGTCTTGAAGAAAAATCTGACTCAATCTCTACTCACGTCTATGCTGGAAGAAATCAAATACAATGAAACTGTCGCACAGAAACTTCGCCAGAGTAAACGGGTAAGTACATTCATTCTTTTAATTCTGTTTTAGATGTACCCATTAATCAATTAACTCTTGAAAATCTGTTATAGATATAATGAAAGACGTGCACACTGTTATCTCATAAATTTTAAAGTTGAAATTTTGCACAAATTATGAGTTTGAATTATTCTTCATTGAGTAAATTACCTTATTTCTCGGAATAACCAGTGAACGGTAGGATCATTTGTGCAGAACAATTTATATCAAATTGTCTATGTCCGATCTCACAAGTTAATATCAGCCATGTTGAAATTTGCCCATTGACTGCAAGTATCTTTCCAATTATTTGTTGTTATTTTAAGAGATTGTAATTATACTTAACATTTCCTAGATAAAATGAATAATGATGCTATTATGGAAAGCTTTTTCTTTACTAATTTAAGACTTCATCCCTCAGTTACTACTCTGCTGGCTCCCAAAGAAGATGTTAGATTGGCTGATACCTGATTATGAACCAGAAGATGTAAGAAAGATCTTTGTAAAAATTAACAAACTATCCCAGGGGGAAAGGTTCATCTATTCGGAAAAGGAAAAAGACTTTGTATCTCTCAGAAATCTAATTGAAGTCAGGACAAGAACAGCTTTGAGGTGATATGATAAAAATTATTGAAATTATTATTATAGAAATTAACAAAAAAATATTAGGGATACTTTGAACTAAAAATTATTAACTTAACTTAAGATGAATGGTTTTAAAATAAATTGGACTACAAACTCAATCCATTCGCACTATTCAAATTTTCAATATAGGTTTATGAATCAATTTCAATTGGAATAAATGAATATTCAACACCAATGAAACTTTGCAAAACAATAATATGCTTTGGTTTACCCTCAGAGAAATCTACCGTAAGAATATTGGAGCAGACAAAGAAATTCCTGCTTACCCTCCACCTAATGAAGTCAAAGATGGAACTATGGAACTGGTAAGAATGTAAATAGATCTTTGACTGAATTAAAATGTATCGGTGAATTTTGTAAAGCATTATTCAATCACACTTTGTAGGTGACTAAAATTGAACAGTTGGAGACTAACTTGAAAGAAAATCAAAGAAAGTTGGAGTCCCGACTAACAGAAAATCAAGGAAAGTTGGAGTCCCGACTAACAGAAAATCAAGGAAAGTTGGAGTCCCGACTAACAGAAAATCAAGGAAAGTTGGAGTCCCGACTAACAGAAATGTCAGAAAATCAAGGAAAGTTGGAGTCCCGACTTACAGAAAATCAAGGAAAGTTGGAGTCCCGACTAACAGAAATGTCAGAAAATCAAAGAAAGTTGGATTTGCAATTGAAGAAACTTATCGAAATTCTGCCGCAATTACAGTTTCAATCCCCGGATTCGAATGTCTAAACTCAAGAGACTGAAACACATAAGAGTAGTTTAAAAAATAATAAACTATTTCATAAAGTCTCTGCATTAAATATTCTTTTTGTGTGATGATTCAAGTTTTCAATTGATTATTAGTACGGATTATCCTGATATATTAGAATGTTAATATTTAATATTTTTTAGAAAATTGATTATCAGATTATGTAAAAAAAGAAATCCGAATTAAAATGAAAAGAAAGAAACAAATTTAAGATAAAGTAAGTTTCAAAATTTATTTGTTCAGCTTACTTCTTTAGTAAATTTTTATTGCATATTTGTTTAATTCTAATAGCTTTTTTATATATATTTAAATATATTTATTCTCCATATTCGCTAGATTAGCATAAACTGCCCAAATGGTTGGCAGTACAAGAGGTACTGTCTCTAAAGTCCAATTGTATTATAAAAATTTGATTACATTTTAAATACATATTATTTAATTAACAAACTGTGTTTTTTTCACCATTTACTGTAGTCAGATATTAAGACAAGAATTATTGACCACTGTAAAAGCTCCGACATCATCACACCGGCGAAAATATTTGTCTGATTTCAATGTTCATTCTTCCTCTAGCTCGAAAAAATCTTCTTGTACCGTACGATTTAACCCTTGCATGTGGTAATGTTGTGTACTTACATGCTTAATTTCCCTTATCACTGAGATAGGAAATATTACAATATGATATATTCCTTTTGTTCAATTATTTATTTTTACAGAAATGTTCATCACTTAGTCAGGGTTTTAAAATCTTTCCCAAACATGTTCCACAGGATGACCGGTGAGGGTAATTATTATACCAGTGGATTTTTTTTTTTTTTTTTGTCCAGATGTATAAATAATGAGCTTCGTCGAATAATGAGCACTTTTCGAATGTGTTAGAATTAGTTAGTTTCAATTAGTTTAGAGTAAAATTGCGAGCAGCTCACGAGTAGTTGAGAACCAAGAGATTTTGGAGGAATGAGAGGAGGACAATCTTACGGATGGTTAGAAGATAAGATTGAGAGAACTCCTAGAATATAAATAGAGGATTATGTCTTTCTCGGTGTTTACCAGCTTTTCAATAAATCAGCAGGATAGAAGAATTAGCAGTTAGGTTTACAAATTCCAAAGCTCATTCTCCGCACAGCAGTTTCAGAGACATAGAAGAGGATAAGACGAAGTCGAACCAGCAACTGAAGCAGATTACAGAACAGCTTCTTTTCTTTTAGGGCAGTCATTCCATGATTCAGCAGAGCTCTATAGTCTAAGTTGTCACCTGTGCTAACTGTACTTTTGACGAGTCGCCTGTCAAATACAAATAAACAAATACAATAATTTTCCCAATCGATATGAGTTTAATGCCTAGTGTAACCGTTCCTTGTGTTTCCTAGTAAAAATGTAGACTCTCAAACTTCAAATTCCGACTTCCAATTTGTAAGTTAATTCAATTCATTCCTCTTTAGGCAGATCATAAATTAATTGAATTGAACCAATGTATTATTAGGACGAAATAAACATTTGTCTGATCAATTATTTAGAATTCATTTAAGTTAATACATTAGAGTTTTATTGCCCTTAATATTTAGTTCGATAATGAAAGTGATGCTTATACTCCAAACTTATAAATAACGTGAACAATAAGTTTTAAAAAAATTGAATTTTTGTGTATGACAAATCGTGACCCACTCAGTTTAAATGGACGCTCAGTTGTAGTTAACCACTCTACCAAGTGAATGAAATTGATTTCTGATTACAAAAAATATTCTAAATAAATTCCTGAAAGGAAAAGTAAATATGGAACACTAAATAATGGGCCAACAGAAATGTCAAATTTAACCTTGGTGTTACCCTGTATATGGAAATGGTAAATTTAACCTTGTGGGTTACCTTGGATATGGAAATGGTAAATTTAACCTTGGAGTTACCTTGGATATGGAAATGGTAAATTTAACCTTGGAGTTACCTTGGATATGGAAATGGTAAATTTAACCTTGGAGTTACCTTGGATATGGAAATGGTAAATTTAACCTTGTGGTTACCATGGATATGGAAATGGTAAATTTAACCTTGAAGTTACCTTGGATATGGAAATGGTAAATTTAACCTTGGAGTTACTTTGGATATGGAAATGGTAAATTTAACCTTGGAGTTACCTTGGATATGGAAATGGTAAATTTAACCTTGAAGTTACCTTGGATATGGAAATGGTAAATTTAACCTTGAAGTTACCTTGGATATGGAAATGGTAAATTTAACCATGTGGTTACCTTGGATGCACAAATGTTAAATCAAAGGATGTGGTAAAATTAAGTTTTACCCTTTAAGTTTTCTAGTAAGTGCTGATGAAAAATTTTACTTTTGGAGTTACCTAAGTGGTAATGTTAAATTGAAACAGCCTTCAGTCACTGTAGCATTTGTATGGAGTTCTACTGGGCGAAGGTAGGTCTACTGCTGGCGTCGATGTAATATTGGGCAGGTTTCGGCCCACGTTTGAGCCCAAGACAATGGAGCCCAATTGTCAGCCCACGTATGGGAAAGACGTGGACTCTCAAAGTGAAATTATGACGAGATATCACTACAAAGTTAAATCAAATCACACACCAATTCCAGTAATTGCAATAAACCAATTCTGTTAATTTGTAGAGAACAGATTTCTAGAACTTCAGATTTTATTGAGATTATGCGTGAAATTATCCATACCGAAATTAATTGTATGTTTACATAATTTATTAATTGATTTAATTACTGTCTATGATTGAACAGAAAAAGAAAATAGAAAATAACTGTTTTTAATTTATTGGTACAAAATAAAAATCCCTGTTCAGTATATAGCAAATATGGCTTTGATGAGAATAATCGAAAAAAGGGAAGGACACACATATGGTTATGTCAAAATCCTATAAAATTCACGCCAATTATTCCTGTACGAAAGCTGTCTCTTCTTAACTGTTATACAAGCTTAAGGCCTAAACAAAATGTACAATCATCACAATAAATAGCTAGCCCTATATATCGAATAGCAAACATATGGATGTAAATTTAAAAAATGTCTTAAGAAGGTATTTTTAACAGCTGTTGAGAGGTTTGATAGTATGGGGAACAAAACAAGATGTAAATAGTTATCGAAATTTGGCACCATTAAGTCAATAATACAATAGATATTTTCATATTGGAATTACACTCATAAAACTACATTAACAAAATGACTCTTTTCTTAGATAGTAAGGTACATACGATTATTTTGAATAGAAAGTGAATCTATTAATTATTCCAATAATATTATTATAATACCGCTGAAACATCCAAATTTTACCCTTCCACAACCTAAATAATAGGGTCTGACACAAGGCAACATGTTAAAGTGTTGATGTTCTCTAATAGATACTCAATAAATCGATGCATCTTATCTAGGTTAAGGGCCCCATCAATGCGGTAAACATTAGGCAGGTGTTAGGGACAATTAGGCAACTTAATCACGTCAATAAAACTACTAATATGAGTGATGACTGACATCATTTATTATCGGCAGATCCTTTGTTATTGTACATTACGGTAAATATTGATGGTATTTTATCGTAAAATATCATAATAAAGACATTTTCGGAAACGTCCGACGAAAGACGATAGATTAAAAGTGTTTTAAATTTATGATAAATTACGGTTGTATTTTCGTGCCAATATTAATGAATAAACTGGAGTTAAGTACGTTTTTCTGTACAGTTACGCATTCCCGTACAGTTACGCATTCCCGTACAGTTACGCATTCCCGTACAGTTACGCATTCCCGTACAATTACGTATTCCCGTACAGTTACGCATTCCCGTCCAGTTACGCATTCCCGTACAGTTACGCATTCACGTACAGTTATGTATTCCCGTACAGTTACACATTCCCGTACAGTTACGCATTCACGTACAGTTATGTATTCCCGTACAGTTACGCATTCCCGTACAGTTACGCATTCCCGTACAGTTACGCATTCACGTACAGTTATGTATTCCCGTACAGTTACACATTCCCGTACAGTTACGCATTCCCGTACAATTACGTATTCCCGTACAGTTACGCATTCCCGTCCAGTTACGCATTCCCGTACAGTTACGCATTCACGTACAGTTATGTATTCCCGTACAGTTACACATTCCCGTACAGTTACGTATTACCGTACAGTTACGTATTACCGTACAGTTACGTATTACCGTACAGTTACGCATTCCCGTACAGTTACGTATTACCGTACAGTTACGCATTCCCGTACAGTTACGTATTACCGTACAGTTATGGATTCCCGTACAGTTACGTATTACTGTACAGTTACGCATTCCCGTACAGTTACGTATTACCGTACAGTTACGCATTCCCGTACAGTTACGCATTCCCGTACAGTTACGTATTACCGTACAGTTACGCATTCCCGTACAGTTACGCATTCCCGTACAGTTACGCATTCCCGTACAGTTACGTATTACCGTACAGTTATGGATTCCCGTACAGTTACGCATTCCCGAACAGTTACGTATTCCCGTACAGTTACGTATTCCCGTACAGTTACGTATTCCCGTACAGTGACGTATTCCCGAACAGTTACGTATTCCCGTACAGTTACGTATTCCCGTACAATTACGTATTCCCGTACAGTTACGTATTCCCGTACAGTTACGTATTCCCGTACAGTGACGTATTCCCGAACAGTTACGTATTCCCGTACAGTTACGTATTCCCGTACAGTTACGTATTCCCGTACAGTTACGTATTCCCGTACAGCTACGTATTGCCGTACAGTTACGTATTCCCGTACAGTTACGTATTCCCGTACAGTTACGTATTCCCGTACAGCTACGTATTGCCGTACAGTTACGTATTCCCGTACAATTACGTATTCCCGTACAGTTACGTATTCCCGTACAGTTACGTATTCCCGTACAGTGACGTATTCCCGAACAGTTACGTATTCCCGTACAGTTACGTATTCCCGTACAGTTACGTATTCCCGTACAGTTACGTATTCCCGTACAGCTACGTATTGCCGTACAGTTACGTATTGCCATACAGTTACGTATTCCCGTACAGCTACGTATTGCCGTACAGTAACGTATTGCCGTACAGTTACGTATTCCCGTACAGCTACGTATTGCCGTACAGTTACGTATTGCCGTACAGTTACGTATTACCGTACACTGCTTAATTCGTCTAAAAACTGTTTCATTATTAAGATAAGTGTTAAAACAATTAAAGTAAATACTCACAGTGACACGTTCTACCAAACTGTCAGTTTGTATATATTATAAGTAACTAATGTACGAAACTGCGTAACTGTCGGTTTAGTGCAACTTATCCTGCAAGAAGTAAATAGATCTAGCCATCATGTGAAGTGATATTGCCTAAGTGTTCCAGAGATTCTCTTGGCATTTTCTCTAATCCGCGGATCCAATCTAGGCAGTGAAAAGTCAAATTTCTTACAGATAATATTTAGACTGCGCCTTCAGGAGAGCAGACTTTGAAGGATCTGAACCCCCATCTCTACTCGGGAAAAAGGGATTCAACTCCATCCGACCTAATACGTTAATTCGGAACGCTTTGGTAGATTTATGATTGCATTTATTAAGCAAATTAGGATATATTTTTAAAAAATATAGTAGTTGTTAATTATGAGACAGTTATTATTCTTAAATTAGGGTTGTTCGGAATTATCGGACGGTTCAACATTTTCGATCATAAAAAATATATATCAATAAAGTTAAAAACAACAATTTTTCTAATAAGTTTTAACACCTTAAGTTTATACAAATATCATTCAAAATTATCTAGAAAATATATAATTAATAAATACAATATACGATCAAAATTATTTCTGATATGTAAAATTTTATGGTAATAAATAATCTACCAAACGATAGGCATTAATATTTTTTCCTCTGTAATTTTTATTTTTCTCTATTATTTATATGTGTGAATTCACATGTTTATTAACAAGCAATCTTTTTTATTCATTATTCCCCGTACCTTTTTTATTCCTCTAAGAAAATACTGAAATAAATACAGTGGGGCCCAAAGGAAACCATTTCATATTTCGCAAAGAAAATAGAGCGGCAAGAAAGTATTTTTCTTAGAAAGCGAAAAACTGAAGAATGAGTGAAGTTTCGAATCGCTCGTACGGCGGCGTATTCGAACCTGCTGAATCGGAATTTAGTTCACACACATTTCACGAGAAATGAACGCCTTTAGAAACAACACTATGGCAGCAAGGAGTGCTGCCAAATATTTATCACATCATTGTTATTGCACGGGAAACATAACGAAGGTACAATTGTAAAATGTTACAGGTCTCCTCCACACTAAATTTTTATTACTCTATTTATTAGATTTATAAGATTGCTTGTTATGAAACTGCAAACCATTTCAAATTCGGTTCTGTGTATTTACTAAAATATGTGATTTAAGGAATTCGAATGGGTTTTGCACTACCCTCCGATTTTCTGAGCAAGAAAGAGTCTAAGATACTTCGGAAGATCCAATTCGAAAAAGTGATGAAATATATCAGGTATTTATTAAAGTCATGCTTTACATATACATATATTTGCCACCTTATAGAGTTCTTATAAGTGATGTAATTTACATTATGATAAAAATATTAGAATGATAAAAAAAATTCTAAATATAAATTATGTTTTCCTCTCAGTAAATTTCTATTGCTTTTGTCTGTCGGTCACACTAACCCAGCAATACGCTTGGCAAGCAGCTGGTGTAGGAGATTGTTCTGATATCAGTTCAATAAATGGCTTCAATAACTAAATTATATTGTATAATATTTAGTTTATAATATTGAAGTAAATATGAGTCAGAGATAACAATTATAACATAAAATGAACTACAATCAGTAAACATAAAATTGCTATGGTAAAAACACGGTCATTTTTGACGGCACGCATACACTACGTAGTAACTATAACATTAATAAATTGTTAAATATTGTGTTGGAAATTTGACGGTATTACAATTTATTGGTTCTTGATAGCAAATAGATATATCAATGTAACAGTATATATTTTAAACAATGTAACAGGATATCAATTGAAACCTCTGACAATGTTTTCCACTGTAGCAATTATTTGTAACTGCCAATTAGTTTGATTGCAGTTTGAGAACTATAGGGCATAGTATAGGTATATAAATATGTTATACCTATATAGGTATATAAATATGTTATACCCATATAGGTATATTAATATGATATACCTATATAGGTATATAAATATGTTATACCCATATAGGTACATAAATATGTTATACCTATATAGGTATATTAATATGTTATACCTATATAGGTATATTAATATGTTATACCTATATAGGTATATTAATATGTTATTCCTATATAGGTATATTAATATGTTATACCTATATAGGTATATTAATATGTTATACCTATATAGGTATATTAATATGTTATACCTATATAGGTATATTAATATGTTATACCTATATAGGTATATTAATATGTTATTCCTATATAGGTATATTAATATGTTATACCTACATAGGTATATTAATATGTTATACCTATATAGGTATATAAATATGTTATACCTAATAGGTATATTAATATGTTATACCTATATAGGTATATAAATATGTTATACCTAATAGGTATATTAATATGTTATACCTATATAGGTATATTAATATGTTATACCCCTTCTGGTTGAACTGACTCTAAGTTTTTAGATTTTAATGGGGTTATGTGTGAACGTATGTCCTAAATTCACTGCAAATTCTTTATTTTCATGTTTAGTAACTGATTTAATTATTGTCTATAAATTACACAGAAAAGGAAGCGGGTAAATAACCTGTTTATTGGTACTAATTTGTAAATAAAATGTGTAACAAAGATGGCTTACATGAGAATAATCGGTAAATAGCGAAAATACCGCTAATTTTTTTTACAGTATTACTGTATATAGTTTACTTCGTTTATATTGATGTATTGATTTGTTTTAAATATAGTGAATAATTTATTAATAGACTGAGTTGTACATCGAATTATTTATCATATTTTTATATATATATATTCGTGCGCGGACAAAATGCCTACGGACAAAATGCCTACGGACAAAATGCCTATGGACAAAATGCCTATGGACAAAATGCCTATGGACAAAATGCCTATGGACAAAATGCCTATGGACAAAATGCCTATGGACAAAATGCCTAACGGACAAAATGAAAAATGGACAAAATGCCTAATGGACAAAATGCCTAACGGACAAAATGCCAAACGGACAAAATGCCTAAAATGCATTTAAACTTATTTCAAAAATGGAAATTGTGGATAAAGATTTAAAATAAGTTAGACCAACTGGAATCAAAGAGTTTTGTCTCAGTGAGAGTTTATTAAATCACTTTCACATTGAATATGAACATTTGTAACTCGTAGTGCTTAGTAAAAACACCCTCTTATTTCATTTCACTGTGTTTATGATTTATCACTAAAGTGTTTGTTCTATTTGTCAAATCGCTTTAAGTAATTATTTTTCCTACATCTTGCCATTTTTATTGGATATCTATAATCATCTCTACTATTTCCATTTTTTTAAAAACATTAATAATCATCTTATTCTATTTCCATTTTGTTCGAAGACATCTATAGTCATCATATTTTGTTTTAATTTTTTAAAAGATATCTATAATCATCTTATTCCCTTATGATTTATTTTTAATATTGTTTATTCTTTTAGATAGCTATAATCATCTTCAATCTACAGTGATGTTTATAGTTGCTTTTGTAATTATAACTCAAGTTAAGTAATTACAATGTTTATATAAGTTAGTACTGACATGCAATTTACTACTCTGGTTATAAAAAAAAGCTGCCGATATTTTTTTATTCAACTACCTTTGAAGAATAAATAAAATTCCGTTGGAAAAAATACTGTATTCTTTATGAGATGTAACTGAGACGTAGTATATAATTTTTTCTTATGTTTTACATAGAATTTCAAAAAAATTATTTGATGTTCAATGATAAGGTTTATTAGAATATAATGTATTCTGTTCTTTATTTACCAATAATCATTCCATTACAGATATCACTTCAATGTTTTCTATTCGACCCTTTTATTTAAATATGGAGTTAATTCTTTTATTCACTTTGCAACTTTCTTTTACGTCATTATTTTTCAATTTCTATTTTCTATATTCATATATTTTGTACATTAGGCATTTTGTCCGTTAGGCATTTTGTCCGTTAGGCATTTTGTCCGTTAGGCATTTTGTCCGTTAGGCATTTTGTCCGTTAGGCATTTTGTCCGTTAGGCATTTTGTCCGTTAGGCATTTTGTCCGTTAGGCATTTTGTCCGTTAGGCATTTTGTCCGTTAGGCATTTTGTCCGTTAGGCATTTTGTCCGTAGGCATCTTGTCCGTAGGCATTTTGTCCGTTAGGCAAATTGTCCGTAGGCATTTTGTCCGTTAGGCAAATTGTCCGTTAGGTATTTTGTCCGTTAGGCAAATTGTCCGTTAGGCATTTTGTCCGTTAGGCAAATTGTCCGTTAGGCATCTTGTCCTAGTACCATATATTTTGTAATACTATTGTATTCTTTGTGTTTTTGTCTTTCATTCAATAATTTTAATAATTAAATTTCTTAATTTACATTCTATTTAATTTTTAGTTTCTTTTTCATTCAAATCAGTTTCATTTAATTTACCCTCTTTTTCTCAGTCAGGCCTATAACACAGAGTTAGGCCTAGTTCACAAAGTACAGTCAGCACAACAAATAACTAGTCGTCCTACACAGTGAATAACAAACTTGGGATATAGACAGAAATATTTATTGTTGTATAGGGTATATGTTATTTCAGAGTTAGTGTAAAATATAGAAATATATTGATATTGTAACTATAGCTCATAGCATATTGTATATTGAATACTATAAGTACATATATTGAATATTCATGTTATAGGGTTAGTTCCGAGTTATTGAATGGTCTCTCATTCTCGATCATTTTGGAAAATAAAGTATAATTCAACTTTTGAGCTGGTTATTATAATTGGTATCCATGGTGGCTACAGGTATCATGGATACCAATTAAAATAACCAGCTAAACTGTTCTTAATATATTGTTATTCTTATATGATCGGAAATGTGGAAGAGTCCGATAACTTGAAACTAACCCTACTTATATATAACCTATATTCTAAAATATAATTATTAAAAAATATGAATATAACCATGGAAACCTATATTTTATCGTAACCATATGGTATTAAATTATTCAAAAAGAACGCATGAAATTAAAATATCTTAAATGATGTTCTATAAGTTAAATAAATGTAAAAAGTATATTCAAGAAAAAATATTTAGTATGAATTTAAACTTTAATGAATACCAAAGTTGTATTTGTATTCATAATAATTAAAAATTCCATCATATAAAAGTACGAATAATGATGAAAAACAAAAATTCCAGAAATTAAATTTGCAGAAATATCAGAATTTCGAAAAATGGTAAAATCGATATGAAATAATGTATTAGTAATAAAGCTTCTGTCTGTCCGTCACATTAACTTTATGATGCGCTTGGTAAGCAGCTGTTAGCATGGATATGAAATTAATCTATAATATAAAATAAATAGGTGTGTAGTATACATATCGTGTAAAACATGAGTCATGTGAAATACCAGGTACAAATTTACAGTATCTCTCAATATAAGTATAGTACAAACATACATACATATAACAAGTGTTAGAGCTTTGCGTTACTCAGCTCTAAATGCCGGATAATTTTAAGGCAAGGAAAGTGATCATGATTTTAACAGTTTTAACATTTTTAAATGTTTTCACCATTTTAACAGTTTCAACAGTTTTAACATTTTTAAATGTTTTCACCATTTTAACAGCTTTAACAATGTTCTCACCATTTTAACAGTTTTAACAATTTTTACAGATTTAACCATTTTAATCATTATAACAGTTTTAACCATTTTAACCGTTTTAACCAATATAACCGTTTTAACATTTCAACCATTATAACCGTTTTAACCAATATAACCGTTTTAACATTTCAACCATTATAACCGTTTTAACCATTTCAACCATTATAACCGTTTCAACATTTTAACCATTATTGTAACTGTTTAGACGTATTAACCATGTTACCTATTTACCGTTATAACAATTTCAATCATTGTAAACGTTATAACTATATTAACAATTAAAATTTATTATACCGTAATCGTGTGGCCCGACAATTGGGCCCCAGGACAATTGGGCCCCGGACAATTGGGCCCCAGGACAATTGGGCCCACGACAATTGGGCTCCGTGACAATTATATTATTTTCCAATTTTTTTCAGAGTTTATTGTATTAACTTAATTACAGAGCCTTGCTACTGTAATAACTAGGTTTGTGACAATATGCATTTTGTATAAAGAATATAGTCTTGAGCATATTTAAAATAAAGAATATTCCTTACATGATAAAAATATTCTCGTTATGTAAAATAATTATTTTTAATAGAACATATTCTTTTCAGGAATAAATACTATTATTCTGTTAATAAACTACAATCGTCTTCTGTTTCGAGATAGATCATGTAAGCAAGAAATTTCCTAGTTACAGTACCTCTATACTCTATAGTCTATATTGAACTCTTGTGAAGTAAATGAGTTAAGATGTAGCCAATAGAAAAAAAGAATGTAGCTATTTTAGATAAAGAAACAATATAAAATAAGGATGTAGGTATTTTAGACATGCCGGAATTATTGGAACATACAAGTTGAATTAAATTTAACGTGAATTATTTGAATGAAGAGGTTTATGAATTATTATTACAAAATGTATTCTCATAATCTCATTTTATCCAAACAACTGTTCAATGTAACGATTAACCTTTAAAATTTACCCATTTTTTACCAAATATTTGTCTTTGTCAGACGATGTACACTACACATTGGATCCAAATGATATGATTCAAAATAATACGACTTATTTAAAGACTTCAAAGGTTTACATTACATTCAAACATGAATATGAATCGAATTAAAAACAATATAAACACATTTTTAGAGAATATAAAACAAATTTCAAAGATAATATTGTCACTTCCCTTGTAAAAACAAGGTAACATTTCTATATTGTGTCTTCTGTCCGATTTTTTCTGGGCTTAAATGTTGTGGGGCCCAATTTTCGTGGGCCCAATGGTCCTGGGCCCAATTGTCGGCAGGCCCAATTGTCGGGGCCCAATTGTCCTGGGCTCAACTGTCGATGCACCTACCGTACTACTGAAATATTGTGAAAAAATCCGATTTAAAGAAAACGAAAAAATTAAATCCTTTAATTAATTACATTTTTATTTACAATAGTATAGTATGGTAGCTTTATTAGTTATGAATAAAAAGAATCACATTAAACCACCGGTAAGTAACAGTAGAAATGTACGCGCTATTTGAGGTAAGTAACAGTAGAATATACGCGCTATTTGAGGTAAGTAACAGTAGAAATATACGCGCTATTTGAGGTAAGTAACAGTAGAAATGTACGCGCTATTTGAGGTAAGTAACAGTAGAAATATACGCGCTATTTGAGGTAAGTAACAGTAGAAATATACGCGCTATTTGAGGTAAGTAACAGTAGAAATATACGCGCTATTTGAGGTAAGTAACAGTAGAAATGTACGCGCTATTTGAGGTAAGTAACAGTAGAAATGTACGCGCTATTTGAGGTAAGTAACAGTAGAAATATACGCGCTATTTGAGGTAAGTAACAGTAGAAATGTACGCGCTATTTGAGGTAAGTAACAGTAGAAATGTACGCGCTATTTGAGGTAAGTAACAGTAGAAATGTACGCGCTATTTGAGGTAAGTAACAGTAGAAATATACGCGCTATTTGAGGTAAGTAACAGTAGAAATGTACGCGCTATTTGAGGTAAGTAACAGTAGAAATGTACGCGCTATTTGAGGTAAGTAACAGTAGAAATATACGCGCTATTTGAGGTAAGTAACAGTAGAAATATACGCGCTATTTGAGGTAAGTAACAGTAGAAATGTACGCGCTATTTGAGGTAAGTAACAGTAGAAATATACGCGCTATTTGAGGTAAGTAACAGTAGAAATATACGCGCTATTTGAGGTAAGTAACAGTAGAAATGTACGCGCTATTTGAGGTAAGTAACAGTAGAATATACGCGCTATTTGAGGTAAGTAACAGTAGAAATATACGCGCTATTTGAGGTAAGTAACAGTAGAAATGTACGCGCTATTTGAGGTAAGTAACAGTAGAAATATACGCGCTATTTGAGGTAAGTAACAGTATAAATATACGCGCTATTTGAGGTAAGTAACAGTAGAAATATACGCGCTATTTGAGGTAAGTAACAGTAGAAATGTACGCGCTATTTGAGGTAAGTAACAGTAGAAATATACGCGCTATTTGAGGTAAGTAACAGTATAAATATACGCGCTATTTGAGGTAAGTAACAGTAGAAATATACGCGCTATTTGAGGTGAGTAACAGTAGAATATACGCGCTATTTGAGGTAAGTAACAGTAGAAATATACGCGCTATTTGAGGTAAGTAACAGTAGAAATGTACGCGCTATTTGAGGTAAGTAACAGTAGAAATATACGCGCTATTTGAGGTAAGTAACAGTATAAATATACGCGCTATTTGAGGTAAGTAACAGTAGAAATATACGCGCTATTTGAGGTAAGTAACAGTAGAAATGTACGCGCTATTTGAGGTAAGTAACAGTAGAAATATACGCGCTATTTGAGGTAAGTAACAGTAGAAATATACGCGCTATTTGAGGTAAGTAACAGTATAAATATACGCGCTATTTGAGGTAAGTAACAGTAGAAATATACGCGCTATTTGAGGTGAGTAACAGTAGAAATGTACGCGCTATTTGAGGTAAGTAACAGTAGAAATGTACGCGCTATTTGAGGTGAGTAACAGTAGAAATGTACGCGCTATTTGAGGTACGTAACAGTATAAATATACGCGCTATTTGAGGTAAGTAACAGTAGAAATATACGCGCTATTTGAGGTAAGTAACAGTAGAAATATACGCGCTATTTGAGGTAAGTAACAGTAGAAATGTACGCGCTATTTGAGGTAAGTAACAGTAGAAATGTACGCGCTATTTGAGGTAAGTAACAGTAGAAATGTACGCGCTATTTGAGGTACGTAACAGTAGAAATGTACGCGCTATTTGAGGTAAGTAACAGTAGAAATATACGCGCTATTTGAGGTGAGTAACAGTAGAAATGTACGCGCTATTTGAGGTAAGTAACAGTAGAAATGTACGCGCTATTTGAGGTGAGTAACAGTAGAAATGTACGCGCTATTTGAGGTACGTAACAGTATAAATATACGCGCTATTTGAGGTAAGTAACAGTAGAAATATACGCGCTATTTGAGGTAAGTAACAGTAGAAATATACGCGCTATTTGAGGTAAGTAACAGTAGAAATGTACGCGCTATTTGAGGTAAGTAACAGTAGAAATGTACGCGCTATTTGAGGTAAGTAACAGTAGAAATGTACGCGCTATTTGAGGTACGTAACAGTATAAATATACGCGCTATTTGAGGTAAGTAACAGTAGAAATATACGCGCTATTTGAGGTAAGTAACAGTAGAAATATACGCGCTATTTGAGGTAAGTAACAGTAGAAATGTACGCGCTATTTGAGGTAAGTAACAGTAGAAATGTACGCGCTATTTGAGGTAAGTAACAGTAGAAATGTACGCGCTATTTGAGGTAAGTAACAGTAGAAATATACGCGCTATTTGAGGTAAGTAACAGTAGAATATACGCGCTATTTGAGGTGAGTAACAGTAGAAATATACGCGCTATTTGAGGTAAGTAACAGTAGAAATGTACGCGCTATTTGAGGTAAGTAACAGTAGAAATATACGCGCTATTTGAGGTAAGTAACAGTAGAAATATACGCGCTATTTGAGGTAAGTAACAGTAGAAATGTACGCGCTATTTGAGGTAAGTAACAGTAGAAATGTACGCGCTATTTGAGGTAAGTAACAGTAGAAATGTACGCGCTATTTGAGGTACGTAACAGTATAAATATACGCGCTATTTGAGGTAAGTAACAGTAGAAATATACGCGCTATTTGAGGTAAGTAACAGTAGAAATATACGCGCTATTTGAGGTAAGTAACAGTAGAAATGTACGCGCTATTTGAGGTAAGTAACAGTAGAAATGTACGCGCTATTTGAGGTAAGTAACAGTAGAAATGTACGCGCTATTTGAGGTAAGTAACAGTAGAAATATACGCGCTATTTGAGGTAAGTAACAGTAGAATATACGCGCTATTTGAGGTGAGTAACAGTAGAAATATACGCGCTATTTGAGGTAAGTAACAGTAGAAATGTACGCGCTATTTGAGGTAAGTAACAGTAGAAATATACGCGCTATACAAGGTAAGTAACAGTAGAAATATACGCGCTATTTGAGGTAAGTAACAGTAGAAATATACGCGCTATTTGAGGTAAGTACGCGCTATACAAGGTAAGTAACAGTAGAAATATACGCGCTATTTGAGGTAAGTAACAGTATAAATATACGCGCTATTTGAGGTAAGTAACAGTATAAATATACGCGCTATTTGAGGTAAGTACGCGCTATACAAGGTAAGTGTGTAGCAATATAATATTCCCTAAGTTTCCCTATATCATCTTTTTCAAAATACTAAATTGATATAATAAGTAGATATAAATAATCTAAAAGTTGCATATAGATATTTCTTTGTATATACTGTATATATATATATATATAAGTTTATATATATAGGTCATATATGGCTATATATATAGGTAGATATATAGCCATACATGCAAACTAATCAATAAGAAACGTTCGTGAGTGCAGCAATAAGAATTTAGCTACCTATTGCAGTATATACGACTTATGGGTACAGAAATATACATTTAAATGGGGAATAAAGTAGCGTATGTAAATGATAACTGTTCTATAGTAACTATACTATAATACCTAGGTATATACTATACTAAATACTAATGTATCATACAGACTATATACAGAATATAGGTACTACTGTATATGTAAATTTATGAGGAAGTAGAACATTTAGCTGGAGACTTCAGATGTAGATCTACGAACCCCTCCCATAGTAGTTGAAATGTACAGCTTTAAAATAACATCAATAGGCTCTCCCATAGACACAAGCAAAGGGAAAACCTAAGAGATATGGACTGCACTGATACTGATTTTGAAATTTAAATATTCGAAACGCGTCTGCAGGAAGGATCCCGCCGATTCGACACACCGCGTCAATAAGTGTTCGAAAAAAACAGTTCACAGGTCACTAGGTAGCAAGATGAAAGGACTAGGAAAGATCTTACCTTGTACTAGAAGGGGGGTGTGATGTCTGAGAAGACTAGTAGTTGAAAAGGTACCACTGAGGGTATAGAAATATCGCACTGTTTGGGTTCGAGTCACAGCACTTAGACAGCCTCACACACTACCGCACACTTGCTCACAGTGTCTGGTGCAAATGGAGGTGGAGTTGAGAGTGGAGGTGGTGCTAAGTCGGTGTTGGAGGTGGCAGCTACATGTGTATTAACTGCTCTTTAATAACCATATTTCCCTCTCTCATTTTAAACTATCTTTCTATTTATCTATTCAAACACAGTGTAATCCGTACAAGCGAAGTATTGATTGTCATTTATTGTTTTTAGCTTTTAAAGTTTGTCATGTAGGTATATGGAGGTGAGATTTATTATATACTTTAATATGATTATATTAAACAAACAGAAATCATAATACCTATTTTATTACTAGGGTATGTATTGAAATGATGAGTTTTTTATCGATTTTTAACAGTTTTATGATCGGTACTCCAGTTCGATATAAATAAAGAGAGCGGTGGGGTAGGGTGGCGTACGGGGGGCGTGTACCCCCCCCCCTATAAAAACGAGACAACCCCCCCCCCCCACCACCCCCTGGGGTTTGTTTCAAAGTCGAATAGAAGAATCGAGCGTAGGAATTAATTTGGGTATAATGTGGAGACATTTGTCCCTGGATTTGTGGTTCCTAATGAAAAACACTAAGTAGGTATCTAGGGGGGAGGGGTTCTGGATAGTGGGGGGGGGGGTTCCGGAGGGGGTGGAGGGGTAGGGAGTTACATTAGCGGTATAATGGCGCTTCAAAAATTAGAAGCTTTATTATTTCTGCGGTGTTTTAAATGAGGAACATTGGAATGAGTAATACTATTAACATGAATATACATGTTATTAATATAATATGAATATTATTGAGGTGGTATGTCTATTACTAACTTCATTGATCAATAATAAAATAAATAAAATAATTATCTAATGTATATGTCACGACTCTAGAATGTCCGTGGAAGTAAAAGGCATGATTTTCTAGAATTTATTCTTCAATAAATTTACTTCATTGGTTTAGTGACCTGAGGTAAAAGCACAAATATAAGATACTAAACATATCTATCTATTTATTATAAAATTCATATGGGTAGAGCAATAAAGATTAAAACTTACAGAACTGTGTTCTTAGCCTCCAGCGGAATTGATCTGGTTTTTCAGTCTGGGTAACTACACACTCTCACAAAAATTGTCAACAATTTTTCACTAAACTTTATAATAGATTATCCTGTAACACAAAATGCACATAATTTATTTAGCTAATTAAATCTAATGTAAAAGGACACTCAAACTAACGAACAAAGGTACAGCGGCTAATTTGACGAAATATAAAAATATAAGCACCAACATTTTAGCTAAGGAAAGCAACAAAAAGTCGGTAGGAATTTGCTAAAGACAGATAAGGTTACTACTTTATTATATGGTATCGCCTAACAAGGAAGCGTAAAATAATTATATGCCGATGCCGACACAGTATATTCAAAACGAAAACTGATAATCAAATTCAAAATTCTTTTAGGTGCCTATATTGATATTAGTTACTTTTTAAAACATCGTTGTTACTTTTCAAAACATCGTTGTTAATTTTCAAAACATCGTTGTTACTTTTCAAAACATCGTTGTTACTTTTCAAAACATCGTTGTTACTTTTCAAAACATCGTTGTTAATTTTCAAAACATCGTTGTTACTTTTCAAAACATCGTTGTTAATTTTCAAAACATCGTTGTTACTTTTCAAAACATCGTTGTTACTTTTCAAAACATCGTAATTGTTGTGTTTCGAAATTTCTATTCCAGTTAACGTAAAAAAGCGATGAAGAAAATGAACGGAAAATAAAATAAACTGAAAAACAAGATAAATGAAACAACCTGCAAAATATTTTTTCAAAAGTTGGTTTCATTTTTTCTCTTATTGGAATTTCATTTTTAAAATTCATATACCTAGAATGTTCAACATTTATATTGTACGAACTATTTTCATTTAACAATATTTTAGATTTATTGTTGGAGAAATACGTGATATATCAAATAAAAGAATGTCGTTGTTCTGATTCCAAGAGGTGTTCATTCTTTTTCTTCGTGATGTTTCGCAGAACGAAAGGATTTCGCGAGAGACGATAAAATGCATTTATTTTTAAGATCACTACAACATTAAGCATACCAAAAACTATAGTCGATAGCTACCTACCTGAGAGATATTTATCATAACTCACAACCTATATTAGGTTCAATCAATAAAATCCTTATCCTTATCCTTATTATTGTTGTAACCCAGATTCTATCATCATTATATGATGGAGTTCTCTGATTTGTCTATATTCCGATTGAAAATCAGTCATATTTATTCAAAAATCTGCCCATTGATACGGAAAAAATCTAGATTATACTGAATACTGAAAAAATACCATACACTACCTAGATAATACTGAAAACCATGCACTACCTAGATAATACTGAGAATACCATACACTACCTAGATAATACTGAGAATACCATACACTACCTAGATAATACTGAGAATACAATACACTAACTAGATAATACTGAATACCATACACTACCTAGATAATACTGAGAATACCATACACTACCTAGATAATACTGAGAATACCATACACTACCTAGATAATACTGTGAATACCATACACTACCTAGATAATACTGAGAATACCATGCACTACCTAGATAATACTGAGAATACCATACACTACCTAGATAATACTGAGAATACCATACACTACCTAGATAATACTGAGAATACCATACACTACCTAGATAATACTGTATACCATACACTACCTAGATAATACTGAGAATACCATGCACTACCTAGATAATACTGAGAATACCATACACTACCTAGATAATACTGAGAATACCATACACTACCTAGATAATACTGAGAATACCATACACTACCTAGATAATACTGTGAATACCATACACTACCTAGATAATACTGAGAATACCATACACTACCTAGATAATACTGAGAATACCATACACTACCTAGATAAATACTGAGAATACCATACACTACCTAGATAATACTGAGAATACCATACACTACCTAGATAATACTGAATACCATACACTACCTAGATAATACTGAATACCATACACTACCTAGATAATACTGAATAACATACACTACCTAGATAATACTGAATACCATACACTACCTAGATAATACTGAATACCATACACTACCTAGATAATACTGAGAATACCATACACTACCTAGATAATACTGAGAACACCATACACTACCTAGATAATACTGAGAATACCATACAGTACCTAGATAATACTGAGAATACTATACACTACCTAGATAATACTGAGAATACCATACACTACCTAGATAATACTGAGAATACCATGCACTACCTAGATAATACTGAGAATACCATACACTACCTAGATAATACTGAATACCATACACTACCTAGATAATACTGAATACCATACACTACCTAGATAATACTGTGAATACCATACACTACCTAGATAATACTGAAAATACCATACACTACCTAGATAATACTGAATACCATATACTACCTAGATAATACTGAATACCATACACTACCTAGATAATACTGAGAATACCATACACTACCTAGATAATACTGAGAATACCATACACTACCTAGATAATACTGAATACCATACACTACCTAGATAATACTGAATACCATACACTACCTAGATAATACTGAATATCATACACTACCTAGATAATACTGAATACCATACACTACCTAGATAATACTGAATACCATACACTACCTAGATAATACTGAAAATACCATACACTACCTAGATAATACTGTGAATACCATACACTACCTAGATAATACTGTGAATACCATACACTACCTAGATAATACTGAGAATACCATACACTACCTAGATAATACTGAATACCATACACTACCTAGATAATACTGAATACCATACACTACCTAGATAATACTGAATACCATACACTACCTAGATAATACTGAGAATACCATACACTACCTAGATAATACTGAATACCATACACTACCTAGATAATACTGAATACCATACACTACCTAGATAATACTGAATACCATACACTACCTAGATAATACTGAATACCATACACTACCTAGATAATACTGAATACCATACACTACCTAGATAATACTGAATACTATACACTACCTAGATAATACTGAATACCATACACTACCTAGATAATACTGAATACCATACACTACCTAGATAATACTGAATACCGAGAATACCAAGAGAATAAAAAATAGCCTCGCAATCTGCACTCGTATTTCATTTCACCTTTTCACCTTCTGTCAAACGGTAGGCAGATTCTTATTCACCTTTTCTAGAGGTATTTAGAGTGAAGGAAAAAGTCAGTAGTTTGAGAATTGCCAACATTTCAATTTATCTCTCGTTGGCGAGAAAAATGTCATAAACATAAAAAATGTATTTCCGCGTTATCCACATAGACATTTAAATCTTAAAATACTGATTATTTTGACAAAAGTTTCATAATTTTAGCTCAAAAAATGTAAAGCTAGAGAGGCTAAATGTCCTAACGATATACCATTAATATACCGATATACCGTATATTACATGTACTATAAAATACATCTCCTGATAAATAGCTTTTTTGGAGTTATGATAGAGTTGTCGCAAATGAACGAAATTATAATTTAATGTCCTATTTGAAAATCTGTCCAAATCATTACAATTGAGCTAAAAATTCACTTTTTCATATCAATTATATCATAAATTGGATAAGTTACATATATATTTAAGAATAATCTATTACCCTTCTTACAAAAACTGCCTCAGTTCTATATATAAATTCCTAATCTTTTCTCCATGTTTTATATTATTAACGTCCTGAAAATGCTATAGTGGAATATGTATTTTTGGACACAGAAACTAATTGAATTGTTTAAATAATATTTGAAATAGAGATTACACATTAATATTCATCATAACTTTGTTTATTCATGACACAGGCTAAGGCATTTAAATATTTTGATTATATTCCATCTCGAGTGGAAGTGAAGCGGTAATTGCAGTCAAATTGCATTAGGTAAACTGACGGCAAATTAACGTCTTGCCATTAGGTAAACTGACGGCAAATTAACGTCTTTCCATTAGGTAAACTGACGGTTGATTAACGTCTTGCCATTAGGTAAACTGACGGCAAATTAACGTCTTTCCATTAGGTAAACTGACGGCAAATTAACGTCTTTCCATTAGGTAAACTGACGGCGAATTAACGTCTTGCCATTAGGTAAGCTGACGGCAAATAAACGTCTTTCCATTAGGTAAACTGACGGCGAATTAACGTCTTGCCATTAGGTAAGCTGACGGCGAATTAACGTCTTTCCATTAGGTAAACTGACGGCAAATTAACGTCTTGCCATTAGGTAAACTGACGGCGAATTAACGTCTTTCCATTAGGTAAACTGACGGCAAATTAACGTCTTTCCATTAGGTAAACTGACAGCAAATTAACGTCTTTCCATTAGGTAAACTGACGGTGAATTAACGTCTTTCCATTAGGTAAACTGACGGCGAATTAACGTCTTTCCATTTTAAGTTTTATTTTTTGTTAAACTACTTAGGATCTTTTTGTGTATTGAGTTTAGATTTTTGGAATGAAGTGTAAGTGGCAAGTTATCGGACGTTTCCATATTATCGATCATGTAAACAAAAATATATAATAATTATTATATAACTTTTATTGTATCTTTTTTCCTACATGATAACTAGAAACTTATATGTTACAGCATAACCACATGTATGAAAAATATTAAATTAAATGGGTACAATCCTAATAATAACAGAGTTGATGAAAATCGTGATCTTAATTGTCAAATATAATTTTTAAATCAGATTTGAAAAAGTATTAACTATAACTATATAATTGAGTGTTTAAGTTAATGAAATTTAACTTCAATAAAGTGAAATTGAATCATTGTTGTAAAATATTAATATAAGAATTATGTAATAAATATCTGCATATTTTTTATTAATTCTATTTTTTTCGTAGTTCCCAACATATGTTCTTTCTGGCAATATAAATCAAGCTAATGATGAGTATGATTAAAATTACACATTAACTCTCATGTGTTTAAAAAGAAGCACCGTAATTAGTTACGCAATGCTTTGTTTATGTAAATAATGATTACAAGATAATTTAATGTAATTTAGCATATTTAAAAGCGTTAATATATCCGCGTGTAATATCCATAGTAATAATAATTCTAAAAATAGTTTATTAGTTAGTGTAATGTATTTATTCCTCAAATAAGATTACCTATTGTTTATTCACGAAAAGAAACTCATGCTAATGAAGATTGGATTTCAATTTAATTTATTAAAGTCTGTCACGCTTTTAGTCTTGGTTACACATAAGTTATTAACTTATTGGTATCGTGAATAAAAAAATTAAATATATGGGATAGGTTCCGAGATATCGACCAGCTATACACTATACACTTTTTTTTTGGGGGGGGCAACCTGTATAGTATACAGGTTGCCCCCCAAAAAACAGCATCCATCTTTAAATTGAAATATTTCAACAACTACTGAAGGTACAGTTTTCTTTCAAGTGTCATTTTGTTTGGTAAACTTTTTTCCATCCACAGTTAAAATTTCATAAAGTTTTATTCATTTTTGTGAATGTTATAACGATTTTATTGATGGGTAGTGAAAATGGCTTTGAGCAAACGGTTAGAAAACGAACAATGAAATAAGTTCAACCAGTAAATATATCTTTAGTAAACAATAATCTCATTAACAAAATAGATTTATTTCCAGGTTTTAAAGCATTCACATAACTATTCCTTTTATAAAATATTGCCGATCCGAAAATAATTTTTTAGTACATAAGGAAAGCACAAGTTAAAATTTTAAAAAGGGTCATTTAGGTTGCAAAAGGACAGTACGATTTTGAGATAAAATAAATTTTGTTCAGCAATATTCCTTTTAGAAAACAGAAATGTTTCTGTTAAGAGAAATGGATAAAATATCTCAAATCAAAAATCATGATCGTTTTGTGGAAGATATCATCATTGGGGACAAAGCTGTATTTTATATGAATGAAGAAGTAGTTAATTATAACATTCGGTACTTATACTCCACAGAATAGCCATCCTGATTATAACTTTATATCTATTTACTATGGCTTGAACGACCCTTTTTAAAATTTAAACTTGTACCTACCTTCCTTTTTGTATATAAATGCATTTATCGAGATTGTCAATATTCTGTAAAAATAATAATTATTTGAATGCTTTTAAAACCTGAACAAAATCTATTTTACTACTGGAATTGATGTCTAATAAAGTTATATTTATGTTTACTTACTTCATTGTCCGTTAGAAGACCGTTTGCGCAAAGCCATCTTCACAACCCGTTAATAATATTGTTATGACATTCACAAAAATGAATGACTATTTATGAAATTTTAACTGTGAATGGAGGAAGAAAATTATTGTAGCTTCAGTAGCTGTTGAAATATATAATTTTTTTTTTTGAGCTGTTGGGGGGGGGGGGGGAGGGAGGAGACACACAGTACAAAAAAGTAACAATATTGGTTCCTCTGTATCGTTTTGATTCATTTTGCAACACTTAAAGGTCCCCTCCAGGCAAATTTTTTTATTGTTTAAATCAACGAGGCTAATGTTTCTTATCATTTTGCTCTAACCCCATCAAATTTGATGGCATGTTTTTAATTTTATATGCTTTCAAAGATTTTTATAATCAAAATTCTACAATACCTATTTTACTTCCGACTTACTAAATTTCAGTCTGAAGAAAAAGAATGTACACCATTTGTTTTGATTGTCAACTAGGTATTAAGTTCAATAAATCCATTTAATATTCGTGTACAGGTAAAAAATTGGATAAACTTATTATAGAAACGCTTGTTTTCTTCAGGAAACAATTTATATCTTAAACGAAGGCCAAAAACGCATAGCTTGTAAAATCTAAATTTGAAATCCATACAAAGAGTGTACAATCTTTTTTCTCAGCGTCAGGTTAGTGATTCGCTCAATTGTTGCTCACAGAGTAATAAAAACTTTAAAACCAAATTTAAAAAAATACTGAACCGAATTGTATGCAGTTTGCGGAATAATAATCCTAGACCATAGTTCTATAATATTATGTAATAAATTCATTTTTTCCTCGGAGCCTTGAGAGGGTCCGAGAAAAAAATGAGCTAATTGCATAGTATTGTAGAACTATGGTCTATGATCATTATTCCGCAAACTGCATTAAATTCAGTTCAGTATATATTTTTCTATATGCTGTTAAAGTTTTTAATACTTTTTGTGCAACAATTGAGCGTATCACTAATCTGACTCTGAAGAAACAGATTGTACACTCTTTGTTTTGATTTAAAATTTGAATTTTAAAAACAAACAATGCATGTTTGACCTTTGTTTAAGATTTAAATTATTTCCTGAAATATAAAAACGTTTCTGCAATAAGTTTTTCTAATTTTATATCTTCATAGAAATATTTAATAGTGAATTGATGATACCTACCTAGTTTACTTTCAAAACAAATGGTGTACATTCTTTATCTTCAGACTGAAAATAAGCAAGACGGAAGGAAGTAAAACGGGATCTGTAGAGTTTTGATTATTAAAATCTTTAAAACCATATATAATAAAAAAAATATGCTATCAAATTTTATGGGGTTTGCAGCTAAATCATAATAAATGTTAGCCTCGTTGATTTAAATTATATAAAAAATTTGGAGGGGATCTTTAACTTGAAGGTCCTCTCCAGGCTCCGGGAAAAAAATGAGTTTATTATATAATATTATAGAACTAAGGTCTACGATCATTATTCCGCAAACAGCATACAATTCGGTTCAGTATTCATTCTAATATTTGCTTTTAAAGTTTTTTAATTAATACTCTGTGAGCAACAATTGAGCGAACCTCCAACCTGACGCTGAGAAAGAGGATTGTACACTCTTTGTTTTGATTTCAAATTTAGATTTTTAAACAAACAACGCGTTTTTGGCCCTCTTTTAAGATATTAATTGTTTCTATAAGTATATAAACGTTTCTATAATAAGTTTATCCAATTTTAAACCTTTAAACGAATAAAAGATGAATTTATTAAACCTAATACCTAGTTGACAATCAAAACAAATGGTGTACATTCTTCTTCTTCAGACTGAAAATTTGAAAGTCGGAAGTAAAGTAGGTTTTGTACAGTTTTGATTATAAAAATCTTTAAAAGCATATACAATTAAAAATATGCTATCAAATTTCATGGGGTTTGCAGTAAAATGATAAGATACATTAGCCTCGTTGATTTAAGCAATAAAAAAATTTGCTTCGAACCTTTAATATAAGAACAATCTGGACAAAAGTGCTCAAGCATTGGAATAGATAGCAAAAGCAATATCAAATACATATATAAATAGAAGATATTTATTAAATGTTTTAACGTATTATTGATACCAATTATATAATGTATGTATTCAGTACTTTTACTATATTACGCAAATATTTATTTCACTCATTGTTTCTAAATAATAATAGTAGTACCTAACCATAATTAAAACATCTACATTGGTTTCGATATATTTCGATAAATTGCTGATTTTACTTCACACGATTCAAAGCATTATGAATAGGTACATTTTGAACGGAATTCAGTATATAATATAACTAATATCTAATTAGTAATTACTGGTGTTGTTTCGATATGCAATAATGCAGTAAACGATTTCTGATTAGAAAATAAACGATGCGGACTAGAGTAAATATTTTTGAATTCTGGCGGTAGAAATAAATTAGAATTCTAAACAGTCAAATAATTTAGATTCATTAAGTTAGGTTTAAAGGTCCCCTCCAAGCAAATTTTTTTATTATTCAAATCAACGAGGCTAATGTTTCTTATCATTTTACTGCAAACCGTATCAAATTTGATAGCATATTTTTAATTTTATATGCTTTTAAAAATTTTTATAATCAAAATTCTACAAAACCTACTTTACTTCCGACTTTCTAATTTTCAGTCTGAAGAAGAAGAATGTACACCATTTGTTTTGATTGTCAACTAGGTATTTGGTTTAATAAATCTATTTTTTATTCGTTTAAAGGTTTAAATTTGGATAAACTTATTATAGAAACATTTATATACTTTTAGAAACAATTAATATCTTAAAAGAAGGCCAAAAACGCGTTGTTTGTTTAAAAATCTAAATCTGAAATCAAAACAAAGAGTGTACAATCTTCTTTCTCAGCGTCAGGTTGGAGATTCGCTCAATTGTTGCTCACAGAATATTAAAAAACTTTAAAAGCAAATAATAAAATATATACTGAACCGAATTGCATGTGGTTTGCAGAATAATGATCGTAGACCTTAGTTCTATAATATTATGTAATAAACTCATTTTTTTCTCGGAGCCTGGAGAGGACCTTTAAGTTTGAAGGTCCCCTCCGAGCAAATATTTTTATTGCCTTATTCAACGAGGCTAATGTTTCTTATCATTTTGCTGCAAACCGCATCGAATTTGGTAGCATATTTTTAATTTTATATGCTTTTAAACATTTTTATAATCAAAACTCTACGAAACCTATTTTACTTCCGACTTACTAATTTAAGAACTCTTCAGGCTAAAGAAAAGGAATGTACACCATTTGTCTTGATTGCCAACTAGGTATTAGGTTTAATAAAACCATTTAATATTCGTGTAAAATTATAAAATTGAATGAACTTATAATAGAAACGTTTATATACTTTCGGAAACAATTAATATCTAAAATAATTTAAATAAAGGCCGAAAACGCATGGTTTGTTTATAAAATTCAAATTTGTAATCAAAACAAAGAGTGTACAATCTTTTTCTCGAGCATCAGATTAGTGATTCGCTCAATATTGTTGCTCACAAAGTATTAAAAAACTTTAAAAACAAATTATAAAATATATACTGAACCGAATTGTATGCGGTTTGCAGAATAATGATCGTAGACCTTAGTTCTATAATATTATGTAATAAACTCATTTTTTTCGCGGAACCTGGAGAGGACCTTTAATACCTTTCGAGTAAAAATAGACACCAACTAAATAAATAGAAACACAACATAGATTATTAGGATACTAGATAAACTCATTTTTTTCAGGTATCTGTAGGATGCATATAAATTCATTATTTTAACTGTTATCTTGAAAATCAACTAGAATAACAATGTTGAAAAGTTTTAAATTATACCTGAATTATCCTTGTGAGTAAATTTAATACGATTTTTATCATTACTGGCCCTTGCTTCTCAGATTTATTTTAAATTTGCATCAGAAAAACAACAAATAAAATTGACGACTAGACCACCGATTTCGTGATGTCATAAATCATACTTATTTAGGATTTATTTTAGAACAGCCTTAATATCAAGGACTGTCATCTGAGTGAAATTAGTGCCTGTCATAATAAATAATTCCCTTATTAACTGTATCATATAACAGTCCTTTAAATACATTGTCATCGTGACTAGTGCTCACCAAAGTAGGTAGCTACCTATTTCATTTTGAGAAGATAGTGACTTGAACTTAGGAACCTATAAACAAATTCATGGCTTCCAGACATGGACCAACAGTGGGTGGAACTGATGGTGGGGATTTTGTTCATCGAGAAACTGTAGCATCTCATTACCAACAAAGGTTAGTTGTCAACTTGTTTGATTTAGTCAATGCAATCCAATTAAAATAGTATGTCATACACTCGTAGTATAGCTATAGCTTATAAACTAGCTCTCTCCAAAATGATCAAATTATCTTAAATTCTCTCCAAAATAACATTGTATTTGTTGTATAGGTGTAGGAGAAAATTAGATATTTCTCAAATTCTCACCATTTTCAAAAGATGAACTCAAAATAATTGTCACAGACTTGCCAGTCTGTATTTGGTGCAACAAATTCCACTAAATTTTTCAAAAAGCTAAAAAATCCACCATAAATTTCCAGTAATTTGGCTGATCCTGTTATCCAGTATCCACCAACATTTTTCCACCGAAAATTAATGGTAACATAGGAATAAATAGCTAAAAATCCACCGACTTTGCCAGAATATCATTTTCAAATGGAAAAAATTCCACCGACAAATCGGTGGAATTTAGATTTACCACAAAAAACAGTCTAGCAGACTTGCCATTATAATGAGGAGTTTGGACATGCTTTATTACCTGGCTGCTGCCTGCTGTGAGACTGGCATTAATTTTGCTACGAAGTTCGAACAGAATAAGAGATCTCTATGAACACTTTACCTACCAGCGGGCTACCAGTTTATGCAGACTGGCTCTCTGTGACAAATCTGAGCGACTGAGCCCAAGTTTAGAAATTAGAGATCTTAATTAATTACTAATTTCCCATGTTACCATTAATTTAGCTGTGGGAGATTCTGTATCTGCTGCTAAGAGTCAGAGAGTAACTCTCTTTCAAAATGAAATCTCTGCGGGAGAAGAGACTCAATATACAGATTGGCCATTTGCAATTGAAAGGGCCCATGTTTCAAAGTATGGACAAAGTCTCCAGTATATTGGCAACTTTTGAGGGGTGAAATGAGTTGAAAAAACTATTAATAACAAGTAAATCACTCCTTAAAACAGTCTCCAAAAGATGCACATGCCTGGATGCCAGACTGTATTTCGTGGTCAATTGACTCTATTCCACCAACATGTTGGTGGAATTTTTACCCCCTTCAATATAATATTGTTGCAAAGTCTGTGGAATTTTAGCTTTTTATTCCTATGTAACCATTAATTTTTGGTGGATAATTTTAAAAAATGTTGGTGGATCAGCTGAATTATTGAAAATTGTTGATGGATTTTTTCAGCATTTTCTAAAAGTCAGAGAGATTTTGTGCACCAAATACAGACTGGTACACATGCATCAGACATGAAGCATAAGGATGTTGTGACCTGAGCCTCAGCCAACCTGGATATATTTTCTCGCTAAATTGGTGACTTTCCTATCGCACTTGGAAGTTGGAAACATTGTAAAGGGACAGAATGGCTCAAAATAACTGCCACAAACTCGCCATTAAAATGGTGAGGTTGGACATTCTTTAGCAAATATTACCTGGAATGCAATGTCATCGGTGCTCCCAAAAAGCCAAAGGTTATATTCTTCCATCTAAAACTCTAAAAAATATAGTAAACAGTACTTAGGTTTTGAAATGTTTTCTCTACCAAATAAGTTTCTATTAATACAGTGTTGCAACTTGCAATTCATAATGTTTTAAAGGCTCCGCCCTATGGCATGTTGGCTCCTCCTCCTTGCATCATTCATTATTGCATATAGGTATTTATGAATTGAATTACATTTCAAATAATAAGAACTTTGAAACTCTCCAACATTATATTAACATAGAATGATTATCAGTGATAGATGGCTGTAAATTTGTAATGCAGTTTATTAAGTAGATATTTAGCTTATTAAGTTCTTATTAAAGAACTTACAGTTGAAAACATCATTATGTTTAATGGCTGATGTATGTACATCCTTCATTTATGGCTATTTTTTAGTTATTTAAAAGTTAATTACAGTTTTTTTCAACTTATTTCACCCCTCAGACTTCAAAAATATTGGTGACTCTTTGCATACTGGCTAATACATTAATACATGGCTACTCCGAACTGAAGCCGGTAAAGTGTTCTAAGGGAATTTAACTTGTTCAAGAAAATAAAAATCCTCTATATTGGTAATGAAGAGCAATGTTTTTAAGTAGTTTATCTTTTTAGTGCCTTCTGTTTGTGGACCTTTGTAAAACTATTAAATTTGCCTAAATCATTACATGTAAATATAGAAGGAAACTTATGTTTGTTCCCTAAAGTTCTTTCTTCTCTAGGAGTCTAGGAGTAACTACTAATTACTAAAAGTTTTATTTTCTCATATTCTACGACTGCAGACTTCTCACAGGTGATATTATGAATCGTGGAAAATTATAAATTCCTCTGGTTCTCAATTGAATATTCAATATTTTATTATATTCTATATATGATTATATCTATGTTCTCATTTAATCTACCTAAACTTATTTTTCATTTTTGTGAATTTAAAATTTCTACAAGGACAAAATTGAACAACTTGGTAGCTATTTTATATTTCTTGAAAGTTAAATTAAGTTATAAGTTTTTCTTATTATGTGTATTTATATTGTAGAAATAGGATATTTTCTTTTCCAGTAACATAAATTGTGACTTCAAGTTCAGTCTTGTACTTTAATTAGTAGCTACTGTACAACTTGAACTTCTCTTTATTTCTGGCATAGAGTTTAATATTAGTGATGTTGCTTTACATTCTAATTTTAATTACTATATCTGTTATCATTTGATAAAAACAAAAATAATCATGATGACTGCTATTTCAAATTCCAATTGAACCCAAGCATGAACCCTGTTTACTAATTGTAAAAGAATTAGCTTTATTTTAGTCAAAGGTATCTGAGTAGTATCTTGTATGATATTAGTATGTTTAAATTAAAAGTAACACTTATTGGTTGATCTACAAACTGAATTAATTAATGCTGCACATTTGAATTTCTCCAGAAATAATAATACCCTATTTCTAAAGATAATCATGGATGAATTAACAGTCCATAGTTCTATGATGAATCTTTTTCAAATGGAGAAAATGCAAGTTACGTACTCTGAGTTAGACATGAGTCCAGGGTAAGCCGACTTGTTACCCTTTTCATGGTTTTACCCTTCTATTAAAAGATGACTGGATCAATTATAATAATCAAATATATTTCCGCGTGTTATCTGAATGTCATTCTATAGCTTTTGTATCATTAGTGTGTCTGTCCCTAACTAGTAACTAACTACTTCTTTCAACAGCTGGAAGAAGTATCTAGTTAATTATACTAATTATCTTAGGTACACTATCAGAGTATCTACTAAAATAGAATTTATTGAATGATACAATTTACAAATAAATTATTAGCAACTCTAATAGTTTAGGTATAAAATACCAAACCTTAAAATACAAAATTTCTGATAACATAAACTCATATTATAAGTAGCAATTTATTGCGTCTCTGTCAATTGTTTAAATTTCTAATGCTTACCTATAGTCTATTGGAAATAAATAGCTGCTATGCTATTGGATTCATATTTGATTAATTCAAACCTGTGGTGAAAATACTTCATTAACTATCTAAGTTTTTGTCGTTCATTTTGTTGCAAATTGTTAGAATTTCTTTGAACACATCTCTAAATGTTCAGAGATTGAGTGTATTTTCTAAACAGAATCAATTAGTTAATTGGTATCCATGATATTTACAGTTCTCTTTAATATCAGTTAAAATATAACTATTATTTTCATATGGGTACACCATATATCAAATGTAATTTTTGAGGACTGTAATGGAAAAACTATTGATAATAATTTTGAAGAAACTTCCATCTAAAACCTTCCATAACTAAATGAATGATTGTTTTTTTTACTTATAAGTTTATAACCACTATTGTTTCATTTTTTTTAACTGTTGATATATATATATATATATATATTTATAAGTTTATAGCAATCTTGAAATTGCAGTAAGAACTTTCAGAAAATTCAATTTTACCTTCATTTCAAGTTTGTTCTATAGAGTTTTTCATATATAGTTATAGTGCCTTTGTTAAGTGTTAGCAGCTTAATATAAAGAAAAACCTTGTCTTAATTTTACTTAAAAATAGTAGCTAAATGTCACAATCTTCATTTTAGAAATTTATACAACTTTCGATAAGCTGAATCATTAATAGATGCAGTGTTATATTTAAATATCCCAATTAGGTAACTAGTCATAGTGTAACTCTTTGATATTTGATAAGAAACTGTATGGAAATTCAAAATATATATTTCCAAATTCTTGAATTGTTTGCTCCAGTCATTGACTTCACGGTTACTGTTTATTCCACAGAGACTGGACTCCGAAAAAGAAGCCAGTTAGCAAACTGTAAGTGTAGTGACCATTATTGCTGTCAATGCATGTGTGTTGCTGTGATGAACATAAATGTACATGTTGTGGGCTAAATCACGAGTAATTGGACTGTTTCGCATTTTCACAAGAAAATTATAATTATGGTTAACTCGTTATTTTGATTGGTATCCATGATACCTGCTGGTGTCATGGATACCAATTTAAATAGAGGGTTAATTTGTAACTATATATATTTTCATATGGTCTAAAATATGGAACCTACGTGGCGAGGTAGTCGGTCAATGGCAGGGGTGTGTTAACTCTCGTCTAACTACAGTTAGATAAACTGTTAACTCCACACTGACACCTCTGTGAATGACTGGTTATGGCCAAACAGGAGTCACCTGGCTGTGAATAGGTCAATGTTTGGATTTAGATAAATGGACCCAAGGCCCCTATTGTTCACCTGATGAGTGTGTCCCATAAGATTATACCTACTAGATCTTTGAATTCTATTTTAAATGTATGTTTTTCACAGTTTTCATGAATAAATTGTATCATGGTTTCCCTGCTGTCTCTTTTGTGAATTCAAAACTTTGATTTGAACAACAAATAATGAATTATTTAGTGTTTGAATTCTAAACCATTGCCATTTTTTCTAATTCTTTTTAGTATAATGCCATGCAATCTGAACAAAACTTCATAGTTTTTATATTTTCAATGTAGAGCAATCAAGTAATTTTTTACAATTATAAATATTTATTATTTTGCAAGAAACCAATTTCTAGGTCTTTTTGCACTTTTTCCTGTATTTTCATTTTTTACAGGTGGTTTTCGTAAAATTACAATTTTTTTTTAAATAATTTCGATTTAGAAATTTCTATTCATAGCTATATCCTAATTCATTGTATTATTTAGTTCTTTGGTAATGTTTCAAAATTTGGCTAGAGTTACATTGCCAAAATATTCATGCTTCTAAGTAATAAAGTGAAGATAGTTATTTATATAAATCACTAATGCCTTAGAAATTATTACAAATATAGTAATGTTCATCTTTAGCCACTTGGTGTCCAATGGTATGAGCTCTCTCTCACAAAAGTGAAGTTTAAGTTTTGTATCTCATTCCGACTCTTTAGGATATAGGCCCTGTGTGAACGAGTCGTTACTGGTTACTTATCAGTCAGGACTCGCCTCGTTGTGATTAGGTTAATGTTGTTATTTAGTACATTTTGGTCCTGAGTGTTGTTTCAGGCAACTTATTAATGTTTTTTTTTTTAATATTAGCTACTTTGGTGTCTACAAATGTAAGACACAAGTTGATATTGATTGTAAACTCCCTTTAGTAATCTGCACAAATTTTGACTTTGATGGTAATTTATTCTAGAAAAGTCATCTGAAAGTATCATAGCTACTGAATGCTAGACTAATAAACAGTTAATAATTTATTTGTAATGAATGGTGAATAACCTAGCATTAACAGATTCATCTTAAAATGAAGTGCTGTCATTTTATAATTTGTGTAGTAATACTCTTTTAATAGGTATGGAATTACTGAATTAGTTCAAATTTTACGTACCTCAAATTAATCAGCTAAGGTTAAATTTTAGTCACCGAATTTAATATTTACTGCTTAGTCATAAATTATGCTCTTGGCCTAAGATTATTTATATTTTATATAGTTAGGTGACTTAGGTCTAGTTTCTTTATGGTGGGATAATTTCTAAATGAAACGGGTGGTCAGTTTATGGTCAATATTTCTGTCACATTATATTTTACCCCCTCTCTCCCGAATTCCCCCCCCCCCCCTGGTACTTATCAATTATTAATTCAATGTATTATGAACCATTGTTTGTTTCTTTCTGATTAAAGAAATATCATAAAGACCTATTGTGATGAATTCATTTTTTTCCAGTGTGCAGAACAAAAGAAATCTGCGGATATGCATTTTCCTGCATCTTCTCCTAGCCTTGCTCATGCTCACCAAACTCATGCCGGACATACTCGACAGAGTGGATATCTTCATACTAGAGGTGGAGGAGCTGGAGGTGCCTGCCGTAAGTGTTAGCGTGTGGAATGATGGGTTGTGACCATGTACTTTGTATGTTTAGATCTTAAGAATGTCATAGACAAAGATAGATAATATTTAAAATGATATTTCAATAATTCATTCCAGTGTTTTTTTTTTTTTTTTTTGTGGAACTTTTTCTGAAAACAAAATCCTGAATCTATTGTTATTTTTCCATTCCGGTAATTTGTTTCTTTTCCACAGCCGCACAAATGGGAGTACATTTGGCTGCTTGGTTCTCTTTCAAGTTTTCTTGGCCTCTCTGCAATTAAAAAGAATAGAATTTTCCTCATGCAAGTAAGTCGCATTAATTTCTATTACAGCTACCTACTGTAGATATAATGTAGACTTTAAAATGAAACTTTTTGATTGTAAAGATTGGTTGTTTTCAATGTTGAAGGTATTTTTTTGTTTCGAGACTCGATCACTCCCAAAATAGAATAGAAGGATATCCATTCATCATCAGAAAGAGAGGGGAAAAATTTTGGACATACTTCACATAATAATTTACAACGGTGTTCTATTTGCTAACATTTTAAACAAATGTTACATGCAAGCAACAATCACCATCTGTGCTAGTGCTACATATCTGCTACTCATATCCTGATATGGAATTTAATTACCTTTTTTTTTAAATTATATCTAGCCAATAATCATAGCTATATATTCTATCCATTCAGTGTGGTGGCTACTATTAATTAAATCTTACTATTATTACATTACCGACAGTGGTAAGTGACTTTGGTCATGGAGCCACTTTCCTTTCTGACTGCTTCTTCTAGTCCTTTTGTATTTATTTTCCTTTTGACGTCAGCGATATGGCTTTTGGTTCCGAAGCAGACGTTAAACTTCTATTAAATTAATTATTATGTGGGTAGTGGGATTTTTAAAAGGATGTATTTTTCCTTTGGGATTATATCTAGGGACACATATTTGAAATACATCCATATAATAATCATATATTATTCCATTAATATATACATCTTTTCAAAGTCTATAGCTATTTTTCCTTGGGGATTTAATCAAGATACAATTCACATGAAAATGTTTCTAGCTTCCTTTAATGTTAAATTCTTTCTACCAAGATACTATCCACATGAAAATAACTATTTTCAATTAATCATTTCGCTAAATTCCTAGTGCACGCCCCTAAATCAATTAGGGACGTGAACTAGGAATTCACCATCATTTAAATTTTCTATTGCTAATGTTGAATTATTTCTTTCAAGTTGCAATCCACATCAAAATATCTCTATATATATTATTCAATTAATAATTCCCTCTAATCATCCCTCTCTCCCATCAGGTTTACTTTGGTCTCATCAACCTAGTGGCCACAGTACCTGTTCTTTTAGCCGCCATGCTTCACTTCTCTGATTTTTGGGCCGTTTGCTTTGCGGATGATACTGACAGTGTCACTCTGTGGCAGGTGAGACTCGTAAAGCGAGGTTGTTGTTGTTGTTGTTGTTAAAATAGTAAAGAATAAGTTAGATTAGCATGCTTTATTATATTTTGATCCGCATTTACTTGTGAGGTGTTTAAGTCGTTATCTAACAACATCTTGTTGTTTAAATATGATTGGAGGCTTTTTTTTTCACTTTTTTTGACAGAGAAACATCAGTCATTCGATCAATTCTGATTCTAAAAAGTTTAACTCGTTCCCAGAGTCTCTCAATATCACAAATATGATGCAACTGTGGATGGTTTATAAAAATAGTGCTGTGTGATAGCTACATCTTGTTGAAAGCTCGGTACTATTTTCTTAGTAATATTCTAGACTTCTAATGCAATCAAAATGCTGATCCACCAGCGAGTAATTTTATATTTAAAATGCGTATTAACCCACTGGTTGATCAATACGCAGGATCCAAACTTCAAATGCAGTAAATGAAGCATTAATATCCACAGCATTTAGCCTCTAAAATTCCTCTGCTGTTGGCCTAAGGTAGCTATTCTTCATATCTGAACCACCAATCCGTCTTTTTACACAGGGTTACCCGGTGGCGGTGTTCTGGTACATCTTCCTCCTGGTGGCTGCGCAGCTCCATGCCTGTACACTCATCTGCTCCTGGCGACTGGTGTCTGCCTGGTCTGGAAAAGCTGGCAAGAGAGCTTAAGAAAACAGGTTATTATACCTTTTAGCAATGAGGTAGGCTAAATTACGAATTATCGGTCAGTTTCACATCTTCGGTCATATAAGAGAAAAGAATATTTAAATTGTTAGTTATTTTATTTTATTTTAGTTGGTATCTATGATACCTGCAGGTATCATAGATACCAACTAAAATAAAAATTAAATAACAATTGTAATATTGTTTTTTCTTACATGACCGAAGGTGTGAAACTGACCGATAATTCGTAATTTACCATAAACTTTTTTCTTTTTTTCATGTTTATTTACTTTTTATTGTTATAAGACTGTGAATTAGTTACATCATAACATAATAAAATATAATGTTATGCTGTAAAATAACTTCTCCTCTTTCTCATGTATGTTTTTCTCTTTGCAGCTCTTCAGACTAGCTATCACACGGGCTGCGGGAATTCATTAGGTAGATCGGGGTGATTTCAGAGTTATCGAACAGTTCCACATTATCGATCATATAAGAAAAATAGGTATAAATTTTATTATTCCTACTTAACTTATATATTAATTGGTATCCATGATACCTGTTCTTTATATTTAAATTGGTATCCATGTTACTTGCTATTTTTTAGCTACTATGGATACCAATTTGAAGATGTGGAACTGTTTAATAACTCAGAACATACCCCAGTTGATACTCTTTGAGTTGGGTTAACAACTTACCATCTTTAACGACTTGGTAGTTTTACGTAAAAAGAAGCCGTCCATAATCAGCGAGAAAATCTTCCTTTGAAAAAAAATAATGTTGCTGTTTTCTAGTTTCTGACGGGCGACTGATTTGCTTAGAAATGAACTGTGTGTTGTCGTGACACCCACAGTACTCGGATAGTGCTATGTTAGGTTGATAAGTAATTTCAGATTAGTTCATGGCCTACGTTTCCACCCACTTTCTGAATACTAAGAGTGTCACCAATCGGATTTCACTAACTCTTCACTGTGCGTTTATTTCTCTCACTTCTGGTGCTGAAGAAGTTAGCCACTCGTTGTGATAAATTGGCTGAAAATCGTAACTAGGGTTGTGACGATATGCTTTGAAATCATAGATCCCGAAAATATTATGCACGGAGTGAATTGAAGGGTATTGAATGGTTCTACACCAGCGGTATATAGTATTCTATACCATTTCATTTCGTCTTCTTAGGATCTGTTATATATAAAGCATATTGTCACAACCCTAGTGATCAGATTGGTCACTTCTGTAGCTATTTTTAAATTGAGAAAAAATGCTCTCTATCTAAAGCCCCGTACACACTATCACACACTTTAACTAATTTATCAAACTGAAATAAGTTCAGTTCCAGCCTCTCATTATGTTTGCCAAACGTTAAGTAGCTACGGCAAATTAAATATTGTTATTTTATTTAAATTGCTCACATGCGTGATTGCATATCTGAAATAAATAATCACTTTCTATAAAGTTAGCTATATCTTATTTTTCGATTTTACTGATGTTACAAACAATTTTCCAATATGTTGAATCTCTTCAAACTGTTGATTTTAGTGTTTGACATAACCTGAATCTAACTGTTTTCAACCAGTCTGACGAAGTGTTTGATAGTGTCTACGGGGCACTTGTAATCTCTAGTTAGATTTTGACGTAAATCTTCAACTTTATCAGATTCTTCTCTTTCATGCCTTTATCGTTCTTATGAGATCATTTAGTCAATTAGGCTGAATATAAAAATAACTTTAACGATAAATAGGTAACAAAATCTTAACAACTTGTTACAAGATATTACTGAATTTCTTTGAATTGACCCTGCTATTTCCTTGTTAGTTAGTTAAATGACTTAAATATATTGGTTTATTCATTTAATGAATAGTTTAGTGTTGTGACAATATGCTTTTAAAATCTTAAATGGCATGGTATCGAATACTATATATACCGCTAGTGTAGAACCATTCGATACTGTTTAATTGTCTATAATATTTTCAGAATCTATGGTTTTAAAAGCATATTCTACTACAGTAAGATACATCACTCTTCAAAATTTCTGTTTGAAAAGTGCGCTGTGGCGCCATCTGGATTTGAAAGCGTGAACTAAAGAAACAACAACTTATGGTGTTGATGAAACATTGTAAGTTTCAGTGTTGTGTTGAACTGAACCTAGCTTTCAATATTAAAAAAGAAAGTGTAGATTTCAGTATAATTTTTCTGTTGATCCAGTACAACTTCTGCCTGAATAACCCAAATGTTGTTGTTGCTTTAGTTCTCGCTTTCAAATCCAGATGGCGCTTTTTAAAACAGAAATTTGTGAGAGTAGTTCATCCTACTGTAGCAGTATAACTTTATAATCACAAGCCTATTCATTACAGTTGGTTGTTCTATTCCTTCAGTTTTTTTATGTTACTTGTTAAAGGATTAGTGTTATGACAATATGCCTTTAAAATCATAAATCCTGGAAATATTACAGACGGAGAGAATTAAAGAGTATTGAATGGTTCTACACCAGCGGTATATAGTATTCGATACCATTTCATTTCGTCTGTGATATTTTTTAGATCTATGATCTATAAGGCATACTGTCACAACCCTATTAGAAAATGGTTGTTAATGCGAAGAAAAACAGTTCCTATTTCAGGTAGGACTCTTTTGCTCAAAATAAAGTGGCAAAACTATGAATGACTGAATTGTTAGGTGTGAGTGTTAGTTAAAACTATTTATAATTCTATTTAAGAATATATTAGTCAGCGTAATTCTCCTACTCTGCTGATCCTCTGTTTGAATGTTAAAATGTTTTTCACATTAAATCCTTTCTGAAAAGAGTCTGTTATTCTCCTTGGGGTTAGGATTTTGTGAGTCCTTGCCTCCTTGGTATATTTCCCCAAACTGATACAGTGGAACTCCTCTATAGTGAATGAGTTAGGATGTAGCCTCTATAGTGAACAAATTTTCTTCAGTCTGCCATTAGTTTTCTAAAACTGACACTTCATCACAGTCTAAAGAAGTTCACTATAGAGGCTACATCCTAACTTATTCACTATAGAGGAGTTCTGCTAATCAAGGGCCCAGTCAAACGAGCGTTTCTAAAGCAGTTCGGCCGCTAGGAAACCGCTATTGAAAGAATTTCCATTGAACTCTTATGTTAAGGAGAGTGAGTGGCTGAACTGCCCGTCTGACGTCCCCCCTGGCTTTTAACACGAGTTCAAGAGAATATCTCTAAAGCAGTTTCTAGGCGACTAAACTGCTGGTCGGTAAAACCGCTTGTTTGACTGGGCCCTAAGGGTGTACTGTTGCTGTAACGTCAAACAATCGCAGTTATTTTTGTTTTCTTTTGATGCTAGTCTAAATTTATTCAGTACAGTAAAACTGAGTTATGAAGTACTCTAGTAATGGGGACCTGAGTTATGAAATAGTTTTCTATGTTTAAATTATAGAAAATGATATACGTCAAATTCTGTCATAGTTATTCCTCAATGACCATAGTTTTCTATGATTTTAATCATAGAAAACTATCTAGTGCACACCAGATATAGAGTGCCCCTGAGTTATGAAGGACCCAATACTTCAGGTATCATGGATACCAATCTAGATGAATTAATGAGGCAAGATTTTCATCTTTTTAAACGTTAGTCCGTAATGAAAACAAAAATGTATTAAAATATTTTAAAGAACTCTCATCATCTGGTGGTTGAACTTCAATAGTCAACATTTCCTCAGATAAAAAGATGGCCTCTGCTTCAAGTTTTTTCACTAACAGGTTAAAAATTTAGTCATAGTTTGACATTAATTTAATAATTTTGTACATCTCCTTCTTCTCGGACCATATAAATATACTACTTTGTAATAAATACTGCTAATTTAATGGTATATACAAATCTTAATTTTTGTAGACTTCAATTATTGAACAAAATGCATTTAAAATCATAGATCTTAAGAATATCATAAATGAAATGGTATCGAATACTATATACTGCTGGGGTAGAATCATTCAATACTCTTTAATTCTATGATTTTAAAAGCATATTGTCACAACCTAATATAACTAAAATATTTATAGTTAAGTAGAAAATAAGATCTATGAGCAAATAAGATAGCTCACTATTAACACTGACTGCGTGATATTTATACCACGCTCTACTCTACACTAAAATTTAAATCTACTTTACACTACCTGTACATAATCTTCTGAGGTCTGATATTTTCCTCTTAGATTTAATCCTTGTTACCTACCTACAGGTATCATGGATACAAACTAAAATAACAAGTAAAATAATGCTCATATTTATTTTCATAACCGGCAGATAAATTCGAACAACTATAAAACTTCTCGCCCACCTGATCAGATCAGAAATGCCTCGGAACGAACAGAACACAACATTCTTACGCACACCAGTTCAGATGACATCATAACGGAAACAACACCAATGTCATGTATACCTCTCAGTCTCACAACACTATTTAATAAAATCATAAAGAATATAACAATTGAAATTTAATTTATTGATCATGACAACTCTTATAGATAGACAAAAGGGAAACTCTATATGTATTTGATACCTTTTTCTTTTAGTCCTTGTTATCCTTCTTATTTCAATAACTTTTCAGGATCTGATTTATTATCATGAAAGTTAATTGGTATTGAAATAGATTGATTATGTATTAATATAAACGAATTATCACGCAGTAGGATATTCACAACTATCCATCTTCATCTCAGCTTCTACAAACCCCATTCTGCGCATGCGCAACCCCACAAATGAATCAGAAAAACTATTCTTTCAAAGATATCCAATTCGACGCATTGATCTGTTTCCGAACCAGTAGGTTGGCGGCACATTCAACTGTAGCTATAGGTTAGATTTATGTTTGATGTTTCTTGCCAGTTTCCAATCAGGTGGGTGACAAGCTTAAAGATACTTAGCTAATTTATAGTTAAAATTGAGACGAAAAGGGACACAAGCACCGGTGGCTGCAGTCACGGATGGAAGAGGAAAATGAAAAGGTGGTAGTAAATGAAGCCCACTAGTCTACCTAAGACAAAATCTAAGATCTCGTAGTTGAAGAGCATAACCCTAGCGCTATCCTCTAAAACTGCAAGTAGTGTTAAAAAAATGATAAACATGGTAACTACCTTGCAAATATCCAAATTACAACAGTTTGGGGCCAAGGGACTTCTCTCAACAAACCAGATCCTGAGATTTATTTTTTTACACAACCTTTTATAAGATGAAAATTAACAAAGAAATTAAAGAATCTTTCTATTAGTTATAACAAATTAGATTTAAATGAAGTGTCAGGATCAATTATTAGTGACAATTCTATCTGGAAATACTTAACTTATATATTAACAGTTAAACAATTCATTTGTGCTACCTAAGGAATGAAAATAACAGAAATGATGTCAATGTTAAAAAATTTTAAATAATTCAAATAGTCAAAACTCTGCTATAAAAACATGAAAGAATATTAGCAATAATTTAAGGGACTATATCGTCATCTGTTCACAGAAAATGTCTATTGACAGAATGTTTCTAAGCAACATGTTCACAGAGAATGTTTTTCAGCAACATGTTTATCTAGAGTGGTTTGAAAGTGACATGAGAAGTCACATATCTCACACACTATCAACTGCACCTGCACATGCTGTTTAATATGCAGTCTCAGATCACTCTCAGAATCACATCTGAATTCACATTCATCACACCGCAAAACCTTCCTAGTTTTGTGAAGTTCCATATGCATCTGAAAGCCTAGAATTGACGGTGAGGTGAAACCGCAGGCTCGGCAAATACTGCTCGTCACATCGAAATGCATCAGCATGTGATGGTTCAGAGTGTTGAGAGATTCTGCTTGGTAGGCACAAAGGTTGCAAGGTAACGCTTGACTTCCTTCTTCAAGACTGGGTAACAGACTATTGATATGCGAGTCATCGTGTAAATCCTGATGATGTTGTTTGAGCTCTGAATGCAAATTTGTTTGGAACACACAAAGCTTGCAGAGGTAAATATTCCAATTGCTGTGACTCAACATGTGGTCATCAAATTCTTCACTGGTAGAACTTTGGAAAGGGCAACAAAGGCATGAGAAAGAGAAGTGACAGACAATGTGCTCTGATAGAACTTTAGCAGTTCGGCTGCTGAATGAACACATGTGACACGTGTGTTTGTTGTTCTGTTTGTGAAAAGTCATGTGCTTTTCCATGCAGGAGACAGATTTCCCTTCGTAAGGGCACTCGACGCAACTTAACAACTTCTTGTGTCGTGTCACGTTATCAACAACAGATTCCCCTTCGAGGGTAGTGTGTGGTATAAGCGCGTCAATGGGCATTGGATTATTTTCTAACTTTGCAACTGATTCTTTTGTCGATTGAACATCAAGAGACACGTCACACATTGTTATAGGGTCTGGAATTGCTTCTCCCAGTGAATTCAGGACTTCAGAATCTTCTATAAACTCCTTAACATCAACTTCCTCATAAGAATCTTCCTCTTCCAGATCTTCTTGGTAGTCTTGTGGGTCTACTATGGACCCATTTTCCTCCTTAATTTCAACGTTGCCCAAATAGGCATTTTCTTCCATCTCGCCGTTGCGAGGAGAATCATAAGGAACATCCATGTTCTCGCTACTTGAAGACGAAATCTCTTCACTATCTGATAGAGACAAGCTTCTTTCTTCCTGAAAAAATAAAACCTTGTTAGTTCATCACAAACTAGATTACGTGAACATGCAAGCCTCACTTTAAGTACAACTCGCTTTAGTAAAAGTGGTTACTTATTTTGAGTCATGATTCATAATAGGAACCGTTCGTAGACATAGAAAACGGAGACAATTTTCTGTGATTATTTCACGGTAGCTAACTAAAAAAACATCAAAATTATAATCCAAAATGAGGTTATAAGAAGCAGTTGGTTCAGAAATTCAACATGTCCCATTTTAGGGTATGTTCCGTGTTATCGCACGGTTCCATATTTTCGCACACATAAAAATCTCTACATAATAATCATTATTCAACTTTTATTTCAATTGGTATCCATGATACCAATTAGAATAGAAGTTAAATAATAATTATAATATTTTCTTTTCTGATGTGTACGAAATTGTAGAACCAATCAATAACTTGGAACTTAGTACCCTACTACCAAAAACATTTATAGAGCATAAAATTGCGGTTTATTAAATGTAGCACAATAATTACAGAAATCTAAGTATCTTTTAATTACTCCCCTATACTAAGTGCGAGTTAAGCTATGGATGGATTTTGAAACATTTAATAAATGCACGACTTTGAACTTTCTCATCACAGTCACAAACAATGAAAGACTGTATAGTATATATTATTATTAATATGCTTATATGCGTAGTACTCTAATAAGTTAATAACCCTAAAACAAATTTTCTTTCTATAACTCATAGAAAATGAGATATATATATTCGAGGAGTGACAATTATAAATTTCTTGTTACTTTTATTCGCTTTAGTTACCGTTTGGTAACTAAACGAGTCGTGATTTGGTAACTAAAGCGGGGGATGCCTGTAATCAGTAGAGAGCATACCTTTCGCCACCACTTTTATCCATTATCTCCCAAAATCTAATAAGCTGGTAACTGGATAATGACCAATCTTCCCACCAAGTTTCATGCAATATGGTTCAATACTTTTTACCTAAGTTATTAAGGGGACCGTCTCCCTAAATGGAAATAGTTTATTAATAAATGTACAAATTTGAAATTTTCAGGGTTGATGCAACTAGCTACTCTAATGGAATATTTTTTATTTAGGACTCTTTTCGTCTTCGCCCTAGCTCTTCACCCCCCCCCCCCCACTCTCAAAAAACCCTCAAATAGGGGGTACTTTCAAAAGGCATCAACTCATTCAATTTTTAAGCTAGATACATGATATTGGTTTCATTTTGTTCAGAATTCAGTTGTCTACAAAGTTACAGAGCTATTTTTTTCAATTTTGTCTCAGAAAATTTGTAAGAGTTTTTCCAAATTATTTTTCAAAAACATTGATTTTCTTTCATATATCTCATTATACCTCCTCACAAATTGAGAAATTTTAAAAAACCTACCTATAACTTTGTGAGCAATTCATTTATGAAGAAAATGAAACAAACCCCATGTCTCTAGCTCAAAATCTGTACGAGTTGATTCCCTTTGCAGTCGAAAAATTGAACTTTTCATGAGAGCCAAACCTAATATTTATTTAATTTTAGTGGAGGTTTAGCATCTGCTTTGGAACCGAAGTCCATATCACAGACACCAAAAGGTGAGTGAAATACAAGGGACAGGAACAAGCAGCAGAGAGGAAAGTGGCTCCATGAACAAAGTCACCTACCACCAATCTGTGACAATGCTCAAGGCTGCACACATGGATGGAAGAAGAAAATGAAGAGGTGATAGTAAATGAAGTTTACGAATGCATTAATCTAATGCTTTATGTTAGTCGCTCGTTGCAAAACAGCCCCATAGGAATAACATTGAAATAGTGCTCACTGCTCAGTGATAGTAGCTGGGCGATAGTCACTCAGCAATGATCGTAATAATTGCTGCATGCAAAACGTATATACCTTAACACAGTATCTAAGACCTCACAGTTGAAGAGCATAACCCTAGCGCTATCCTTATTTTCTTACCTTAACTCCCATTTCTTGAAGAAGAGATAACCTCTGTTCTCTAGCTTTCCTTTCATGTCGTCTGAGATGTTTCACCATCTTTTGTTTCATTTTGCACCTAAAATGACATTGATTGCAGGACAATGACTTATCAGCTATGGACATTTCTTGCTGTGGTTCCATGACTGTACCATTGTTGTAGCTGAATAAGTTTGATGCATGACTTTTTTTGTGGGTATGCAATTCAATCATGGTTTTACATACAAAAGGACAGATATCACATTTCATTGGTTCATCATCAAAGTGAGACCTATGGTGCGATTTCAACCTGCTCTTGGTTCTTGCTGTATAGTCACAAATATCACACGAGAAAGCGTCATCTCGAGAATGTGAGAGCATGTGAACTTCCAAGGTACTTTCCGAATCCGACTTAAAAGAACATGACGTGCATTCAAAAAGTTCAATTTTAGTGGTGTGAGTTAGGATGTGTTGCGTGAATTCTGTCTTGGATTTAGTTGAGAATTTACACATTTCACATCTATAATTCTCGTGAGTTTTCACATGCCTTTCAAATTGCCGGGGGAAATAACTCGTGTACGGACACTCCGGACACTCATACAACTTTTTGAGATTTGACTGAACGAGTTCCTTATCATCGGATTCATTGTAAGGACTCACAGGCTCGTCATCATCTGTTGAATCTAGAATGTCAACATCTGGCACTTCAGAGTGAATGGAGTTCTCAAAAGGAGAGTCTTCTTCATCGTCACTCTCTAGCAACAGATTTTCCTTAGCCTTGGAAGTCTCTCCGCCATTTGGAAAGTTTGAATGAGCTTCCATTTCCATAAATGGTCTCCCCCTGAAACAAAAAAAATCAGAATATTTAAAAATAGGAAATTGAATTTCATTCCAGAACCAATTTGTCACCTGAATATTTCAGACAAAAGCTACTTTGAGCCAATAGAGTGAGTTCCAAGTTATCAGTCTGTTTCACATTCTCAATCATATTTTAAAAATTATAATTTAACTTCTTCCATGATAGCTACCTGCAAGTATCAAGGATACCAATTAAAATAAATTTAAGTAAAATTATTATAAATTTTTCAATATGATCGAGAGTATGAAACATGCAATAACTTGGTACATGACCTAGCAAATTAAGGATTGTTTGCACAGAAAATGACACATATTCTGCAGACAGGAATTTATATGGACTGAATTGCTCTCTGTAATGATCCATTTTCTAGAATCACTTTCAGCATACTTCCAGTCTGCAAAATATGGGACATTTTTAACATTTTCTATCCAAACAATCCATAATTTACATTTATTTTACAAGCCAAAATAGAGGATTCTATTTTGGAATTAATTGGCTTACATTTCAAATAGTCAAAACTGTGACCGGTAATTTGATTCCCGGTAACTTGACCCCCGGAAATTTGACCACCGGTAATTTGACCCCCAGTAATTTGACACTCGGTAATTTGGTTACTTATAATATGGTCCCCTGCTAATTTGATCCCTGTTATTTAATTCTTGAACTTATATTGAGGGGACCGACTATGGAAAAATCTCTATTGTATCATTTATTTATTTCATAAATAGGTACCTAATAACCTTATAAATGATTGTAAAAAAAATCAGAACTCTAGAGTGTGCCTGTGTGACGCTATGCCCCTGGGGAGAGGAGGCAAGGAGGTGGGTATAGCGCTCTGTTAGTTTGAATAACTCGTTTTTTATGGGTCCAATCGAAAAATACCAAAACAAAAGCGATAGGGAATTAAATTTTATTCATGAATACGAAGTTTCAGAACTGTAGCTTCATTAATAATTTTTTTTTTAATCAAAGGCTTTATTTGGTTGAAGCTACGGCATTGCAATTTTTAGCATTTGAATCTCCAGGAAATTATCTAGAACTGGACGTGAGTTTTGTTCGAATTTCAAATTATTTTTAGAAATATTAAATTGAATTTTTTTTTTAATATTTCAAAAAATAATTAGAAATTCAAACAAAACTCACGTACAGTTCTAGACCATCCTCTGGAGAATCGAATGCAAAAAACCGCAATGCCGTAGCTTCAACCAAAATGGAGCCTTAGGCCTTAGGAAAAAGCCAGTCTGCAAAGTATGTCAAATCTGTCACCAAGATTTCATATTTCAGGACAAATAGTCTCCAAAAAATTTCAAATTTGTCTCCAAAATGGCCAAATTTCTTCAATATGTCTCCAATAATAACATGTAAACATAGGAATTAATTAGAAAATAGTCACCAAGATCTTGTTTTGATGAATTTTCCCACCAATATAGTCTCCAAAGATCATTGGCGACAAGGACGCGCTTAGCAGAATGGGGAAAAAGGGTCAAAATCAGTTTGAAATTTGAATAACTCATTTTCTATGGGTCGAATCGAAAAAATGCTATGAACAAAATCTAAAGAGAATTCAATTTTACATATGAGAACCAAGTTTCAGAACCGTAGCTTCATTAATAAAAAAGTTTTCAAAAACCATGGCTGGTCCCCTTAAGTTTAATTTTACACCATTTCATATTATTAATTAATTTCATTCCAGTTTGTAAATTAATTGACAATATTTTCCATTTCTTTCAAATAATAAATTACACAATAGCTATGTTCAAAACTTGGTATCTACAATACAAAAGATTTTTCTGATGAATTTGTTACTTGTACAGTTATTTTGAAATAACATATTCCACATTTGGTTTTAGAAATAAATAATTTAACATTTGAAATAAATAAACACAATTGATTAATAAAATAATATCAAATCTTTGTATCAACAATACAAGTGATTCATAATCTAGAGCACATGTCATTATTATTGTCAATTTTCTAGTCTTCAACTCTTCGATGGAGCAAAATAATATTTTATTTCATACTAGCTATTTTATTTTAATATAATATCTGTATCCGGCCATCCAGACTGTATTTCATGGTATTTTTTTTTCATTGAAAATAATATTCTAGCAAAGGCGGTGGATTTTTATCCATTTATTCCTATGTTACCATTAATTTTCGGTGGAAAAATGGGTTAAATGTTAGTGGATCAGCCAAATTACTGGAAATTTATGGTTGATTTTTTCAGCTTTTTCAAAAACTCAGTGGAATTTTGTGCACCAGTGACCAAATACAGACTGGCAGGTAATAAAGCATGGCCAAACTCGCTATTTTAATGGCGAGTTTGTGACAGTTATTTTGAGCCTTTCAATTGCAAATGGGGCTGAAATGGCAAGAAATATCTATTTTTCACCTATGCTACAATGTTATTAAGGAGAGAATTTATGATAATTTGATCATTTAGGTCCTTGGAGAGAAATTTCGTAATTTTTGGAGAGACAAATCACAAATAGAAAGTATATGATAGTATGAGCCATACTATTTTATTTGGCATAGGATCCAATTACCTAGCGTCGGACCGTCGGTCAGATCTCAGTTCTCAGATTGTAGTCGGATATATGTCCAGTCTACAGAATGTGTCTCTTCTCCCACCAGAGGCAGACTGCAGGAACTGGTAAGCTGTTCTCCAAGAAATCCTCTATTTTGGCTTCTGTTCTCAGTATAATACATGTAAATATTATAAGAGGAAATTAAGGATTGTTCGCACAGAAAATGTTAAAAATGTCCCATGTTCTGCAGACTGGTAAGAATATCCCACAGAGATTTTAATTTGAGAGACAAATACTCTCTGCCACTCCCACTCACTAGCAGATTCAAAATCTCCCGCAGCTAAATTAATGGCAACAAAAGAATTAATTCAAGATCTCCCACAGAGATCTCCAATTTCTAAAATTCAATCAAAAACTCCCGCAGGCTGCAGAGAGTCTTGGAAAAATGTTTCATATTCTGCAGGCAGCAGAGCCAGACTGGGTCTGGATATATGTAATTGATAAATTGCCGAATTGGGTTAAAATTTTGAATAAATTCCTATGTTCTCATGTTATTAACTTAATTTTGGCATGAAATCTTCATAAAATGAGCCAAATTGGCTTGGCTCAGAATTTTTGTGAAATTTTGACTCAAAAATTGATTTAGAATTTTCCATCCTCTGAAACTGTTTCAATGAAACATGGGTCTTATTCTGTTCATAGCAAAATGAATGTAAATAATTATAATATAGGAATTAATTCAGAAGTGTTTGTAGCAAAATGAATGTAAATATAGGAATTCATTCAAAATTGTTCGGAGAGAATATCTAAAATCATTAATATCTCCCATAGCATACCTATTAGGTATCTATTCTCCAGACTGGGACAGTCACTGGGTATCAGTATCACCAGTCTGCAGAATGTGTCTTTTCTCCCGCAGAGATTTTAATTTGAGAGACAGTTACTCTCTGTCAACCAAGTAAATTAGTATGTCTCATAAACTCACCATTTGTCTCTCCAGCTCTCTCCAAAATTTAACAAATTCTCTCCAAAATGATCAAATTATCATTAATTCTCTCCAAAATAACATTGTAGCATAGGAGAAAAATAGATAAAACTCGCCATTTGCAATTGAAGGGCTCAAAATAACAGTCACAAACTCGCCATTAAAATGGCGAGTTTGGACATGCTATATTACCAGTCTGCAGAATATGGAACATTTTTCCAAGACTCTCTGCGGGAATTTTGAATGAAATTTTAGAAATTGGAGATCTCTGCGGGAGATTTTGAATTAATTCCTATGTTACCATTAATTTGGCTGCGGGAGATTTTGAATTAATTCCTATGTTACCATTAATTTCCAGTCTGCAGAAACTGGTAAAGTGTTTGTAGAGATCTCTTATTTTGTTCGTAGCAAAATTAATGTAAATATAGGGATTAATTCAAAAGTGTTCGTAGCAAAATTAATGTAAATATAGGAATTAATTCAAAAGTGTTCGGAGAGAATATCCCAAATATCTCACATATTCTGCCGACTGGATTAATTTAGCTGCAGAGATTCTGAAACTGCTGCTGAGAGTCAGAGAGTAGCTCTCTCTCAAATTAAAGTCTCTGCGGGAGAAGAGACACATTCTGCAGACTGGCTAGGTATATTACTTGGCTCTCTGACCAGACTGGAAAACATAAATTCTAACAGAGTTACTCCTAACTTCATGCATTCCCATTAGTGATGTTTATCATCACAACAAGCCCAATTGTGAAGCATAAATGACTTATTTTACATAAGTTTTTACCAGTCTGCAGAAACTGGTTAGGTGTTCGTAGAGATCTCTTAATCTGTTCGTAGCAAAATTAATGTAAATATAGGAATTAATTCAGCCAAGTAATAAAGCATGTCCAAACTCGCCATTTTAATGGCGAGTTTGTGACAGTTATTTTGAGCCCTTCAAATGCAAATGGCGAGTTTTATCTATTTTTCTCCTATGCTACAATGTTATTTTGGAGAGAATTTATGAAAATTTGATCATTTTGGAGAGAATTTGTTGAATTTTGGAGAGAGCTGGAGAGACAAATGGTGAGTTTATGAGACATACTATTTTACTTGGTAATTCAGAAATGTTTGTAGCAAAATTAATGTAAATATAGGAATTAATTCAAAATTGTTCGGAGAGAATATCCCAAATATCTCACATATTCTGCAGACTGGAGTTTTTACTGCGGAGTTGAAATTTATAAAATAATTTACTGATTTCTGCATTTTATAGGGTTAAAATGAGTAATTTTTGGTCATTCTAAATTCCTAACTGAGTTACTAGTCAATCTGAAATGAGTTATTATTCCACTCTGGCTCTCTGACTCTCAGTAGCAGATTCAGAATCTCCCGCAGCTAAATTAATGGTAACATAGGAATTAATTCAAAATCTCCCGCAGCTAAATTAATGGTAACATAGGAATTAATTCAAGATCTCCCGCAGAGATCTCCAATTTCTAAAAATTCAATCAAAAACTCCCGCAGAGAGTCTTGGAAAAATGTTCCATATTCTGCAGACTGGCCTGAGTATCACACTCACAGTGTCATGGACATTAGACACCAATTGTCTAGTCTGTATTTTGTGGTAAATTCCACCGACATGTGGGTGGATTTTTATTATCTTTGAAAATCATATTCTGGCAAAGACCAAAGTCAGTGGATTTTTAGCTATTTATTCCTATGTTGCTAATAATTTAATAATTTCGGTGGATAAATTGGGAAAATGTTGGTGGATCAGCCAAATTACTGGAAATTTATGGTGGATTTTTCAGCTTTTTGAAAAAGTCAGTGGGATTTTGTGCACCAAATAAAGACTGGCCAATTGGCATAATGGCATTGGGCTTACTGCTGCTTAGTAGGTATACCGTTGAAGTCAGAAGTTTAACATAAATTTTAGATTGTAGCTAATGTCAAAATCTTTTTTAAAATATCTTGACAAAATACTTACCTACTTCTGTATTAATAATAAATGACAAAATTGGTTAAAACATTCTTCTTCTTCTTCTTGTATCAGTTTAGTGAAGCCTCGGGTCCTGAAGACTCATCTGCTTCAGCTCGTCCACCAGATCCTGAAAAAAAAAAGGATCTGTTAATATTTAAAAACATGACATTTTCAAGTGATTTATTTCAGCCTCCCATTTGTAGCTACAATTTTGTTAACTACTTAACCTATATTTCTTTTAGTAGGATCAACCTAGCGGGGGAAATATTACTCATATATGGTCTCAATTGCAAGGTCACCCGGCTGTAGTACCTGTTGCAGTCGCCGCAGCTATTGGCGAGGCAACAGAATACTAGGCTGATGAACTATATTGGGTCAAAAAATAGGATTAATGTCCTGGAGGTTGTGTCTCATCAACTACCTACATTACCATGCAATGATGAGAAACACTGATGAAAGGGAATTTTACGTTATGTAATTTGTATTTGCCATATATGGTATTAAAATTTTTCTCTTGTTCATCTGTGTGTACTGCTTCCTTTACAAAATCCTACACCCTAAGGTGAGGAGCAGTACACAATGATGATTGATATTACTTTTTCTAATTGACAATTAAATTTGAGAATTAGTGATTAATTTTTTGTCTGCCTACTAGGGGGAAAATATGTGAGGAACTAAACAGATTTAAAGGTTACCCAGTTTGTTAGTAGATCTAAGATATTTTGTTAATTCTGCAACAATCATTTTTTGGTCAGCAACAGAATACTCTCCACCCCCAAGTATATTTCTCAATGTCATTGGAATATTGATTGCCTCCAGGGCCAGGTAAAATAGGGTTCTGCTATGGACAAACCTTGGGCATTGAAATAAGTAATGTTCTATAGTTTCTATACTTCCACAGTCACATAGATCTGTGTCATTCATATTAAATCTACTTAAATGTTGGTTGATTCCAACATGTCCCATTCGTAGTCTGGCCATAGCAGTTTCTATAATCCTATCATTATGAGAAACCCATTTCCATTCCTCAATCTTCTTTTTTACTTTGAACAAATGTTTGCCCTTACCAGATATTCTCATAGTGTCATACCAATGAGTTTGCCACTGACTCCTAAGTAAGTCCTCAATAAGTCTGATTTTATCATTTCTCCCTACAGGTGTGTCTGTCCAGACCTCCAGATTATGTCCAGCCTTAGCTACCAAGTCAGCTGCCTCATTGCCCTCTATACCCTTATGACCTGGAACATACTGTATTACCACTGGATATCTGGAATTGAGCTCTAGTATTAGTTTTTGTATTTTGAATACCATTTCTATATTTAATTTTGGTTCACAGTTCTGTAATAGAGATATTCCAGACTGTGAGTCAGAGAAAATTGCGACACCATTAGAGAATTGTATATTATTCTCTGCATACATCAAAGACATATATATAGCATAAAGCTCAACATTCATTATAGACATATTTGGAGGCAGCTTATAGTTCATCATAATGTTTGTTTCAGGGAGTCTGATCACTATTCCGGCTGCTGCAGATGCCGGTTCTTTCCAAACAGATCCATCTGTATATATATGTAAGAATGAATTATATATATTAGACACCATATCATTAAATGTTGCAACATAAAGATTTTCTGCTAGACTATTTACTGATGTACTTGGAAAATCTGTTATAAAGATCTTTTCAGAGTTTATCCATGGGGGTATAGGTGAAATAAGATGAAGTGAGTGTGCAGTTTCTGCATAGGGGAATTGATGTATCATCATTTCTTTCAAAGATCGTACAATAAGTGGTGCAGTTCTCACAGTTGAGTTCCAAGCATTGTAGTATCTATCTTTCAATTCATTAAATAATTCATCACACAGCCTAGAATTTTTTGGAAGTTCTGCTATCCTAAAATAATATTTCAGTAATAGACATTTTCGGTGAATAGATAAAGGAGGTATGTTACTCTCTATTTCCAGAGAGACAATAGGAGTAGTTTTTCTAGCTCCTACAGCTATTCTCAGGCATTGATTTTGGATCTTGTCTAATTTGGCAAGGCAGGTCTTTGAAGCAGTCATGTAAAAAATGGAACCATAGTCTAGAATGCTTCTAACTATGGATTTATAAATTACAAGTAATGTATGTCTATCTGCTCCCCAGTTATATGCTGATATTGCTTTCATTATGCAAATTCTACTTGAAACTCTGTCCCTCAATTTCTTCACATGACAAGACCACGATAACCTACGACTATCCATTGTCATTCCCAAGTATTTATACTGGTCAACAAATTGTATTAGAGTGTTATCAACATTTATGTCAGGAGGGGCAGTTCTCTTCAGTGTAAATAACATACCTTTGGTTTTGTCACTGTTGAGGGCAAAGCCATAGTCTTTTAGCCATTTACTCAATACATTTACCTGTGTCTGTATCAGCTGGATTGCAGTGTCAAAGTTAGGACTAGAACAGTATATTAGAATGTCATCTGCATATTCAGCCATATGAACTTGCTGGACATGAGGGATGTTAGACATCATGATATTGAAGAGGGTTGGGGCAAGTATTGACCCTTGTGGTACACCAGAGGTTATTTGGTGCTCCTCTGATAATTCTCCCTCATGAAACACTCTGAATGACCTACCCTCTAAGAAAGACTGTATCCATCTTAGCATGTTACCCTTTATCCCACATTTGATTAATTCAGACAACAGGCCCAAGTGCCATACTCCATCATAAGCGTGACTCAGATCAAAAAAGATTGCAATACAATATTCTCTATCATATATGCTATGTCTAACAGTATTCTCAAACCTAGCCAATTGATCCATAGTACTTAAACGTTTTCTGAATCCTCCCTGAGTGGGACTTAGTGACTGGTTCTGTTCTACAATGTAATTCAATCTCCTAACTATCATTTTTTCAATAAGTTTAGAGAAACAGGGCATTAATGATATTGGACGGTATGATGATATTTCCATGTGGGATTTTCCTGGTTTAAGGATGGGCAAGACAATGGACAATTTCCAATTGCTGAGGATTTTTGCTGACTGATAGCTCTCATTTATGATGTTAAGGGCCCATTGCCTATAATTACTGGGCAAGTTTTTTAACATAAGGTTGTGGAGCATATCTTCACCTGGAGTTGTATTTTTGAGAGATTTAATAACACAGTTTAATTCATAAAGACTGAAAGGTCTGTTATATTCAATATTAGTTTCATCAGTAAGCGCGATTGTAACTGGGAGAAGTAAACTTCCTCCATCCAAGACATTATTTCTGGCATTAAAATGAGTGGAATAATAACTGGCTAATGCTTCAGCTTTTTCAGACGGGTTAGTTAGTATTTGATTATTAGAAAAGAATGGTTTTGCATGATAACTACTACTTTTATTTGCAAGTTTACCAATTTGATTCCAAATTGTTTTGTTTGGAGTGTCTTTATTAATAGTATTACAAAAGGATTGAAAACTAGATTTCTTTGCGTCCTTACATACTTTCTTTACAATAGCTTCTGCTTTACGCAAAGTAATTAAATTTTGAACAGTTGGATGTCTGTGGAAATAATTTTTTGCATGTCTACGTTTTTTCACAGCATCAGCACAGTCATTACTCCACCAGGGTTTTGAATACTTGGGAGTAGTTACATTTTTTGTTCTTTTGAAAATTAAGTCACTAGTAGTCATGATATTAGACATAAATTTCTCATATGATTGTTCTAAAGCAGGATGGTCATTGATATCAAAATCTGGCAAGTGTTTAATCCACTTCTCCCAGCTTTTCTGATCCCCAAATATCCATTTAGATCTCTTTTTATATGGTAGTATATCAGGTGAAAAATTTATATCAATATAGATAGGTGCGTGGTCACTACCTAAATCATCCCCTATACTGATACTTGATTGTGGAAAAATATTGGTACTTACAAAACAAAGATCTAATGTTGAAAATTTCCTAGTGGATACATGATAATAAGTATGAAAATTTGTTGGGGTGAGTAAACATAGTGTTGGGTTGTCAATGACAACATCCACCAGGTTAGTTCCAGTTACATTTTCATTACTGGTGGAATCCCACATATGATGGTGTGCATTAAAATCACCCAGTATGATTCTATTGTCAGATAGTTGATTAAAATAATGAGCTAATTCATTTGAGGTTATTGTTCTATTGGGGTTATATACATTGAGAATATCTAAATCTGGCATGCCCGAAGATCTGCCAAAAATTGTCACAGCATTCAGTTCCAAGTCTCCATTTACTAACTTATTTAGGTTTTTCTCACAAACAACTAAGTCATTACGTACCAAAATACATACTCCTCCACCAGCTCTATCGCCTCTACATTCAGCAAAACATTTATAATTTATAAATTTTGGAATTCTGTTAGGCTTAAGCCAGGTTTCATTAAGGCAGACTATATGTGGTTTTTCAATATAGAGTCTAGTTTTGAAATAGGAGAGTTTGGTGTAAATACTGTGACAATTCCAGTTAATAATTTTAAGTGATTCAGGATGGATTGCTATTGTCATTTGTTTTCCTTATAAAGAAAGATTCTTTGCGGGCCCTGTGTTTCATTATTGCTTCTGGGATTTTTGTCCTCTTTGGATTTCTATTATCATTCTTTTTAAGTAAAGGTTTATCTGAAAGGTAACAAGCATTAACAAAATTATTTACATCTGTTTTGTTCTTTTTAGGTTTTTTAGCTCTTGGTGAACCCGTGGCTGAACCCGAGTTCACACTGCCATCAGCTGAACTTTCAACTTCTACACTTTCTAACAAATTAATAGGGATATCAACACCCATAATTTCTTTAACAACTTCGGTAATAGGTTGTGCCTGTGAAAGAGATTTCATTTGTAACAGCTTTATCATTAATACAGTTAGTTTGGTTATAGTTGACAGTGTCAACTCATTACTTTCAGCCACAGGTTTTGGTTCAGACCAATCAGTTTGTGTACCAGTTGAGACAGTTTGGACAGCGACATGTCTTTGACTTTTAGGAGGAATTTCAGGTTGATATCTGACAAAAGGACTATTACTGGCTATACTTTGAGCTCTACTAGTGAAATTGGTCTGTGCATTTTGAGATTTCACTTTCAATAGTGCTTCTCTATAGCTGATTCTAACATTTGCTCTCAAGTGTTCAATTTTTTTGGCTACTTTAATTTTTTCACACCCTCCATAGCTGGCAGAATGGCAGCCATTGCAATTGGCACATTTGATTGTTTTTTGCTCATCAGGTAGTTCTTTGTTAGGACATTCAGAGCTCTTGTGGGGGCCTGCACAGGAGTGGCATTTACTTTTGGATCTACATATGTTGGCATTGTGGCCAAAGCCTTGGCAATTAAAGCATCTCCATGGTTTTCCCACAAAAGCTCTTACTTTAAATATTTGATGAGCCAGAACAATTTCACTAGGTAATATTTTACTTTGAAATGTTAACTTGATACATAAACTGGGAATTTTGTCTCTGCCTTTTAATATCCTTTCCACTTCTGCGAGTTCAGGATATCTAGATTTAAGAGCATCTAGAATGTCTTCTGTAGGAGTCTCTACTCCAATTGGGCCTATAACACCCCTGATGAACTGTTCTTCTCTTGGAAGTCTACATTTTACTACATAAGAGCCTAAATTTGTCATTTTGAGAATTTTGTCCAACATTGATTTTTCTACTCTGTTTGTTTCAACTATTAGAAGATTTTTCTGAAAGTTTTTCCTAGAGTTGATTATGCCACATTCCCCCAGTGGAGAATTTTGAATATTTCTTGAGATTACAATGTCATTGGAGAAAAATTGTTTCAAATTAGGAGTTGCTTTTGAACCATTTCTATCACTTATTATTTCTATAATAAAAGTTTGACTAGTAATTTGTGTTTCAGGATATTGATCTCTACTGGAGTTTGTCGAATTCATTGAATTGGATTGTTCGTTTGAAATTGAGCAATCAGAGTTTAAGTTATTACTATTATTATTACTGTCAATTTCGTTGTTTGAGTTGAAGTGAAGTTTTCTAGAGAAACCAGGGGACTGTGGCATAAGTGGCATTTGGTGATTTTGAATAGAATTATAGAATGTTCTTGAATTTTTCTTAGTTTTTGGGATGACTCCACTTTCCAGTTTTCTTTTTCTATTTAAAATTTCATTTGATTCATTTGGTTCAATAATCTGATCACCTACTACTTTTATTCCTTTATTTTGAGAAACAAATTTTTTTTGCATTTCAATATTAATCTGATCAGTGCTAGGAAATTTCAGGAGATCGTCATCCCATGATAGTGAGATATTATCATCACTAATATTTTGATCTATGAATCCCAAAAAATTGCTCTCAAATAAAGGAGATTCATCTTGTGCAAACTCTAAATTACCTCGACCACAGATATTCTGTGTTAGGGTTTCAGGAATATGACCGGTACCTGCTAGTACCTCCATTGATTCATTAGCTCTATCTGATTTATTATTTACAAAGATGTCACTATTCAATGAACTATCATATTCTGTACCATGACTACTATCTATACCAGAAGATTGTTCCGCCATTGCTAGAATAGCGGCAGTTCTGCTAGATACCTACCTAATAACAATAATACTATATTTATATACAATTAATTAAATAGTTTGTTATACCTACAGGTAACTGACTGTCTTATTATGATTTTTACAATTCTTACCTGATTAGCTTAGCTGCGATGATCCGGAACTCTGTCAACCATTCGATGGCAACTCTCGTTTTCGACTCCTCTTTCCCCCTTACCCTACCTACATATTAGTATCTAAAACATTCTTCGCTCGGTAAAAATCCGTTGAAGCTTAGGTAGTTAGGTATTGCATCTTAATCTACAACACGGAAAAATATTATGAAAAATATTAAAATACACTAGTGTAAATTATGAGTTATCGAACGGTTCCACATTTTTGATCATATAGGCCAAGAGTATATGATAATAATTAAAACAGTTTAATAAAAAATATTTTATTACTTTTTTTGGATCTTCTGTAGATAAGGCACAATAGTCCGCTTTAGGGTGAGGAGAGAAATCTTGGGATACTTAATCTACAGGAGGTAAATCTTGAGGTGCTTAATCTACAGGAGGTAAATCTTGAGGTGCTTAATCTACAGGAGGTAAATCTTGAGTAGTTTTATCTACAGCTAAAAGGGAAATCTTGGGGTGCTTAATCTACAAGAGGTAAATCTTGAGGTGCTAAATCTACAGGAGGGAAATCTTGGGGTGCTTAATCTACAGAAGGAAAATCTTAAAGGTCCCCTCCAAGCAAATATTTTTATTGCCTTATTCAACTATATAAGCTAATGTTTCTTATCATTTTGCTGCAAACCGCATCGAATTTGGTAGCATATTTTTAATTTTATATGCTTTTAAAGATTTTTATATTCAAAACTCTACAAAACCTATTTTACTTCCGACTTACTAATTTATTAAATTTTCAGCCTGAAGAAAAAGAATGTACACCATTTGTTTTGATGTCAACTAGGTATTAGATTTGATAAATCTATTTAATATTCGTGTAAAGTTATAAAATTGATTGAACTTATAATAGAAACGTTTATATAGTTTAGGAAACAAAAAATATCTAAAATAATGGCCGAAAACGCATGGTTTGTTTATAAAATTCAAATTTGTAATCAAAACAAAGAGTGTACAATCTTCTTCTTGAGCATCAGATTAGTGATTCGCTCAATTGTTGCTCACAGAGTACTAAAAAACTTTAAAAACAAATTATAATATATATACTGAACCGAATTGTACGTATGCGGTTTGCAGAATTATGATCGCAGACCTTAGTTCTATAATATTATGCAATAAAATCATTTTTTTCCCGGAGCCTGGAGAGGACCTTTAAATCGTGTCCGGACAATTTTTTATATTTTTTTCTATATTCTTATTTAAATATTTTTAACTCAAATTCAACACGATTTTATAAAAAAATTAATTCTTCAAATTACATCCAGAGATTTTAAGGTGGTTTTATCTGAGTTTTTTAGATTTATATAAATTACTCGTATTGTTAATACCAAGTCTTGATAGTATTTTATTATTTTATTGTTTTTATTGTTTTTATTTATTTTAAATTGTTAAAAATTTATTTCGAAATGTGGAATAATCTTATTCAAATTAATCGAAGATTACTTATTCATCAGAGAAATCTTTTGTATTGTAGATACCAAGTTTTATACATAATGTATCATTTATTAATTTGAATTTTTGAAAGAAATGAAAATATGGCGAATAAATGGAGAAATAAAAAAAGAAACAAATTAATAATATGAAACATGACGAAATGGAAAATATGGTGACGAATTTTCGACGACAAATTGTCCCCGCAACGAATTGTCCCAGCACCGCTTTAGGGTACGGTTACTATGGATGCGTATTCAAGCGATTTTTCGCACTGATGAAAATCAAATTCATTCTTTCCAATGATAGTGGTTACAGTGGCTGCGATTTAGTCGTCAGAATGCGTACGAAGTCGTCAGAACAACTTCAGCATTCAAATGAGTTTGATTTTTTCATGCGACTAGCGACAGATTCTGAAATTTTTGTGTTTAATTCTCGTACTTTTAATTGCTATTACTGTTTACCCAGGCATTTTGGAAATATATTATTTATACTACCTATCAGGAATAATACAGATAATATTTAATTATATATATAATACCTATTTGTTTATATAAAGGCTTGAATTGGTTGTCACTGTGTACCATTTTTTTTCCATAAAATTTAATATCCTTATAGTTATTTAAAAAATATTCTCCTTCATTTTCTATTTAGATATTTCAAAAATTGTGTGCAGTGAAAAAAATGATCAAGTTAGGATCGCGTCTATTATTTCAGAGGCACACAGGTAGGTTTTTAATTCCTCCCGAACATTACCTCAAATAAACATAGTTTAGACCCCAATATTAAGCACACTGACGATCAGAAATCGCGTACCGTGTAACCACATCGCATTGACGATCAGTTCTGACGATATCGTCAGTGCGAAAAATCGCTTGAATACGCGTCCATAGTAACCGTACTCTAAGTGTACGGTTACTATGGATGCGTTATTTTTGCATGCAGCGATTGTTAATTGCGATCATCGCCTAGTGATTATCGCTGAGCACTAGTTCAATGCTATTCCTATGGAAATGTTTTCCAACAAGCGATTACCGCCGAGCTATAATTCAATGTATTCCAATTTCGGAACGATGACCGTGAGCGATGATCGCAACAATCGCTGCATGCAAAACGTATACCTTTAGTCCCGCTTCACACTTTCGTTTCTCAACGCCGCGTTAGAATTACTGCTCATGGCAAAAAGTTTAGCTGCAATTAATTTTAACGGAGCCCTTCAGACTTGCGTCAGAAAAATTGCTGCAATTTTTCTAACGCAAGTCTGAAGGGCGTTAGAAATCAGCCCTTAATCTACAGGAGAAAAATCTTGTGTTGCTTACTACTTAAAGGTCCCCTCCAAGCAAATCTTTTTATTGCTTAAATCAACGAGGCTAATGTTTCTTATTGTTTCACTGCAAACCCCATCAAATTTAATAGCATAGTTTTAATTTTATATGCTTTTAAAGATTTTTATAATCCAAACTCTACAAGACCTATTTTACTTCCGACTTTCTAATTTTCAGTCTGAAGAAGAAGAATGTACACCATTTGTTTTGATTGTCAACTAGGTATTTGGTTTATTAAATTTATTTATTATTCGTTTAAAGATTCAAATTTGGATGAACTTATTATAGAAACGTTTATATACTTTTAGAAACAATTAATATCTTAAAAGAAATCCAAAAACAGATTGTTTGTTTAAAAATCTAAATTTGAAATCAAAACAGAGAGTGTACAATCTTCTTTCTCAGCGTAAGGTTGGAGATTCGCTCAATAATTTGTTGCTCACAGAGTACTAAAAAACTTTAAAAGCAAATAATAAAATATATACTTAACCGAATTGTATGCAGTTTGCAGAATAATGATCGTAGACCTTAGTTCTATAATAATATGTAATAAACTCATTTTTTTCCCGGAGCCTGGAGAGGACCTTTAATGTAGTACAGGAGGGAAATTTTTGAGTGCCTTATCTACTGGAGGGAAATCTGTGAGTACTTAATCTATACAAGGAGAAATCTTGGAGTGATTAATCTACAGGAGGTAGATTCAATTTAATTTAAAAATAATTGTGTCACGAAATAAATATATAGAATATAACCATAAATCATTGTAATGTAGTTATTAATTTATATCCATATAAAAATAAAGTATAAGGTAGAAAATTTAAAAGGGACAAAAAAATTGATATTTCCAATATTTTGGTTATAACTGACGCATTTGTGGTGCATGAAGATGATGTAGCAGAGTTTTGTAACTTTTTTCTGGAGTGAATAGGACCTTTATCTATCCTATTTTACCTATTACGAGAGTTATATGTGAAAAATGAAAATTTAAAAATTAACCATAAAATTAAGTTCTTCAAATATTTAAAAAAAAAAACGCTTAATCTTACGGCGGCGAGCGGGCGGGCTGAGTGTAGACGGCCTTAAAATAAACTGTGATCCAAGTACTCACAAACTAAATTCATTTTAGCTATTAATAAATACAATAGCAGTCAGGAATATAACAGAATCATTATTTAGAATCAACTATTTTAAAAAATAGCTATATAGGAATTAAATAATCTAGGTACTTCACTGAATCAATCAAACTTTTTTTTATAAAAAGTTGCAGTAGAGAAAAATAAAAAATACTGAAATATGATGAACACATATTGTTTTGTTTTTTAGATTTTCCGATTGTTTATTGTTGACACTCTCTGATTTATGTATATATTTTCTATATTTTAATTATTGATTTAAATTTCCAAAAGATTAAAAGAAATTTATTTATGCCCTTTAAATTGATCTATTTTTTTATGCCACACTAACAATTATCATGCCTACCGAAGAGATAGGTAGTAATTTGTATATGGTCTCACCTATGTATATTATATTTTTTCAATGATAAATATGACTAATCTCCTTGAATTATTGTAATGTAAACCGTATGGAAATTAATAACATATATTTACTTTTATATTCTCATGTTAAATTCACTTTAATATATCCGTTTTACTTCAGATTTTCTAATGATAAGTTATAAGAAAAGGAATGGACTCCGTTTATTTAATGCCAGCAAAGTAGGTATTATTTCCGTATTATCTAAATTGTAGTATTAAATATTCAGGTAAAGGTAGAGAAAAGCAGAACACTTTTATTATATAAGCTTTTAATTACTTTACGTAATCATTGAAACCCTATAGTCAAACGTACACGCAATATATGTAGCTATTTATAAATCTAAATTGGAAATCGAAACAAAGACCGTACATTTTTTCAGCGTGAAATTATAGTGTTTCACATTGTTGTTGACACATAGCATCAATATCTTTAGGAAAATACAAAAAAAATATTATTATGACTAATTATTAATTACTTATGTAATGAACTTACATTTTCCCAAGTCATTAGAAAAGACCTATAAATATACTATAGCTAGTCTACCTATTTATTATTGATAGTAGTTATAGTCTATACCTATAATTATAATTTTCCCATAAACATATACCTACAGAGCAAGAAGTATTATTTTTAGTTAAATACATTTATTCCCAGTTTTGTCAATCAAATTAGGTTAATTTTATATTAGGTATATCGTGATCAGTTTAGTTTTCAGCGATTAGGAACATAATTCTTAATTTTAGAGTGGATGGCAACACTCTAAATTGAAATTTCAATATTCCATTGCCACTTTTGTTGATTCTTTTTTGGTGTTTGTAATTCTCTGTTGTGTTTTGTGGATTGTGAATGTTTTCATATTAATTGGTGAGTTCCAATGTTAATATGTGTTCAGTTCGATGCATTTCAATTACTTTTATTTCATACTGTCGTGTACTCGTGAAGTGTTCTAACATTAGTTTTTTTTAAATAGTCGAGTATACCTAAATTAGAATTAAAAAAATCTTATGTAGGTAACTCATTCCTCCATTTGCAATCTAACTAGCTAGATATGTTATTGTTTTATCCTATTAAATAGATTGTTATAGGATCTAGAATGTTTCAACATTCAAACTACTAGGTACCTAGTTAGGTATATTTTATTTATTGTTACCATTATATACCTAAATCATATTCATGAATCAATATCGCACTATTTACGAAGCCGAAGTCATAATAGAACGTCGTATATCTTAAACAGTCATTATTTGTTTCCAATTACTGTCGAATACATCCTATCTACCAAAATGTCTGTTATTCGTACGGAAATACATACTTCTATGTTATTCATACGAAGATAGGTTAAGGTAGGTACTCATTTTTAAAACACTTTTTAATAGCCAACTAGATATAGCTAGTAGCTACCTATATGTATTGTTTTCTTGCTGATTCAGTCTAAATATTGATCTATCACTGTGATAGGCATTAATAAATTAGGTAGGCCTACCTAGGTGAATATATACCTCCAAATTAATAATTAACTACCTACCTACCCAGATAGGTTTTCAAAACTGAAGTACCACTTACCTAGGTAGATTTTTCGAACTGAAATGCTACCTATATGTACTAGATAGATTTTTTAGAACTGAAATACAAGCTAGCTACCTAGGTAGATTAAGATACTTAGGTTTTACAACTGAAATAACACTTACCTAGATAGGTTTTTAGAACTGAAACATTACCTACCTAGGTATGTTTTTAGAACTGAAACATTACTATTACCATTATTATTACCTACCTAGGTATGTTTTTAGAACTGAAACATTACTATTACCATTATTATTACCTACCTAGGTAGGTTTTTAGGACTGAAACATTACTATTACCATTATTATTACCTACCTAGGTAGGTTTTTAGGACTGAAACATTACATACCTAGGTAGGTTTTTAGAACTGAAATACTAACTGTTAGTGGCTGACTGACTGTTACCGCAGTTGTACTAAATTTCATTTGTTTGTTCCTCATTAGTTCTTAAAATTATAAAACTTACTCTATAGAACTCCTGAAGTATTGGAACAAGATCTAATGTGTGTACCTCTAAGCCTCCCCTTCCACCCGGGCCCCGGCTAGGTATGAGCCCCCACCCCCTTTTTTTTCCTTAGGTAATTTTGAAATATTACATAATATATATATTTATACCTCTTTTTTCTTTATTTGAACATATTACCATTGATACCTTTATTCATTTTATATAAAAAGTTAACTTTTGTTGTTTTTCGACGAATTTTCGTAAATGGTATATTAACACACTCTTAATATGGGTGTAGGTTCAGATAGTTTACAATCAGTTTCATAGTTTTTTCCCTAGAATTACAACCATTAAAGATATAATTTTTGTACATCATCACTGTGATGATGTACTATCAGAGAAAAGAGTCACTGTGATGATGTACTATCAGAGAAAAGAGTCACTGTGATGATGTACTATCAGAGAAAAGAGTCACTGTGATGATGTACTATCAGAGAAAAGAGTCACTGTGATGATGTACTATCAGAGAAAAGAGTCACTGTGATGATGTACTATCAGAGAAAAGAGTCACTGTGATGATGTACTATCAGAGAAAAGAGTCACTGTGATGATGTACTATCAGAGAAAAGAGTCACTGTGGTGATGTACTATCAGAGAAAAGAGTCACTGTGATGATGTACTATCAGAGAAAAGAGTCACTGTGATGATGTACTATCAGAGAAAAGAGTCACTGTGATGAAGTACTAACAGAAAAAGAGTCACTGTGATGAAGTACTAACAGAAAAGAGTGCACTGTGATGATGTACTATCAGAGAAAAGAGTCACTGTGATGATGTACTATCAGAGAAAGAGTCACACGTGATGATGTACTATCAGAAAGAGTCACTGTGATGATGTACTATCAGAGTCACTGTGATGATGTACTATCAGAGAAAAGAGTCACTGTGATGATGTACTATCAGAGAAAAGAGTCACTGTGATGATGTACTATCAGAGAAAAGAGTCACTGTGATGATGTACTATCAGAGAAAAGAGTCACTGTGATGATGTACTATCAGAGAAAAGAGTCACTGTGATGATGTACTATCAGAGAAAAGAGTCACTGTGATGATGTACTATCAGAGAAAAGAGTCACTGTGATGATGTACTATCAGAGAAAAGAGTCACTGTGATGATGTACTATCAGAGGAAGAGTCACTGTGATGATGTACTATCAGAGAAAAGAGTCACTGTGATGATGTACTATCAGAGAAAGAGTCACTGTGATGAGTACTATCAGAGAAAAGAGTCACTGTGATGGTGTACTATCAGAGAAAAGAGCTCTGTGATGGATGTACTATCAGAGAAGAGTCACGTGATGGTGTACTATCAAGAGAAAAGTACTATCAGAGAAAAGAGTCACTGTGATGATGTACTATCAGAGAAAAGAGTCACTGTGATGATGTACTATCAGAGAAAAGAGTCATTGTGATGATGTACTATCAGAGAAAAGAGTCACTGTGATGATGTACTATCAGAGAAAAGAGTCACTGTGATGATGTACTATCAGAGAAAAGAGTCACTGTGATGATGTACTATCAGAGAAAAGAGTCACTGTGATGATGTACTATCAGAGAAAAGAG